>JAOQGH010000014.1:5360954-5372769 GCA_025769975.1 Gallinago jamesoni | reverse complement strand
GTTAGGTTGATGGTTGGACAAGATGATCTTTAAGGTCCCTTCCAACCTAGAAGATTCTGTGATTCTGTGATTCTGTAACTGCAGGATCCATCCTTAACAAAGCTGTAACTCCAAGAACACTCCGGGTAATTGTCCTGGATGTCCTCTGGAGGAGCTGATGAACCAGACTTTCAGGATAATCGAGCCTTTGGAAGAGCTTTCATGGTTAATGAGAGTTGAACACTGTTTAACGATCCACGTTTAACGTATTTTGCTATTTTTGTAGTTCAGCTCTGTTGGTGCAAATGTTTCTATACCAACATATTTTAAACCTTAAATCTTGTTTAGCAATAAAGCTGACAATGAGCAGTAAGAACTGATGGCTGCCAGGTACCAGATGTCCTGGAAATCCCCCAAACTGCCATCGCGCTCTCTGCCCGATAACCCAGAATACCCCAAATCTGCCTCTCCAACAAGCAGCGGGGACCAGTTTTGGGGGTGGCGACGTGAGGGTGGGCAGAAGCAGACTTCTCCACAGAAAACTGGACCCGGGGTACCTGAAAGTTCGAGGTACCTCTTCGAGTGGACATGGTGCTCGGGGATATGGATTAGTGCTGGGTGGTGTTTTGTGTGGTGTGGGTGGTTTTTTATTTGTTTGTTTGTTTTTATTTTTTTTATTGGTTGGACTAGATGATCTTAAAAGGTCCCTTCCAACCTAGGTGATTCTGTGATTCTGTGAAATGATTGGTAACCCTTTATGAACATGGGCACGGGCTGCAGAGATGAAGAGAAACCAGGAGGGCCCGTCCAAGGGCTTCAAGGCAACCTCATGGCCAATGTGCTGGCCCACAGCTGAAACAGGGTTTCAGGTCTCTTTGAAATTAACAGTGGAGACAAAAATCTAAGAAGTGGCCGCGCACAGGCTTAATTAAACCACTGATCACCAATGCCTTAATAAAGCTGCAGCCTTTTTAATTCTGCCATGCCCATCCTCTTCTAAACGCGCACTTGGCAAATAATCAATCTGAATGTCACAGGGTGTTTTTTTCCCCTTCCCGAAACTCCAGAACTGCTTTGTAGTTTAAAATGAAAGTTTGTGGACTCAAGTTAACAATGTGGACAAAACCCTTTTTTGCCAAAGAAATAACAAAGGCGAGGGAGTAGGAAGGACATAGACAGTACTTATATCCTTCCCATTATTCAAAGCTGGGCATGCCAATAACATCTGGAGAACATCTGTGAAAAAACTCCTACTGCTGCACTGCTTTAAGGGCCTTTGACAAATTTAAGCAGATGATCTGGCTTGGGGAATTTCTTGATCTCTGAAGAAATCATTAATGTTCTGCTCAATACACCCGTGTTAAAAATGCCAAGAAACACCACTGCCTGTCTGGAGGGGCTTGTGTCCTTCAAGGTGCACTCCTGTAGCAGTTTTTGTGCAAGGCCACATAGTATTTAGAATCACAGAATCATAAAGTGGTTCGAGTTGGAAGGGACCTTAAAGATCATCTAGTTCCAACTCCCCTGCCCTGGGCAGGGACACCTCCCACCACACCAGGTTGCTCCAAGCCCCCTCCAACCTGCCCTTGAACCCCTCCAGGGATGGGGCAGCCACAGCTTCTCTGGCCAACCTGGGCCAGGCTCTCACCACCCTCACTGTAAAGAATTCCTGCCCCACATCTCACCTCAATCTCCTCTCTTTCAGGGTCAAACCCTTCCCCCTCATCCTATGGCTCCCCTCCCTCATCAAGAGTCCCTCCCCAGCTTTCTTGGAGCCCCTTGAGGGACTGGAAGGGGCTCTAAGGTCTTCCCGGAGCCTTCTCTTCTCCAGGTTGAACCCCCCCAACTCTCTCAGCCTGTCCCCACAGCAGAGGGGCTCCAGCCCTTGAATGATCTTCATGGCCTCCTCTGGCCCCACTCCAACAGGTCCATGACCTTCCTTTTCTCCCTCTCTCTCCTGAATCTCAGGAAGGGGACAAGAGTTAAGTCATAAGGTGGAAATAAAGAGTCCAGGAGAATTTCAGTGGACCAAGGCCCAGCCCTGAGCCAGCTTTCCCTATCCTGGTGCCACTGGGGTTGGGCAAACTGCCTCCTCCAAGCATGTTTTGCCTCTACTTGTCAGGTCTGAATAACCCCAAACTGTGAAATGGCTGCCTGTTGCCTGGTTTCCAAGCAGCTTATCACCCTCGCTTCTCTTGCACAGACACAGAGCGCTGTAGCTGGATAAAAAAAGCAACGCATGCGGGGAGCCCTTCGTCCAGAAACGGAGCCCAGACGTGAAACAACCGTTCCGACGAAGATGATCAAGGGGTTGGAGCATCTCCTTTACAAGGGAAGGCTCAAGGAGCTGGGACTCTTTAGCCTGGACAAGCAAAGGCTGAGGGGAGACCTTATTTATGTTTAGAAGTATCTAAAGGGCGGTTTGAGGGAGGATGGAGCCGAACTCTTTTCAGTGGTTCCCAGTGACAGGACGAGGGGCAACTGGCACAAGCTGGACCATGGGAAGTTCCACTCAAATCTGAGGAAGAACTTCTTTATGGTGAGGGTGCCAGAGCCCTGGAAGGGGCTGCCCAGGGAGGGTGTGGAGTCCCCTTCTCTGGAGATCTTCAAACCCCACCTGGATGCTCCTGAGTGATGTGCTCTGGGCAACCCTGCTTTGGCAGGGGAGTGGGACTGGATGATCTCTATAGGTCCCTTCCAGCTCTGTCAATAACGTGATTCCATGTTTCCATGGCAAAAAACGTGCCACCACATACCTACTTTTCCCCTTGGGGTTCATGGAGGAGTCCCGTGTGACAGACATGAGTTGCATCGCGTTGTGCGGAGCTAGAAGATGGTCAAGTATCACCTTGAGGAGGGCAGGGGAAGGAGTTAGACGGAGTGATAACTCTGTGTGATGCAGTGCTCCTCTTTTCTAGCTCTCAGGGCATTTTACGAAGGCAGACGGTGTCGGTATCCTTGTTTTACAAGGGCCACTGAGAGGAGGTATAAATTTCTCCAAGGCCACCCAGCCTCTAGTGTCAGAGCAAGGGTGAGGGCCTGGGCCACCCAGCCCTGCGCTGTGCCCGATGGCCACACTGCCCCGGGCGCGCTCTCGACATTAGCGTTATTGCCCGAGCAAAGGACTGCAAAACCCCCACGGGCTCAGCCTGTGAAGTAACGTGATTTCTCTTCTTTAATTACACTCCCTCAAATCAGCGGGGAATGCCTCCTCCTCCGGACGGGAGCGTGGCCACGTACAGGCTTGTTCGGGGCATTTCATTCCTTGAGATGATTCATTTGTATGTAAAATCATATTAGCCTTCATTGGCTCTCTCCACAGACCCTCCCCGGCACAGACAGATCTAAACCTTGAAGTGCCATTAATCTTTGGTGCGCTCTGCCCGCTCTCTCGCGTGGTACTTTATGGCTGGTGACCTTCAACGGAGGATTTTTGTTGTACTTTTTTTCCCCAGGAGCCCTGGCAACACCTGCAGCAGCTGGCACTAATCTTCCCGGAGCGGGAAGGAAGGCGGGGGGGGGGTCAGGACTTGTTCACGATGTGTATTGACAGCTGAACACCAAAGCTGCTTCTCTTTTTGCAGGAGATAATTGCTGAGAAAAGGCCAAGTCCTGGCGTAGCGGGGAGGGCCAGGCAAATTCCTGCTGAAGTTGTTGCTGTCTGAGCCCGGCGATGGGTGAGTTGAGGCAGCCTGCTGTGGTGGTGTTCATAAGGTGCCTGGCACAGGGAGGGGGCACCTCTGCCCATGGGTTGGAGGCACCACAGGGGGTGAAAAGATGATAATAAGGTGAGGCTGAGGCCTGGATTCAGGAGAAGGCAGCTGGAAACTCAGTCATAGAATCATAGAATGGATTGGGTTGGAAGGGACCTTCAAGCCCATCCAGTCCTACCCCCTGCCCTGGGCAGCAACACCTCCCACCACACCACCTTGCTCCAAGCCCCCTCCAACCTGCCCTTGAACCCCTCCAGGGATGGGGCAGCCACAGCTTCTCTGGGCAACCTGGGCCAGGCTCTCACCACCCTCACACCAAAGAATTCTTGCCCCAGATCTCCCCTCAATCTCCCCTCTTTCAGGGTCAAACCCTTCCCCCTCATCCTATGGCTCCCCTCCCTGGCCAAGAGTCCCTCCCCAGCTTTCCTGCAGCCCCTTGAAGGACTAGAAGGGGCTCTACAGTCTCCCCGGAGCCTTCTCTTCTCCAGGCTGAACCCCTCCAACTCCCTCAGCCTTTCCTCCCAGCAAAGGGACTCCAGCCCTTGGATGATCTTCGTGGCCTCCTCTGGACCCATTCCAACATTCTCCTGTAGACTTATGACCTAAGGCTCACGTATTGGTACAAATCAAGCCAAATTCAGGTATGTCAATAAATGAGTGGACTCATGTTCAGTGTCAGGATCTTTGAAAGACACACTGGCACATGCCGTAGTTCTCCCAAGGTTAAAGATGCCATTTTGAGCTCTGGTGGAGCTGTAGGCAGCTCAGGAGGGAAATCCAAAGCAGATCTTGAAGTGTCTTGTCCACATGTGGCTCAGGGAAAACCTGCTTGCAAGCCTCTCCCTGGCTCAGTCCCTTCTGCAGTGGTGTCTCTAGTGTGTAGTAAGGGTTGAGCTGACACTTCAGGTTTCCTCTTCGTTGTCATATCTGCCAACCCTGATCAAATTTGTATTTTATCTCTTGGGATTTAGCTTCTTTGAGACCTCTGCCTCTGCCAGGTTAAGCTTGGATTGGCCAGTGTGTTCAAAGGTATGGGGGGACAAGGGAAAAGGCAAAGGATGTCGATGCACACTCTGATCCACCTAAACCTAGTTTGATGGAAGACCAGCCTAAAAATAAATCTATGTGGTAATTCGCTGGCTGTGTGGAGAACAAGTGATGAGTTGGAAACTTGCTGTTTTGGAAGGAGGGAAGTTGTGTCGTTGCTGCTCATGTCAAACCACATCACATCCCCCCCTCCCCGCCTCGTGCTGACACCAGAGCAGCACAGGGCACTCGAGAACCCGTGTTGTTCTGCCAGACGTGTCCTGCCTCCCCACTCCTGCCCTCATCGATCGTGTCTTTGTGGGCCTGACTCAGGTTTACTGCGTCACGTGGAACCTTTGCAGATGCCAGAGCCCTGGCACCGCTCGCAGAGAGGAGCAGGCTGTCTGCCTGAATTAACTTCAAGCCCTTGCAGCTCTCCCTTTAGCTCAGGCAGGATTGATCTTCTGGAGGGGGGTGCCGTGGGCTGCAGGAATAGATGCTCGAGTCTCTTCTCATGTGCACCCAAGGAAAGCACGAGTCACACTCGGAAATCGATGGTGCTACACCAGACTTACATTACCAGTGCCAGGAAGAGTAGCTGGCCTCCATATTAATGACACTTCAGAAGGAGACACTGCAGTCTTGCAGAGAGAGAGGTGAGGTTGGGGGGAATTATTCTGTGTGGGAGGGGGAAATGTCCCTCTAATAATTCACTTCCTAGCTCTTACAGAGGCAGAAATCTCCATCCTGCCTGAAGAGCTCCTGGAGGAGCAGTCTTGTGAATCCAAACTATTCTTTATTTATTTCCCCCCTTTCTTAAACTGCAGTGGATCTGGAGCCCTTCATCTTTACTCTTGCCACTGTCTCTCAGGCTGCAGAAGCTGTAGAGAAATGGGGATTATTTCTTTTTCTCCTCAGTCTTTGGGTGAGAGCCATCAAAAAGTAAACAAGGCAGAGTTGGTGACACAGAAGGCATCAGCACTTGCTTGGAAGGCGCGTTGGAGCAGCGCTCAGGTGAGGAGCAGGAGATTTGGTGGTGAAAGCGTGACGTTCCTCCTCCCTGAAGTCCACACACAGCCTCAAAAATCAGAGGCTGCTTTTAGAAATGTTTGTGTGTGAATCATGGCCTGTTGCTGTATGTTACTCTGCATCAGCTGCAAAACCATAAGGAGGTTTTCATAACCATCATTAGGAATTTGCTTTAGGAAAAATATATTGGGAGTCACTGTGGCTTGTTAGATAGCCAGACTGTGAGACAGCTGGGCTGAGGACAGCATGGAAATTGCTCTTCTGGCTAAGCACTACAGCTGAGTGACAAATTTCTAATTTGTTTCATGGCTTTAACTGGAGGAAACTGGAAAGTGATGTATTTGGGGGGAGGCCACCTGAAACAAAGTTTTTTTCCGTTATCCCTTGCCAAAGTAGAAGTAATTGGCCTCAAAGAGTTGTATTTTTTCCACACAAAAGCAAAACTTTCTGTTGCTTTCTTGGACACATTTACTCTGTTACTGCAGTTCTACACAAAATGCCTTTTTTTCAAAGTGAAGCATTGAGAAGATTTTGTTCTGGCTTCTAGAGAAGAGGAATTTTCCCACACAGCCATTTTGACCCAAGCACACGAGCAGTTTTTGCTGACCTGCCACCCAAACTGCATTTTTTTACAGTAAGTAGGAAAAACCCCACCCAGGCTCAAAGGGATTAAAGGTTTGGCCAAGACTGAGCAATTGTTCTATCCTAACACAGGGTGGGAGATGCTGTCAGAGATCTTCCCATTCTTTCTTTGCCTTAGAGTCTTCCCTTTTGTTGTATTTTGTTTTCTCATTTGTACCTGGGTATGAAAGCAGGGCCAGATCCGTGGTGGGGCATTTCTCATAGACACTCATAGAGCCTAATAAGGAGCAAAGTAACCATGTCCCCCCCTGTCCCTCTCCCTGCCCTATGTGTGATATTCCCTGGTGCCCCTTGGAGCTCCTGAAAATTGTGGGAATTCAGCCAGCCTTCTCTGAGGCTGGAGAGCTTGTGGTGCCATCAGGGAGATGCTTTTGGGCTGGTTTCAGTGAATTGGGGCAGTCTTTCCGTGTCACGGCTGGTGGAAAATGTGCCAGTGCCCATCACTGAGTTCCTCCTTAACTTACTACTTCTTTTTTACTTTTGCAAAAGCCCACTGCTGTGACCCGGAGTGTTTCACCTGGATGTTGGTGACAGCAGGTGTGACAGCGGAGGGGCTGGAGCACACATCGCTTCTGTTGGAGGGAGCGGAGTGGTAGTGGGTGACGATCCTTCGAAGAGTATAACAACCTTCCAGGGAAGTGGGTATGAGGGTTCTGGATCGCTGCCGTTGTTTCAGGTGCTCCATTGCACATTAGCAGGGACCAGTAAGACGCAGGTGAGCCCAGGAGCCCCGGTTGCCTCTATCGCCAAGGAGAGCTCGAAGTCAAGGATCATTGTCTAATTAGCCCGTGCAATGCTTAGGAAGGTTATTTTTGTCTCAAGCCCTTCAGAACATACATAATCGTTCCACCTTAATTCTTTCAAAACTTGGTCTCTATGGAAACCCTAATATAAACGACTGCTCGTTTGGTTTCTGTAGATCTGAGCCGTGATGCAGGCTCCCTGTGTGCGTGCGTGTGGCCATACGTGTGTGTGCACACATGCACAACCTGATCTGTATTCTTCGCGGCCGGTCCTCCTCTCCACCCTTCAGATAATAGCACTTGGGCTTTATTTCTTCCAAGCACTGCATGTTTAGATCTGCAAACCTCTAAGGAGTCTTTGTCTCCTGACGGGAGGGAGGTGGGGAGGGAGGGGAGGCAGAAATCTTTGTGAGGCTCGAGTCGATGTTCACACCGCTCTTGTAGGATTTGGGGCAGATGCCTGTAGGATGCTGCTTGTGGCTTTCGGAGCTATGTAAATTGGGTTTAGGGTGTGGAAAAGCCACTTTTCTAATAACCCTCTCGTATACAAGAGCAGTTGTTACTGGTTTCTCTAGATTTCTCTTGTGAACACAAGAGGGCCGTGTTCAGTGTGAAAAAAAAAAAAAAAAAAAAAAGGCTGACAGCAGCTTTGCAAAGGGAAGAGGAGGAGGCTGAGTGGAAGAAACAAGCTGGGTGCGCTGTGAGGCTCTGCATCGAGTTTAATTGTGTGTGGCTCAGAGACCGTCGGGCTGGGGGGAGGATTCAGTGCCCGACTCTGATGATTGCCTGCATCTCAGTCGCATCAGCTTCAGTCCCTGCTCCCCTTCTGCTGGTTCGCCCCTCTATTAGTCCCATCCCTGGGGTAGATGAACACCTCTCAGGTTTATCCCCCCCGCACTAAGGGCTGTCATTTTCTTTCTCTACAGTGGGAAGCTGAAGCGCAGGCAGGTTGGAGTTTTGATCCACTAAAGGACACAGTGCTTCAAAATTAGCCTTAGCACCTCGTTTTTAAGCAGCTGCCTTGGGGATAGTAATCTACAATAGGACTGAAGTGCCTCAGCTCTCACAATCACGCTGTGGGAGGATTTTTCTCTCTGTTCCAGGAAAATCTCTGCTTCTTGTAGGTACAGAATCACAGGTACCTGCCTGGTCTCTGGGCTTGGGACAGCTGTGAGGTATCAGGGCTATGGCTAACGCGTAGGAGGGGTGTTCAGCAGGCTGGGTAGGTGGCAGATGGGCTCTGTGAGCGGGGCCAGCTGCAGCCACCCCACGGGCAGGCAGCTGTGCAGCCACTTCTACACGGTGTAACCGGGAACATCAGTGATGCACCGGGAGAGCATCAGCCCCAGGTGGCCCAGCCACCCTCTCCTCTCCCCTAAATCATAGAATCATAGAATCATCAGGGCCAGAAGGGACCTTTAAAGGCCATCTAGTCCGACCCCCCGCAGTCAGCAGGGACACCCCCAACTAGACGGGGTTGCCCAGTTCTGCCTGCTGCTAGGCTGGACACAGGCAGTGACTGCTGTGAACTCTTGGATTTGTTACTCTGATTCCCCGTGCCTTCTGGAGCACTCTCTGCTTCCCCCGACATGCTAATACGAAGGGATATCAGGGGGGTAACAGAGCTTCACCCTCCACTCGCTCACTCGTTAACGCTCATGTTAACGTAAGACACGCTGTTTAATGCACTGGGTGGTGCTGCTGAGAAGGCAGTGGGGCTGAGGGCTGGAGAAAACCCACAGAGAATAAAACAGACCCGAATGCCTTTGAGCAGTGGCAGAGGTTATTGTTCTCCAAGGATGGCTGTCTTTTTTTTCTAAGAACTCTTCTTCTAAACGCTTAGCTAATTCCCTGCCTCTCCGCTGTTCTTCCATCCCTCCAGGCCCAGCTGAATGGCTGCACGGCATCGAGGGGGCTGCTGGCTCCCTCACGGACCTCAGCGTTGCGGTCTCCTCTTTGGAGAGGATTCAGAGCTGCTCCAGCAATTTTAGCTCTGCCCTCAATTCAGCGTCCCATTTGCTGTCAGGTCCATAAGGACCCGGCTACCACCACCCCCAGGAGGGTGACAGCGAGGAGTCTGGCCCATTCCCGCAGTCAGAGGAGGAGGTTCGTTTGCGTGCTCGGTATAAAAGGCAATTTCATTAATTTGCAGCCCTGGCTGGGAACCAGAGCTGGCACCAGAGATTGTTTTTATGAATAACACCCTGGCAAAACAGAACTGGTAGCAGCTTGGGTGGGATATATATTTAATTTGTCCCCTTTCATTCTTGGATTGGCAAACTAGCACGTTGCAGAGTAGTTGCCTGTCTCTCACTGGGTGTCCTGGGAGTCACACCAGCGCTCATGGTGCCCGGCACAGGAAGGGCTGTGGTCCTGTGTCCGTGTGTCCTTCCAGTCACCAGCTGGCACGGGGACAGGGCTGAGGGTTTTCATATTGCATTCAGTGCGGGCTCCTGGCACACCGGGCGCTTGCTGACCAGGGCTTAGCGAGAAAGACTAGAAAATGAGAGATCTTTAAGAAACAGATAACGCTGGATCAGCTTCAAATTGCTTTTGCTTAATCCACTGGGCTGAAGTCTGTTGGTTCTCCCTGCAAAGCCCTACAGAGCTCGGAGCTGGTTGTGAGCAGGCAGCGTTTGGTCTTCTACACGGTTAATGAGAAACTGGAATCACAACGCCGAAGACTTTGTGGAGACATTCGGCATCTCAGCATAAACTGAAGAAATTCTGGTTTGTGCCTACCTCGGGGGTACCTGAGCAGCAGAAATCACCGCTTAAAGCTCATTTTCTGTTGTGAGCACAAGCGCCGCTGTTCTCTCCTGCCCAAAAGCACAGCAGAGGTTAAACTTCGTAGGTTGAGCAGGTAGTCTCTTCCTCGGCTCCTGCTGCTGCAGCGGACTCAGGTTCTCAGGCTGAATGAACTTTTCCAGGCTGCCAGAGTCATTTAGGAGCTCACAGGCAAGTTCATAGAGTGCAGCAAGTTGTGCACCATCTCCTCCGTGCAGGCGTGCTGCGAGGCAGGGTGAGGTAGCTGAGGTTTAAAACCAGTCAGGCGTAGCTTCAGGGCTGCCAGACTGGGGCAAAGACACTGCTCTGGCCTAGGAAAGGGGGGGACCCAGCATGACTCTTTGCTCTGGCTACATCAACGTGCCCTGATCCCACAAAAGCCCCCTCAACCACAGCAGGATTTTTCATACTGGTCTCCAGTGGGATAAGGGCTCTCACTGAATCTGGCTGGAAAATTTTTTCCCTCCAAGAACTTTATTCTGAGCGAGAAAAATGTTCTGTGCTGTTCTCCATGGGGGTGAAGGCAAGATCTCTTAATATGATCTTAAAATTAGAAGACGGGAAATTAAGCCCCAAAATGGGGAAAACTTCCCACAGAATACAGCAGGGTTGGGCCCCACAACCTCGAGGGTGCCGTTCAGCCCTATTTGAGTGTCTCTTCTGTCCCAGGGGTTTACGGAGCAAGGCCTTTACCTGTTTACAGAGATGAAGTGCTTCCCAAGGTGACTCATTCTCCTTGAATTGGAGAGAACTCTCCTCATTGCTCCGCTGGAGAAACATGTAAAGACCAGTGGCCTTCCCTTAACCGTCGAGATGATATCACTCGCTAGAAACAGCATCCAATTTCCTGATCCTTTGTTTGAACAACAAACAAATAAGATACGAGCTCTGCAGCTACAGGCACATCTTCTTCATAAATATCAAGAGGCACGAGGCTCTCGCTTTAAACACCTAACTCTAAATAATGCCTCCAGCCAGAGTTGTTACCCGCTACCTTGAATACAGCCCCACTCCATCAGCAGGTTAAAATAATAACAAATAAAACACGGAATTATAGCTGTGCAATACTCGAAAATGAGCCTGTCACTTTGCGTCTGGGTTGGAAATCAATCACCAAGTCTTCGAATCAGGTTCTGCTATTAAGGGCTGGAAGCGGGAAAGATTAAAGACATGTCCATGAGCGTCTCCTTCTGCAGGTATGCTGATCTGCCACGGGTTTAAACGGATCTTTTTTCTTTCCTTAGCTGTGGTTTCTGTCATTGTCTTCCAAGTTGGGGTCCTTTTTGGCATTTATTATTAACCATTACGCGTTAAAAGGATTTCACAGATGGGCAGGGAAGAGAAGATGGCATTGATCTGACCATGTGGAGATGGTGTAAGAGGCAGGACTCCTGTTCTCCTTCGCAGCTGCAAGCTGGAGGAGGTGACACCAAAGCCCCAAAGCTTGTAGCACCCTTTCTGTTGACTGCGATTCCATTGCATGCATCCCTTCGGTCAAATTCTTTTGGACTTTAGAGCCAGGTCTACAAAAGGTTTCCTGGCAAGCAGGAAACGTGGCCGGAGCAGTGCAGTGTCCAGGGTACATCCATCCCTTGGCATCCTGAAATCCATGCCCCAAACCCTGACTTTCTGCAGCAATGTCAGTGCACCCCTGTAAAAAACAGGGGATGTTCTTCCAGATTTCTTCCCAGCCTGGGAAACATCTTGTTTTTCTGTTGGTTTCTGACACAGGCCCAGGGGAAAGAGTGAAATATCTTGGGGAAGGAGTTAGACTTGCAGGGATCCAGCACCTCATGGTCAACTGTTCATCGCAGTCCCATCCAGCACCATCTCTTCTTAACTTTCTTCTTCTGCCTGCTTAAAAATCATAGAATCATAGAATCATTTGGGTTAGAA
>JAOQGH010000014.1:5342913-5354259 GCA_025769975.1 Gallinago jamesoni | reverse complement strand
GAGGGGTTCAAGGCCAGGCTGGATGGGGCTTTGAGCAACCTGTTCTGGTGGGAGGTGTCCCTGCCCAGGGCAGGGGGCTTGGAACTCGATGATCCTTAAGGTCCCTTCCGACTCAAACGATTCTATGATTCTCTGATTCTTCACAGTTTGCTTTTCTCCCTGCTCCCCTGAGCTGGGCTCTTCAGTCCCTCAGTTGATGCCACTCCTCAGGGTTTGGGTTTGTGCAAACAGGGCTGAAAACTCTGAGAGTGGAAAGGGTTTTAGCTGCTGGGGGGGACAAACTTTCTCTTCCTGAGCTGGTGGATGCAAGGAAGAGAGTGGGTGGTCATATCCTCAAAGGGCAAAACCGATGACTGACTGATCCCAGCCCAGTCTGGGGACCTCTAGACACACATGGTGAGTGCTGTGGTCCTGAGCACCTCACTGCTTTTCCCCTTCTCTTCTCTAGCTCTGTGCCCGGCGCCCTGCAGGACTGGGGAGAGATTACGGAAGGAGATTATTGGGGAGAGATAGTGGAAGGAGAGACTTTGATCAGCTCCATAGTGCTGGGACCTGGGGGGGGTCAGTATTCAGAAAGGGTCCTGGGACAGTGAGAAGGGGAGTCATTTATTTGCTTTTCATTAGACTAGACCAAAGCAACCTCTAGATAAAAATGTTTCTCTTTGGGTGGGGGGGGAATATGTAGTTGGGGTGCTTAGAGAGAACACCCAGGAGTGCAGGCCCAGGGAGCTGAGCCTTCTGTGGGGGAGAAGCTGGGGAGAGCTGCTGGTGGAGAGAGCAGAGCAGGAGCCAGAACGCCTGGGTTCTCCCTCACCGTCACCACATCACCAACGTAACCCGGGGAAAATCCACCTGCTCTCGAAGAGCCCAGACCCTCCAGAAACACATTCTGCAGCAATGTCATAGGATTTGACTCCGGGCCTCAGAAACCACTGGGAAACTGGGCCACTGAAAGCCACAGCCCTGACGCAGTGTCCCCGGTTGTGCTGGCCCCAGCCCAGGCTGGTGGATGCTGACTGCATCCCTGCTCACCCTCGCTTGCCAGCAGCTTTAAAGCAAGGCATCAGAGGGTGACTTCAGTAATAAACCACTCTGCAGTGACAAACAGCAGCGGGAGAGGCACTGGCAGAAGGTCACATGTGTTTCCAGTTCCTTTGCCCAGCTCTGCTCAGTGATCCCAGGCAGAGGTGTGACACCACCTGCTAACACACCGCTCGAGATGACTGGTCCAAGTAGAAGTGACAGCTCTTGGCAACACATCACAAGCCTGAAAATTTAAACCAGGTCCTCCAAAATGTTCAGCTAAAAGTCAGCAAGGTGGATTCTGGTTGTTTCCCCTCTCTCTTGTTTCACAGAGCGGTGGTGGAAAAGGGCCTGGAGCACAACTCCCCATGGTGTCTCTTGCTGTAGTAGGGAACCTGGCCATGGCCTGTGGGGTTAGAAGGGATGTCTGTCTGTCACAGCAGGCTCTGGAGGCAGCTCTTGGGGTGTTCCTCTGAAAGGAACCGATGGTTTCTGCATCAGCTTTGGTGCAGAAATCCATCTCTTCCTTCCCACCTCCAGGGCAATGAGAGACACCCAGGTAATCACAGTCCTTGGGTTTCTGCTGTTTTGCAGTGAGTGAGTGTGACACGGGTGAGGGATACAGGTACAGGGGAACAGTCAGGGCCAGGTCCACGTACCCACCCGTCCCAGCAACATGTGAATGGGTATGTTGGTGCAAGTTGTGGAGGTTTTGGGGGTCTGGAGAGGGATAGGTTGGGTAAGTGAGGGTGGAATTTTGTCCGTGACCACGTATGGGAAGCCAGAACGCGTGCAGGAGGTGTGATGGGCTGCTGAGGTCCATGTGGGATATGGAGAGGGAGCGTGTGAGCGGTGGGACAGAGAACTGCAAGAGTTGTGTCTTCACAAGGGCTTCCACTGGCCCCATTATAAAGAACACAGAGCACTGAGACCCCAGCTGCTTTTTCTTTCTCAGCCAGCACTTAAATGTCAACACAATAACAAACAAAATGCATTATTTAAAAGCTACTGTGCTTGACCCTACAAGGAGCTTTTCAATCGCCTGAATGTCAAGGAGAAGGATGTTGCTGTTTCACTGGTGGCTGGTGAGTTAACCTCCTTCCCATTTACAACATGACTGAGGTGAGAGGCAAAGAGATGCTGAGATGATGGGGTGGGGGAGCAGATACACGTGCACGAGGGGATGGGTATGAAGCCAATGTAGTCACCCACAGGGAGGAACCCATGAAGCTGATGCTCTGGCTTGGGAAATCCAAGTGAGAGGAAGGATCGGTCCCTGGGGAAGGAATGCAAGTTTAGGAGCAGTAGCTCTTAGGAGAAGCTGTTCAGACATGTCAAGCTGAGTTTGTTTGTTGTTTGGTCCCAGTGGTTATTAGTGCTGGCACCGAGATGCCAGCAAGGCTGATCAATGTGTCTGCCCTTCTCTCAGAGCTAGAAGACCACTATCTGTGACTGTAGTGCCCAGGGGGGGCTGGAGAAGGGCTGGGACTGGTGTGATCTGCTCAGAGGAACGGGGTCATTTGGTCCTCACTGTCTCAGCAGTATCTCACCTGCTGCCCCCACTGCCTTGTCCTGGGGCCAAAGCAGATTTGGCCATGGACTTTTTATTGCTTGTTTACCAAGCTGCAAACCCTTCTTGCTCGCTGACTGCTGTTAGCAAATTAAATGTTTCCAACCTCCTGTCCTGTTCTCTGGCTTCAGAAGAGATTTTTTTCTTTCTCACAAACTTGCAGTGAAACCCCTTGCAAGGCTGCAAGTCATTATCTGCGAGTCACCGTTGGAATGAGGTTGTGGGCAGTAGCAAAAGTCAGACTCTAGGATGTCTCTGTAAGCAAAAATCCTCAATCACTTTATAAACAACCAGTGGTATATGTCTATATCTAGCAAATGTTGTTTTGGAGATGAGAAAAGGTCACCAGTTGCAGTGGTGGCATTTCACCCCTTATGACCTCATTAGAGGTTTTTCCCAAGTAAGCCACTGGTTTTATTTATTTAACAATGAGACCGACACAAAATATGAGCCCAAGCATCCTTTGCAGGAGGAGATGTACGGAACTCAGGTGCTGGGAGGTTGTGATCACAGCTGGGTTTGGCTGAGGAGGTACAAAGAGAGGTACATTGAGGGAAACTGCCTGTGGTTTGGGATCTGGAAGGTGTGTTCCCAGCCCTGCTGGAAGCTGTGGAGTTCCCCTGAGGGTGCTCTATGTATGAGTCTTCCTGCTTTGCTGCGTGGGAGGTGAGTCTGGCAGTGAGCAGATGGCACAGGCACACCGTGAGCCTGTCAAATGGGTGGGGGGAGACCCTGGGCCATGTTTGGGTATCTCTGGGTGCCCGTGTGAGCAGAACATCATGGGCTCTCCATCCTGGGTGATGGGGGTGGAGTTATTCAAGACTGGGTTGTTAAATAATTGGAGCTGTCCTGGCCACAAGGTTGAGTTTTTTATTATTCTTTACTCCTTAGTGATTTGTGATGGCCCTGGGTAAAGTACCCACTATAGTCACCAGTGCATGATGAGGAGAGAACTGGGGGTTGTTCTTTCCACTGATGGGCAGGTTGGAAATACCTCTTGGGAAGCTTGATACAGGTGTATTTGTGCTCCCCTCTTTTATTTGTATTATGGAAGGACTGAAAGGTCACAGCTATAGTCTTGTCTTTGTAAATGCCACAAATATGATATTCCATCTCTCTGATGCTGTGTCCTGATTCTCTTCTGTTGCCACTCCAGGTGAGGCTACACCTGGATGAAAAGTTGCTGAAATCCAACTAGAATGGACTTGGTCTCAGAGGGTGGTAGACAAAAAGTGAAATTTCCCAAGCATTTAGGAGTAGTTGTCATGGTTTTGACTCCTACCTAGGCACCTAACTCACACAGACTGAAATTTATAGCGAGGCTTAGTCTCCTCGTAAGAGCCTTTTAAAACTTATTCTTGGAATCCAATATGGATTATAAATCATTTGAACAGATGAGGAAGGATCCAGAATGGATGAGGCTTTGTGAAAATAGATTAGTTAGAATACAGAACGGATCTAAAAGCATGAACAGCTAGGGAGATTATTAGTTCAAGAAGATGAGATTAGATAGAGCAGCTCTTAGGCTGCTACCCTGGCTTTCCTGTCCAATCTCCCGGCCAAAAACTGTTGCCTGTGCAATAATGCCAAAAACCAAAACATGCTTCCTCTAGGCTTCACAATCAGGCAGTGTTTGAATTTGTCCAGAATTCTGCCTCCATGCTAGCCTGCTTGTCCCTACTGAGATGAAGGAAGGAAAGGCCAGGGCTAGCAGTTAGCCAGGGTGGTGGCCCAAGGCTGTTTCTAGAGCTGGGGTACAACGGGGAGCCACTTGCAGAGCTCATCAAATTCAGTTCTCCGGAACTAAAATAAAAAAAAAATAAAAATAATAAAAAAAAAAGCCCTGGCAGACAAAAGTGAGTTTGGTTTTATTTATATCTCCACTCCACACCAGCAGTTGCTGGAGTTGACCCTTTGGGTATCATGCTTATTGTTACTGGGGGTTTTTAATGTTTGTTTTTCCAGAAGCAATAATTCCAATGGAGAGAAACGCAGCTAAAGCTTCTTAAAGCAATTAACTCATTTGCTTTGGCCCACACTGCTGAGTATTATTGTTAACTGGAAAATGCTATCCATTTGTTTATATTGAGGAGGAGAAGCGAGAGATCTGCGAAGGGGAGGCTGCAATGAGATCGTTCAGTCCTAGTGGGCCATGAAGCGTTGGTGTAAGAGTGAGCGAAGCGCTCGCAGACTCCACATGTAAACCCTGTAATCACCTTGTTAACACCCTTTCCAGCAGTAACTTCCCTGACTCCTGCCTGCTCTGGAATATTCATGTGCTCATGCATCATTTTAATGAACTTATCAACACATTCATAAGCTTTTAATTAAACATTTATTAGTAATTATGCTTTGGGATACCCTCGTGCGTAACTCCTGGTGTTCTAAACATGACATCTCACCCCCATGTCTCCCCAGCCCAGTCAAAGGGCAGGAAAGACCCCTCTGCGTGGTACAAGGCTCCCACCCTCCCGTCCTACCCAGCCCTCACCCGTGTCTGGCTCAGCTCTTACTAATCGGCGTATTCCGCTTCCCTGGGCGCTGTGGAAATGAGCTGGTGGGAGAAAACAGCAGAATTCACTGGGTGAGGGCCCACATTACCAAGGCAAATGTGTGCTGCGGGGCAGCAGCGTGCACAGCCATGGCAGAGCCACGCTGCAAATGTTACAGGGATTTCCAGATGAGAATTAATGGACTTTCCTTGGCTAGCGTAGAAGAAAATGTTCTACGTGTGGTTGTTTATTATTTCTGTTACAGTCACTGTACTTGCTTATTGCTTCCATCTGTTGGCATCAAGCTATTGGCTCTTGTCTTATCGCTGGGATGTAAACCCTTCACGGGCAGGGAGCGTGGTTTGGTGAGAGACGTAACAAAAGCGCCTGAGAAATTTAGGTGCTTAAAGACTGGGATGCCTTGGAATCAGTTCCAGAGAGGAGCGCGAGTACTTAATTCCCAGAGGCTTCATTCACAAGAAATATGTTTGATGGCCTGAAATATTAAGTGCATAAACTGTTACCTTTTTGAGTCTCGTGAAGCTGGTTGCTCCAGACCATCATATCTCCAGTTGGTGCCTCAGGAGATCGTTAGCTTTGTTATATGAGGTTCTTGGGGAACCAATCAACTCAGACCTCATCCTGCCTAAAGAATACTTAAACTCTTACTTGGCCATAAGTTGTTCTGTGTATTTTTCCTTGCTGCCCCTCCTCTGTCAGATTGGACAGAACAGGATCAAGCAGGCCAACTGGGAGATCCAGAATCATCATTTGAAATAAAGCTGCTCTCTTCCCCCTTCTCCAGGCTGCGTCTGGATCCACCAACATCGTTAGTCAAAGGAGCACAGACTGATTTAGAGGGAGCCATGGGACCTGCTGGTGGTTTGTAGCCTCCGCAAAACACAACTCTCTGTCCACTGCCCTGGCTCTCTGCTGCCGCAAGGGACCAGCTGAATAATCCTGTGCAGGTGGCCCCAGCTTTGCCGCTTGTATGCGGCGATTTGGACAAATTGGCAGGAACGGGAGATGCTGCACTAGGTCGTGTGCTGTTTTATAAATTTTAATCCTCGCTTTGAATTTTCCAGCAGAATGGGTTTGCTCTACCTCTGGGCTGGAGGGAAACTTCTTTTCGTTACCCTGGAAACATGAAGACGACAGAACCATCGTTCATCGGCAAGAGGGAGAAGATGAGAGAGAGAGAAGCAGATGACAAAGTATGGAAGGGAAGACCAAGGGAGGAAAAGGCCTTCCAAAGGAGCCATCTTCACCTACTGCATTAATGCTGGGAGCCAGGATTGCTCAGGCTACCACCAGTGGTCAGGTTTTTCCAGCACTTCATTGGATCTCCCATAGCAGCAGACTCACTGGAGCAATTTTCCTCAACTTTGACAATAAAGTAATGAGTGATGGATTAATGTTAATATCTCCTTGCTCCCTTCCCAGCTCTGGCAGCCTGGAGTCAGCTCACGCTTTACATACTTAATCTTTTACCTCATTTAAACCCGGGATGTTGTGTATGCAGAGCACACCCGAAGGTCAAAGAGCTGCTCAGTGAGGAAATGACCGAGCTGCAGAACAGGAGCAAGTGGCCAAAAGACCTCTTCTGGTGCCACGGAGAGCACAATCTGGGAACAGGAGAATCCAGATATGCCCACCTGGAGGCCACTTCCCCTTCACAGAGAGCCCATGAGGACACCTAAGCAATTGGCCTGGTTGAAGTCAGGCAGGGAGTTTACATTTCCTGCTTAATTGGCTTTGTGGGGAAGCTGGTGGGTTATTCTTGTCCACGCAGCCACGGAGGAAGCTGTAACACCCAGTGTGGGAAAACCAGCCACACACACACACAAGGTGCAGAAGGACAGGGTAGGGATCAGGCTTTGAATATCCAAGCTGCTCTTGCAAGGAGCCAGAAATCAAATATGCCCATGGCTACAGGTGAAGTCAGGGCATTTCTGGGTGTCATGTCCTCGGTGGTAGCTCAATGGGAGGAGTTGCCTCTTCTGCAGTGTGGGGTTTGCCATAAGCAATGGGGGAAGCTGAAGCTTGGCCTGTGCAGTGACATAGCTCCATCGTACACATCCACGCTGCAAAGTTTAACCTCAGGGCAGAGACCTCAGCTCTTGGTCAAGGTAACCCAGTTACTTGGTGTCACCATGTGTCCTGGAGCGTACAGGACAAAGAAATGCACAGTGCCACCAGGTCCCTTTCCCCTCCCCCCCTGTGAACTGAGAGCTCTGGAGAAGATAAACTTCAGTTAAAGAGAAAAGAATACAGATTTCTGCCCTTCCCACTATGAAGTTAGACTCAGAACTTTTTCCTTCCTGCTGGAAACATGAGGGAAGAACAGGTGAGACAGGATATGCAATGCAACATCCAGCTGCTTAAAATCAGGATGTGTAGTTCCTGCCCCACGAAGTTCCCTGTGCTCACCTCCTGTTTCCATGGTTTAATGATGTAAGTTCCCCTCCTGCACCTTGTCTCCCTGCTGCCCTCCAAAGCACCAGCTCATATTAATCTTCTTTCCCCTTGCTGAGTTGCAAAGTGCTTAAGGGCCAGGGCTCCCTTTTCCTGCTCTTATAAAGTCCCCTGTGCTCTTGTGGCACCATGCAAATAAATACACAGTAATAAGTAATACCCTCTCATCCTCGCTGCTCCCAGGGCCACAGAGAGCTTGGGGTTTACCCCAGAGCTTGCAGGAATGCCAAGGAGATGTGTTCCCCTTTCCCTGCTCAGCTACATCTTCCCTGTCTGCTCCATAACTATCTTGCTCTGCTCCTCCCAGTGTTACCTTCGTGTCTCCAACCTTCCCCTTGTCACAGCTCCATGTCCCCCTCTTCCACTGCCACCCTACACCTCCCAGCAGTACAGCTCCATCAACTGCTCCTGGCTCACCCCTAAAGCAAGCCCAGGGAAGAAAAGAAAGGGAAATATTTCCCTCTGAAGGAAGAAGATAAGCAGTGTGGGCCAGGTAGAAGTTGTTGGTTTGACCTCACTGGAGGAACTGTGTCTGTTGAGATGTTGTAGGCTGCCGTTGGAGTCAGAGAGCTGAGCTGGCTGGATTTTAACTTGCCACTGCCATCTGCGGGGCTGTTGTTGTTAGTGGAGAAGCTGGGCGGTCTCGGGAGGATACTGATCTGTGTTATGGTTATTATCCTCTTCCCCAAGGAAGTTTGCAGTCCCTTTTCCCTCCCTCACCCCATTGCTAGAGCAGTGTTGCTGGAGCTGCCAGGCAGAGTAGCAGCAGCAAGAGACAAGTGTAGCAAACACTGTTTGACAGTGTGTTTTGGATGCATTTCAGGTGAAAACACAAAAAAACCCGAGCGTGTTTGATCCTGGCTGTACCTGCCTTCCATATTCATGTTCGTGCGCCTCCATGTCATTATGGGATTAAAGCATCATTAAGCACACAGCGAAAACCTTTGATAACACTCTGCCCCTTGCTCCTCCTTCCCTTGCTTTTTTGCATTTCTCCTACCCCATCCTCTTTCTTTTTTTCCTTTTTCTCTTTTATCTTTTTAAACCTTTTTCCACTTTCCTTCTTTCTTCTCCCCAGTCATTTCAAGGATGCTCTGAAGTAACACCTCACCAAGATACAACTCAGTTGAAAGGACTGGGTTCTGCCTGGTGTATGTATCAGTTTTAGCATGGCAAACGGAAGGCAGCATCATCCAGTGCAAATCTCTGCAGCTCTGTCCAGGTTCATAACAGCTTTGCCAGTCTGGGAGAGCAGAGGACCCTCTGCAGCTGAGTTAGGGCAAAGAGGGTGGGGAACACCAGCAGGTCCCCAGCATTGGGTTCTGGTGTAAATCCAGGAGTTATTCCACTGGCATCAGGGAAGCTGCTTCAGATTTACACCAGGATAGCAGTGATCGGTATCTGGTGTTCAACATCCCCTTCGCAACCTCATTACTGAGAGCTGCAGAGTTTCAAGCAGCTGCTGTAGAATGCTAGTAGTATTTTTAATAAGGGTGCTGAGACCAATCTACTCCTGTATGGCAAACGTGACAGCAATTTAAATTGAAAGCCTCTGTTTTCCAGACAGACACTCAGCCAGTTAGTGCAAACAAAAAGGCACTTGTAACTCCGGTCCTTTAATCTTACTCTTTGCTTCATGATAGATAAGGCGTCTTGACATCAAATTGCACTAATATGGTCCTCTGAAGATTAGCACTGGGGACAGTGCTTGTCGTCTGGCTTTCCCTGATATGTTTTCGGAGTGTAGCAAGGTCTAGTGGTCAAAGCTAGGATGCTGGGATGGAAAATGGGCTGTTCTCATACTTTCCCTGCCTCTGACTTCTAGTCTGGCAGTGACTGACCTTGCCTCTTGGTTTTTGCAGTTGTAAAATGGGCATAAAAGATACTAATTGCCGGGGTGGGGGAGCTCGTTGGGGGATGGCTAATGATTATTGGCTTGAAAATTACAGAGGAGAGAGGGGAAGAAACAGAAGGAGGGGGTTTTAAGTGAGCGTGGGATTCGGGAGCTGCTTCTCTAGAGATCTTGGAGCTCTTTCCTACAGATGGTCTCTTCCCCTCATTTAAACAAAGGGGCAAAAAAAAAATATAAGGTCAAGCAATTTGCCCAAGGTCATATGAGAAGTCTGGGAATGAACCCAAGTGTTGCAGGTGCTGCTGGAACCAGGGGGTTGTGCTGCCCGTTCACAGACAGGCTGTAATGGCTCTCGATGCACACAAAACCTCACCATGTGCTTCAGTTCTCTGCGCTGGGCAGAGCTGGGAGTCGCTTCAGCAGCCCCAGAAGGGGAAAGCAATGGCTGCACAGTAGCTCTGCTTCTGCACATCCAGTCTAGGGCCAAGGAATGTAGACCCTGGTCTAAATTATGCTCCCCATTTCATAGAATCATAGAATGGTTTGAGTTGGAAGGGACCATAAAGATCACCAAGTTCCAACCCCCCTGCCCTGGGCAGGGACACCTCCCACCACACCACCTTGCTCCAAGCCCCCTCCAACCTGCCCTTGAACCCCTCCAGGGATGGGGTGGCCACAGCTTCTCTGGGCAACCTGGGCCAGGCCCTCACCACCCTCACACCAAAGAATTCCTGCCCCATATCTCACCTCAATCTCCCTTCTTTCAGGGTCAAACCCTTCCCCCTCCTCCTAGGGCTCCTCTCCCTGATCCAGCATCCTTCCCCAGCTTTCCTAGAGCTCCTTTAGGGACTCAAAGGCTTCCACTAAACCCAGAGGAGCCTCTGGGAGAGGGCTACAGACTTGCTGGGGTGGGTGTGAGAAAATGATGGCAGCCTGGAGCCACTGTGTATCATCCCAGGCTCAGTGACATGCTCCCTCCACCATCCCAAGGTCTCTCTCCACTCCCCCAAGCATAAAAATCAGCCTGAATCCCACTTAGACCTGCCAGGAGTCTGTGGATGAGCCCCTGCTGAGCCCAAAGCCCTGGGTTTTGCTTTTGTTGGTCACTCAAGCCACCAGAAGGAGGTCAACAGGCTCAGTCCTCACCCTGAACAGGGCTGTGGGTTCTCGGGTGGCTCCTTCAGCCCATGGCTCATAGCCACCCTTCAGAGAAGCCTCACTGCTTCCATGGAGCTGGGGAGATCCTAGTACATCAGTATTCACCTGCCTGCCTGGCTCGGAGTGGATTTAGCTCTGAAAAAGAAGGGGTTTCACATGGGCTGTCTTACAGCTGCCAAAAACCCCCATGCTGGGCAAGATGCCGCGAGGTCTCCCTTCTGCCCCATACCCTGACCGCTCTGCTGGGGCAAAATGCGGTGCCGGGGAAGGGGAGGCAGGAACACAGCCCTGACAACACGCTGCCATCCTCCACGGCTCCCTCAGCAGCAGAGCAGGCGGGAGGTGCGGGAGCCATGTCAGCCCAGCGGGGAGCTCACAGCAGCCTCTCTCCGAGATCAAACTGCACAAAACCTGGGTAAAACGGGCAGGGGAAGAGGGGAAAAAAAAAAAAAGATGCCTCAAGTCAATTACAGGGAGGAAAAACTCTGCGTGAGGTGAAGGAACTTCACAGTGGAGCCACAGCGAAGCGTGCCGCTCCAGTGGAGAGGCAGATTAGAGGCCTGGGGGCAGGAATGGCAGCTGGCCCTGTGTGAGGGATGGGCCCAGCAGGGCATGGAGGGCTGCGGGGAGGTGAGGAAGGTGGCGGGTTAAACACTCGGGCCTGGGAGAGGACTGAGCACCATGCTGTGGGTTGTTTACTGTGAGGGTGGTGAGAGCCTGGCCCAGGTTGCCCAGAGAAGCTGTGGCTGCCTCATCCCTGGAGGGGTTCAAGGGCA
>JAOQGH010000014.1:5330778-5342813 GCA_025769975.1 Gallinago jamesoni | reverse complement strand
CATCCCTGGAGGGGTTCAAGGGCAGGTTGGAGGGGGCTTGGAGCAACCTGGTGTGGCGGGAGGTGTCCCTGCCCAGGGCAGGGAATGGCACTGGGTGATCTTTATGGTCCCTTCCAACCCAAACCATTCTATGATCCTGAGAGTTCCTCTGCTGGAGCTCCCTCTGGAGAGGCTTTGCTCAGCCAACACTTGAGGAGCACTTCTGAGGAGAAGGATCTGGGGGTCCTGGTGGATAGTAAATTATCATTGAGCCAGCAATGTGCCCTTGTCACCCAGAGGGCCTGTGGAATCCTGGGTTGCATAGGGAAGAGTGTGGCCAGCAGGTCGAGGGAGGTCATTCTCCCCTTCTGCTCTGCACTGGGGAGGCCACAACTGGAATCCCCAGTTCAAGAGGGACAGGGAACTGCTGGAGAGAGTCCAGTGAAGGATAACCAAGATGACTAAGGGATTGGAGCATCTCCCTTACGAGGAAAGGCTGAGAGAGCTGGGAATCTTTAGCCTGGAGAAGAGAAGGCTGAGGGGAGACCTTATTAATGCTTCCAAGTATCTAAAGGGCGGTTTGAGGGAGGATGGAGCTGGACTCTTTTCAGTGGTTCCCAGTGACAGGACGATGGGCAATGGGCACAAGCTGGAACATGGGAAGTCACTTTTGTGACTGACTTCATCCTGAAAGTTTGCAGTGATTAATTCTTTGCCCGGGCAGCGCCAGCAGGCCACGGGCTGGGGCACTCGTAGCTAAATCCCCACTTCTGTGTGAGCGAGGGCAGTCTGGAGCCAGGCCCTGCCTTCTCCTCGCTCCGGGCAGCACCGCTCTGGCTGATGGGCTCCCAAGGCCTGGAGCAGCCCTGCTCCTGCCTGCAGGGACCAGTCTGTGGGTACCCAGCTCCTGCTGAAGGACTCCTGCCCTACGGAAGGATTCCTGCCCTACCGAAGGACTCCGAACTAGCAAGAGCCTTTTGTTGTTGTTGTTCCAAAGGCTTTGAAATGCATGTTTTGTTCTTCCTTGTTCTGACACGACAAAGGGCTATTTTAATAGCTGTGTGCTAAATCTGTTCAGGAGGAAAAAACGAAGGACTGGTTTAGCCTGCGGTTCAGGGAGTTGGTCTGCTATCCATAGCCTGTTTCTACCAGAGTTCGCCAGGAGACGGCATTCAGCCTCACCAGGTCAGCACTGGAGTTTTCCCAGCTTGTATTCCCAGGGTGTGGATGTTCAGCCTGGAAGGAGGATATATAACAATGCAAAGGGCTGCTTCTTCCCTCCTGTCCTTCCCCTCCTGCTGACAGCCTGGAGATCCCTGACTTAGGGCACTTCCCTCTCAAATATTTTCCTGCCAATACAAATCAAGCTCTCCAGCTCCTGGTATTCCGGCGCGTGGGATCCTGGTGCCAGGCTGTGAAGCAGAATGGGCCAATGCCACCAAGCTGTCCGCGAGCAATGTGGGTTTGTGGCACTTTCCCTGTGTCCCTCGCTGGGACTGCCCATACCTGATGGAGCAGGCAGAGGATCGCAGGGGCAGGGAGAGAGGTGGGCACCGTGGCAGAGCTTGCGAGGCGAGGGACCCGGAGAGTGACTCAATACGTGACGGCTGACAGCTCCCTGTCGAGGTCTGGCCGCAGCACAGGGCCACGGAGGGGAATGAGCCCCATCAAATTGAGCCTGGGAAGGTTTCCAAAACCTTGTCTTCACGAGGCAACAGCGTGCAGGTTTGCATAAATATCTCTGAAATTCATCAAACAGCTCAAATGAAATAGGCTAAGGAAGGAACTACTTCTGCATTTAAATCCGCACACAGTTGCTCCCCTGTCTTTGAAATCCAGTGGTGCCCGCCCCTCCATCAGCCTAGGAGCAAGGTACATTCCAGATGGTTCCCCCATCCTAAAAAACTGCACTGCACAGCCGATTAAATTCTGCTTGTTGTAATTAAGCCCGACACAATTAGCTGTCAAGCAGGGCACTCATCTGTTTTATGTTGCAATCTCTTCAACAGGCGAGGCTGCTAGACAAGATTGTCACTTTTCGAAAAGATTTTCATTAGTTACCCTGGGCTCTGTGTCAGACTATGAAATATAAAAATGTGCTCTGTAGCCAAGTCAGGGAAATTCTCATTTAATGTTCCACACAGTATTATGAAAGTAATGTACTCTGAAAATGAATGCATTTTGGAACATTTCGGAAGAAATGTAATTTGTCTGCTAAGTAATAACTGCATGTTCATGAATTTACTGTTTTTTTTTATTTTTTTTTTCAATATGCCTTTCGTAAAGTTGGGAAGACTTTTTCTGACCTAAAATGAGAGGAAGAGAAACTGTTGATTGTAACATTACTCCTTCCTCCCTCCCTCTTTCTTTCAATTCTTTCTTTCTTTTCCATCACTTCCGTGCACTCTCCGTGTAAGAACCAGGCACTGTCTGATGGAAGTGAGCACTTGGCAGAGGAGAAATATGCAGCTCAAAATGGAAAAGACAGAGAATAATTGCAGTCAGGGAGGAGCAAGGGAGCTCCATCTTTCTGTGCCTTTAAGAACAGAGAGCACAAAATCCCCTGTTGCTCCTCACAGTTCAACAACCAGCATCTGTCGGTGGAGATGCAATTACGGTTTCCCTGGTTTGGTGGGACTCTGAATGTTCTGCATTGCTAATGTCAGAGGCTAAGTGGGGGTCAAACACCCAGAATGGCAGCGCTTCTCACCACCAAAATTCAGATTTGCAATCAGAGAAAATAAGGTAGTATTCCAGGCTGGCAGAGCTTTTTCCTTCCCTTGTAAATAGATGCTCGACCATGGTTCAAATGCCATAACCCAGCCAACACGTTCCCTCCCTCTGCTCCGGTTCTTTGAGGGAAGAGCTGTATCTCCAGCTCCAGTGGTGAAGCATTTGTGGCTCTGGGTGCAGATCTGATGGTCCAAACTGGGGATCTTGCACAACTGGGGAGAGGGGAGCAAAGCTGAACGGCCACCGAAATGCTGGCTGAGCTTTCCATCAGAAGAGAAATGACTGAGCCGGAGTTACTGGGTTCAACCAGGCAGGAATTTGGTAGGGCGGGGGAATGAAAAACTGGATTTATGACAGCCGGTTGGAAAAAAAAAAAAAGAGGAGGAAAATAGGTGAGGAATTGCAGTGAGAATTGGGACTGTTGTCACAACTGGCACGAGTGAGCTCAGCAAGCTTTGGCATTTACTTAAGATGGGATCTTGGTAGTTGAGGGATGCCGTGGTCCAGCCCTGGGTGAGGCAGCAGAGCTGAGGTGGGGGCATCGCTGTGTCATGGTTAGAAATTATTCTCCTCTGGTCTGTTATTGCCCCCTCACTTGCTTATTTTCAGCCCTTTGTGGCCTTAGAGCAGGATCATGGAAAGTATGGCATGTCTGTCTTGATACTTCTGTAAAAATTGTGGTCGTCAGTTTATATGTTGAGATGAAGTATAGTTTTAAGATCATAAGAAGTTACGTGCTGAAGTTTGAACCCTGCTGTGACAAGCATTACCCGGCTTTGTTTGCTGCCTGTTACTGGCCATTAACTCCCCGGGCAGACTCTCTTATTCAGAATTCAAGTGGCTTTAATCAGGCTTCGTTTACCCTCCTTGGGAAGGAATAAAGTTCATTCAAATTAACACCACTTTATCTCCAAATAGAAGCACCCCCACATGAGGTTCAGTGTGCATTTTGAAGATTTATCTTTTATGGCACATTTCTTTTCTCACTCAGATTTCCTTTGCAGTGAGGCCTTTTCCTGAAAAAAAGCTCTTGTTTTCCCAGGAGCAGTTGTGGAAGTTGTCTCATTCCTGCCCTGGGTGTCTGCTCGGGGCTGGAGCACAGCCCGGTCCATTAGAATTCCACTGCAGAAGGAAGGGCAGGAAAAACTCCGCAGAAGCATCAGATGGAGCAAATAAAAGCAGAACGGGTGAGCAGGAAAACATCGTCTCTTAATTGAGCTGGGGGAGAAGAAGGAGTAGTGGTGATTACAAGGCTTGCAGATCTTTGTTGACGAGAGCTGTCTTCCTGCGAGCCGGCTCCACTGGACAGAAGCATCCCAGCTACCCTTCAGAGAGCATCCGGCAGGGAGGAAGTGAAGCGGAGCGCTGGATGCAGAGCCTGTGGGGTGCATCGCTTGCGTACGCCCCGTTTCAGTGCCGTTCCCAAATACTGCAAGCACTTGTGGTCCATAAAGCAGAGTTGCCAGGGTTTCTCCTCTCCAGCACGTTCCCTTGCTTCAGCCAGGGGCAGAATCGCAGAATAAAGCAGGGGCTCGCTCTCCTATCCCAAATGCAGATCGTTAGGATGGTCACACACCCCGTAGCTTGCACCAATGGGGCAGAACGATGTGGAGTCACAGTGTGTTTGCCCCAGTGACAATCTGCATAAACAGAGTAAATCTAACACCTCGGAGACAGGAGAGACTCGCCGTGTCCGTGCAGGACAACTCAGCTGTACATGCACAGGGGCTGTCTGACCAGGTCTTTGGACATCTTCTCTCCACCTTAAGCTATTGCTCCAGCCCAGCTGCCAGGGCTTTAATGTCCCAGAGAATCAGCTCACATCTTTCTTTTTTTTTTTTTTTTTTAATAGGCTGGGATGAAGTGCCTGGGCAGAAAGAGCGGGTCTGTGCAGGAGCCGCAGATGTGTGGCAGCTCCGCTCCAAGTCCCGGAGCCATCTCCTGGGCAGGCGGTGATGGGTTTGGCGGACGCTGCCCTGAACACCCGGCTTCCCCGGCGACCCGTTGGCTCCACGAGGGGCTGGGGTCCCGCTGGCACCCGTGGGGATGCTGGCCTTGCTGCTGCAGGTGGCCACCACGCAGCAGGGATGTGTTAGCAGGGGCTCTTGGCTTGCTGAGACCTGCTGCTTTATTGCAAATAGCTTTGGCCATGGCTGCTGTGATAACTGTAAAAACCAAACCCCCCAAAATATCCCTTCCCGCTCCATCTTTTAGCTGGATCTGCTGCTGGCAGAGGCTTTGCCGGCACCAGGTGCAAGTGGCTGCTCAGGGGGTGCAATGAAACCAGCTCGGATTTTTGTGTGTGTCTGTTTAACCCTTTCCTCCCTCCATTAATATTTCTCAATGGGACTCCCTTTCTGTGGGGCGTTCTTTCCTTTGTGAGTGTTTTAATGTTTGGCAAAGAGTCAGAAAGAGATCGCTGAAAGAAAAAGGCTTCCAGGTACTGGAATAAACCTCCAGGTGCCTCCTTTCTCCCCACTCTGCGGCTTGCTGTGGACTGGGATACATGAGCAGCTCCACTGGGTTCTTGTTTGGCTTTGCTTTGGGTCATCACATAAGCAGAAGCCTCAGCATTTCCCCCCGTGCTGGAGCTGAAACCCACCCTGCGCTTAAAGAGACTCACAGCCCTTTTGCTTCTTCCTCAGCGTCTCTCTGCTGAAGGCCAAAGAGTCCCATCCCAATCCCATCCGGTTTATCCCGCTGGACCATCAATGTCTCGGTGCTGGGCACAACTCCTGGCTGCAGTCGCAGCAGGTTTCATCGAAACCCCACGCTGGCAAAGGTTTTACAGCAGTGACCTCCTACGCATCCCAAGCCACAGGTATCACCCCAGCTCTCCAAAAAGAACCTGAAGGGGCGGAAGAGAAGCTTCCTTTTGTCTTTCAGGTAAGCAAATTTAAATATGTAACTCTGTCTGACAGTTTCAATTATTATTCTTTTAACTGCACTGCAACAGAGGGGGGAAAAAAAAGAGACCTATCACAAAAGATTATTTTGGGGGAAAGGAAGGGAGTGACGGGGGAACTCTAGAATGTTTTATTTATGGGAAAACTGCAAATTACCTTAATAAATTCCTTTACTAAGCTGTGTCAGCTACTAAAACATTGTTCTTTGTGGGTGAATAACTTTTAATTTGAGTGTTCTAGTATTCAGCAGAGTGAGGTAATGGATTAGCAATTGCCTGTATTGTAAATGTCATCTTGGCATAATTAGGGTGATTATTGTTAACCAGTGGAGTTTAGTATTTATCTGTCACTGGGTGAGAGACTATAACAAAGCCCCAATTAGTTATAAATGGTGGTGGGTGGTGGGAATGGAATGCAGCCTCTGAACTGCTATTTTTGTTTTAAATTTGTTTCAGTGTTTATTTGGTTTTAACATCCGCATTAATGCGATCTCCCCCTGACAAGAGGGTGGTGAATCACGTGCACACGTAGATGCCATGTGTGTCAGGCCAGGAATTACAGCAGAGAAGGCAGCGGGAGCAGCAATTTACTGCCTAAAGCACGGGTTGCTGCCTGCCCGTGCGGAAGCAGGTATGTGTAAACTCTCCTCCGTTGCACCCAGCTGGGAATACACGCGATCCCTGAATCTCTCCAGACTCAAGAAAGTGTTAAAAGGTGTAAGAAAACCTTTTTAGCTGACTCCATCCTGATTTCTCCTTTCCTGATCCGTTCTCCTTTGCCCCTTTGCCCTAGGAGTTGTATTTACTCTAAAATGGGCCAAGGGAATATTTGATCTGGGAAATGGGAGAGAAGCAGCAGAAGTTCACATCGGTAGAACAGGGAAGTTAAGTTGCTGGAAGACAGCAAACATTACTCCAGCTTTCACTCATCTCTGATTGTGGTGCTTCTGCTTGCTCCAGTTCCCAAACATTTGTACCTACTAATTGCAAGTTCGTTGGCTTTTCCAAATCCAGCCCTGAAAGCTGGATTGTGGTGCCATCAGGAACCACTTGACCGGGCTGCAGTCGCTGTGTCACCATCCCTGATGGACACCAGCATGCCCAGACCCAGTGCCAAAATCAAGTTTCAGGCCTTAATTCCCCTTTAATAATTTAGGATCCTCGCTGCCCATTCGTTTCTAACAGCACCCTGTTTCTTATGGTGAAGTGGATACTTTAGGAGGAAGTGGTCTGAGCTCAGTTCTGCATGGATAGGGATCCAAAACCTTATTACAGGCAGCTGTGGAGCCGTGTCCCCATTGGAAACATCGTCTCCTTTCCCCCCAGGGCAGTCAGCAGCTGGCTCAAGGCACCGGGGTTAATGTCCTTTGCGAATACTTATCTGGCCGAATAGAACTGGGGATATTGCTATCACTCACAGATATTTCAAATCCTTCCTCTTAATCCTGACAAGCTCTTGCCCTTAATAACTTCAGTGGGACTTTTGCCAGAGCAAAGACTGTCAAGTCAGATTCTCAAACGAAATGAAAAGAAAAGCAGGAAGGGAAGTTCAAGGTGAGGGGTTTTTTCCTTGGTGCTTTTTATGGATGTTCATAGCTGAAAACAGGGGTTTTTTTTCTTTCTGATTATCTAAATGATGGATGAGTCAAATGTCCTGAGAAATGTTTTCAGATCCAGACACAAATGACAGAGGATGAACTGAGCAAAGCCATCAGAGGCTGAGAAAAGACAGAGAAAGAAGACTTAGAGAGCTGATAGGGAAATAAAAGACTTGGTGGGAAGAAAGAAAGGGGTTTCAGAGGAAAGCAGGGATCATGTACTTTTGAAGCTTACGCATAGAAAGAGCTTATACATTTTTAATTAATGGATATTTAAGTGCGTTCTAATAACCAGTTGGTTTAGGCTATCTGAGACAACAGGTTTCTTGTGGCCGCAGCGTATTAGGTGATAGCTCTTTAAATTCTTTGGAAACCTTCTGCGATGCTCGGTCTCCGGTGGCACGGATTATCTCAGCTTTCTTTAAAAATGAGAGGAACATTTCTATACTCTCTCTGTTGCAGAAAACCTAGAAAACATGAAGTTGAGGGCCACAAAGCAAATAAAGATCCAGTTTTAAGGCACTCTGATTGCCGGATACTCTCCTACTCTAGGGAGGGAAGAGGCTTGATCGATGGTTTGCAGGGTTTAGGGCAAGCGATGCTGATAAGCGATGAGCTCTTGTCAGGATATGAGCCACGGGAGACAATGAGCAGTAAGAACAGAAGATTTGAGCTGCTCTTAGAAAGAATTGGCATTTTCCTGCACCTTTTAAAAGTAGGCACAAGGTGCGAGGGGATACATCTGGGGCACCAGCTTGGAAACAGGATGGATCTTTCTCTGCCCAGCTCAGCCTTGTCCATGTGAAGTTTGGCAACCTACTGTCCTCCTGGGGAGCTCCTATCCCTCCAGGCCCAACCAAAACATGCACCATTTGTTTTCTTCCAGTGCCCAGATACTCACCTTTTCACCCAAGGAAGGAACTGATGTCACCAACCTGAAAATCTGTCACCTCCCTGGGAGGACCTGTGAGCCTGTGGCTGCAGTAGGGCACGACTGCATCAGCCAGAGGTTCGCCAATAAAAATAGGGCTTGACCTGTTTTTGGAGTGGGTGCGACCTGGATTTACGTCCCACAAGACTGCACAGGTACCGCTTCCATTGTAAACCACATAAAGCTTGTAAATACTCCGTAAGCCTAACTGAGATCCCGATTATACCTGAAACAAGCCCATAAATCCAGTGTATTTTTTTTTGCAAATGCAGCCAAAGTTCTGCTGTTATTTATTTAGATGCATCTGGGAGCTTACAAATTTGCAACAATTTGCCAGGACAAATATTTTTCAAAAAATCGTTTCCCTCCTCCTCTGTAAATATTCTGCCTCCGGCCTTTATGGGGGAAAAAAAGATGTTTTGGCCAAAGTAGGAAAAAATAAAAATCTATAAGCATTTTATAGAACTCGTCAAATACAATTTTAGTTTAGTTTTACAGAGAAGCAGGACTTTGTATTCTCTTCAGCTTCTATGGGAAGGTCAATATTACTTCCATAAAACCTTCAGCAGCAAGGTTTTTTACATGGGTATGTCCACTTTCCGTGGAAAGTCAATAGATACACTCAGAGCGATTCCTGAACAGAATGGGAGGGAAGAAAAGGAGGGTTTTGAGAGGTTGAGCTCACTTCTATGAACTGAAGCAGAGTCTAATTACTTAAAGGCTTGATCCAGCCCCTGCTGAGAGATATGAGGTTGCTTCAACAGAAACAGGACCTGACCTTCACCGAGAGACAAGCCAGGACCTGGAGGAGCCCCAGCTGCTTAACACAGGCCTGGACACGCCAGCAGCCACCTCCTTGCCCTGCTCTGTTTGGATTGCAGTCAGTCCCTGGAAGAAAACAGAAATTTGTCATAATGAAGGGAGAGGGAGGCTTGGCTCAGTAGCACCATTTAACGCCTGATAATCCCTCATCCCAATTTGTTTCAGTTTATTAGACATCCCTGGAAACAGGCGTGATGGAAGTACCGTGGAAACACAACAGCAAGTAGAGCTGTCAGTTCACGGCCTTGCCATCAACAGATCATAGAATCATAGACTCATAAAATACTTTGGATTGGAAAGGACCTTAAAGGCCATCTAGTCCAACCCCCCTGCCATGAGCAGGGCCATCATCAACCAGATCAGGTTGCTCAGAGCCCCATCCATCCTGAGCTTGAATGTCTCCAGGGATGGATACCTCTCTGGGCAACCTGGGTCAGTGTTTTACCACCCTCATTGTTAAAAAATTCTTCCCTATATCCAGTTTAAATCTACCACATTTTAGTTTACAGCCATTACCCCTTGTCATATCACAACAAGCCCTGCTGAAAAGTTTGTCCCTATCTTTCTTATAACCCCCCTCTAAGTACTGGGAGGGGCTCTAAAGTCTCCCTGAAGCCTTCTCTTCTCCAGGCTGAACCCCCCCAACTCTCTCAGCCTGTCCTCCCAGCAGAGGGGCTCCAGCCCTCCCAGCATCTCCGGGGCCTCTTCTGGCCCCGCTCCAACAGCTCCGTGTCCTTCTGATGGTGGTGGCCCCAGAGCTGGAGGCAGCACTGGGGGGTGTCTCCCCAGAGCGGAGCAGAGGGGCAGAATCCCCCCCGTCACCCTGCTGGGGATGCAGCCCAGGACACAGGGGGGGTTTCTGGGCTGCCAGTGCATGTTGCTGGGTCACACCAGATTCTTCAGGGAGAGCAGAGGTGGCTCGTGTCAAGAGCATGAAGACATCCCCGTGCTGCAGCCAAGAGGGACGCTTTTTCATCGGGTCTGGAGGGGGAATCAAGCCAGCCATGTCCACAACTAACTGTCAGCGCCAACAATCCTCCTGTAGTAACAGCAAAAATCCCAGTATGGCCAGGAAGGGGCAGATTAAACTGGCTGAACTAAGCTGCTTGGATCTGGAGACACCAGATCCACCCTCCCCCCAGCCCTTATGCTTCAGCATTGCCACTTGGCTCAGATAATTCACTTTTAATAGTCTGGTTACAAATGAGATTGCAAAGGAAGCACGTGACTCCGAACAGGGATTTCTGAGTCACATTCTCATTTCCCACACATGCCTCCTAGGCCTCTAATAAACTACAAAGAGACATTAAGAAAACACTAAGAACTCTTTATCTGCTGAGATTCGGGAACTGGTACAGTGAGCAGGCAATAATGGATTCCGTGTATTTGCAATAGGTCCCTGCGGCAGCAACCGAACAAGGGAGACGGGAAGTTCAAGCGCTCAGGACACAGACTGCCCGGATCAGGAGGCCAGCGGTGGATGGAAAGTGGGTGAGCAGCATCTAAGGTTGGCTGAACACACCTTTCCCAGTCTCTCTGGAGTCTTTCAGCTGTCCCCACGCCTCATTCCCTGGGAAATCCAAGGGGAATTAAGTAGCTGTCATCTGTGCTTTGAGACATCTCCTAGATCCCCCCCCAACGCGTACCGTCTCGCTTGGGCCAGGTTAAATCACAGCATGAGAATGCGAAGGGGAAGGGGCCACAACCTACCTCTGCCCACGATGTCCCCGACTGTAACACCAGTTCAGACAACTGCGGGTAATGGGAAAATCAGGCCTAGGGAATCAACTGACAAATGTCCCCCCCGAGGCAAAGAAATCAATGCAAAAATCAAGTAGAGGTTAAAAACACATATATACAACTAATTACAGAAAGAGAGCTAAGCCTGAGGTGGATGAGAGCCCTTGATAAAGGAAATGGCTCCACCAGGTAAATGGAGAAGTTGGCCTCAATGGCTTGGGTTATTTATTTTATTTTTTCTCTTTCTCCATGTAGGTCAGATATCTTCCCGAGGGGGTTTCTCTTAACCTCCCTCTTAGGATCTCAATTACATACTCAACACAGATTAACAACAACAACAGATAATAGAACAGTTAGAGCAAAAGAAACCTCAGAGGAAAAGGCAGTGCACTTAGACCAGAACAAATAGCAAAGGGTTCATGGGGAAGGAAAATCAATGTGGCTGATATTTATTACACTCTTTATGGAGGGAGATGGGACTCAACCAGAGCCCATTCAGAGTTCTGTTCCGCTTGGGTTTTGCCATAAACAAAAATAATGAGTCCAGCCCTTCATTACTGTTTTGTGCCCAGCGCATTTTGAGGAGGGTTAGGAAAATAGACGGGGGCGGGGAGGGGGGGGAAAGGAAGAAAAAAATAAAGAAAAAGAAAAGAAGAGAGAAAATTCTGCAGCTAATTCATAATTTAGTATCAGTTCTGTTCAGGCTTCTGTTGGATCTTCCAAAAGCAACATCCCCTTTCATTTGGATTGGATAGTTGCTGTTCAAACGGCCTTTTGATGCCACACATGAAGAGAAAACAAACAACCATGAGCAAGGAAGGGAAAGGGAAAAAAAGGAAGGCAAACAATGCGATATGTATAGAACCACCACAACACGGCACCCCACACCGGGAGGCAAAGACCAGCGGTGGTGACTGTAATTCAGCACGAGTGGGAACAATGTAGAAAAAGAAAGGGCAGAGGAAAAGCACGTCGTGAGTAATCAAATCCTTTGTGCTTTCATGCACTTGCCTCTCGGCATAGACCCGCACAGCCAGGTGTGCACAGACACACTCACAGCCGCGCACGGGGAGCCTCCTCTGTGTCTGCGCTCACAGACACTTGCAGGGACATAACCTGTGTCCAGTTCTGGGCTCCCTGGTTCTAGAAGGACGGGAAACTGCTGGAGAGGGGACAGCAGAGGGCTACAAAGATGGTGAGGGGACTAGAACATCTCTTTTAGGAGGAAAGGCTGAGGGACTTGGGTCTTTTTAGTCTGGAGAAGAGAAGGCTGAGGGGGGATCTGATCAATGCCCATAAATACTTCAAGGGTGGGTGTCAGGAGGAT
>JAOQGH010000014.1:5314848-5330678 GCA_025769975.1 Gallinago jamesoni | reverse complement strand
GCAGAGCCCTGGCAGAGGCTGCCCAGAGAGGTGGTGGAGTCTCCTTCTCTGGAGACATTCAAACCCCACCTGAACACATTCCTGTGGGACCTGCTTTGGGTGCCCCTGCTCTGGCAGGGGGTTGGAGGAGATGATCTCCAGAGGTCCCTTCCCACCCCAAAGAATTCTGTGATTCTGTGAACTGTGATCTCCCCGAGGGATGGCAAGGCCCTAAGGCCATGGTGTGGGGCACAGGACCGTGTGCCATGCTGGCTGATGGGGAGCCATTCCTCGCTCTGCCCCGCTCTGGTTTGCGTGCACACTGAGTCAATACGCGCGTGTGTTTGTGCGCAGGTGCCTGCAGTGACCCACAAAATGTGTGCTCCCTGCTCGATCCATCCTATTACGTGACTGACTGTGCTCGGACGCGCTGGATAGCACTGAGATCGGACTCCGGTCAAGGAATTTGAAATCTGATTTGAGGTGAGTCCTGCTTCAAGTATAGCTCAAAATCAAATTATTTCAGTTGTGGTGGGGAGGGGGAGGAGAAACAGAGTAGGTGAAATAATAGCTACTGTCTAGCTAAGATAAGCCAGGCAAGACAAAATATTAATTCTGATCCTGTTAGCACACCAAACAGAGAGAGACGTAATTCCATCCACCTGTCCAAATCAGAGAAAATTACTGTCACCAATGGTGCATAATTCAGGGGTGATAAATCATTAAAACCAGGGAGAAGTGGTAACATCCCACGATTTGATGCCGTGGATAATAAGACTGTCTGGGAAAGGGAGATCCTCTGAGTTAGTGGCTCACATTTCTTTGCCAATGGAGGCGTGGGTAGGCTTTGAAGCTCTCTTTCGGTTCATGAGCCTCACTGATAGTGGAGAATGTTTCCAGCCCAGACTGCGTGCTGACATCTTACATCTCCCCATTGCACAAGCCCAACACCAGACTGAATTCGAGCCGCCTCCTCAAGCTCAGGGCTGTGTCCATCCACTTGGACTTCAGACCTGGAGGACGCTGAAGATTAAGCCCTGCCCTGCCGTGCTCTGCTGGCTCCCAGCTCTGCCACTGATTTGCTGTGTCATCTTGAGCAATCACTATGGCTAGACATGTCCCTTTTCATATTAAATGGCTCATACAGGTGTCCTCATTAACCTCATTAACTAATGAGCCAAGCTGATCACGCGCGTCTGCTGATGAGACTCACTTTGAGTCTTGGAGTTGCAAGTATTGCTCCATCAGCCCACAGTAATCCATCCAACGTGATCAAAAGTCCCTTCCAACATCTGCCAGCCCAGCAGGAGTAAAAGGAGATTGAACTGGACTCAGTGCTTGGAAAACAGAGGTGTTGCAGGTGAAACACAAGGAGTTCAAATCAGGATTGAGAGGAAACTATTTCCTGCTCTATGAAATCAGTGCATTTCAGAAAGAGGACACATCCAGTTTATGGAGCATCCTCAGTTTGTCATTTTCCCTGCTGCTCCAATCACTTTGGGCTACCCTGGAAGAGTGGGGCTGTAATCACTGCCAGACACAAAACAGAGGCAGGAGAAAAATCTCCTGGTTTAGGGAAGTAGGGAAACCTGTGGCTCAGGCTGTGTCTCTGCAGGAGCTGGAGAAAACTGCAGCTTTCTGCAGCCACCTGGAGCTTAATTGCCACTTAAAGGAATTATCTTCAGCCTTTATCCCAAAGAAAAACAACTATTTGTATGGAGCAGGCAGACAGATAGGGAAGCACATTGGAAATTGCTTTGTAGACCTGCTTCCCCTCCTTTCCCTATGTTCAAAGTGAAAGAAAATAGAAACAAAATTCAGTCAACAGCAACAGAAAGGAGAGGAGGTGCTGGGCAAAGCATGAGCCTCCAGAAGCTGGAAGAGGAGAGAGCAGACACTTCTAAGCATCCCCTGGTCTTGTGTTCCTTCCTCAAGGACCTGCGCTCGGTCACTGGCACACACTCCTGAGGGACTGGTCCTACATATCACCAAGGGCACCCTTCTTATGTCATCTCTCAGCGTAGCTTTTGCTGCTTTAGGCATTACCATAATTAATGTTTTTAGGGAATTTTCCCAGCCTTTGATGACTCAATACCATCACTGGGGTTCTGTCAGGAAGACTATTTCTTCTCATTTTTAAAGAATAAAGGAAGCTCTTTTCTCCTACATCTATAACAGGAATAATTCCTTGCTGAAATCAGCTGCTTGCTGTGGGAGAAAGGCACTGTACTGACAGGCTTGAAAACTGACAACTTGCTATTAAACTACAAAAAAAGTCACCTCCCCAGTGATGGTGGAGGCTTAGCAGCAGGAGACTCTTCTCTTCTGGCATCCTTTTGCAGTTCTAAAAGCTTCAGAAGAACTTGTAAGAAACCAGAACTGGGCAGGTCTAGCCTGATGTACCCAGACCTTAAACTAGCCCTGGCTTAAACCCTGAATTGCTTTTTTCACCCTCTTTGTTGTCATACAGACTTGCCTCATAATGTCATGTCCAGAATCCCTTCTGAAGACCTCTCTGAGTGCTTGTTGGAGGCACCCAGGCCTCTACCACACTGCAGTGACCGGGAAGGATGCCCCCCAGTAAGAATGGGCTTCAGTGCTTAGGGCTAGACCAAGGCTCCAGTTACTCATTCTGCCTCTTTTCTCCTTCCGTTCCTAATGTTTGTGTCTCATTAGGCTACGGGTGCCTCTCCTTACTCAGAGCTCTATCCCGCATCTGCCTGATGTCCTGGTCTCTCCTTCTTCATCCCAGCATCTCTATACACATCCATCCATGTACATTACCTTCTGCTTTTACAGCATACAAATTTCAAGCTTTTAGAAGCACTATAATCACCTAAAACAATCCAGACTCTCTCCCATATCACCACATGCTCCAATTCACAGTTGGGCACTATCACCAAAGGCTTTATATTTAGAAAACTTATTATGACTTTTTTCACAATGAAATATTTTAATTCCAACCATCCAGTGTTACCTGTGTGTGCCCCGGGAGGCAGAGCAGACAGCAGGAAAGTCCTCGAACTATCAGCATAAAAAGGAATTGATTGAAGGACAGCACTGGGTCAGTAAGGTGTGTTCTGGACGTTCATATTCCAAACAGGTAGAAGAAGAATCAATTTTGGAAGAATCAATTTTTGGGGAAATAACACATTTCCTGGAGTAACTACTTCCCTGGTCAAAAAGCTTCATAGCCAGCAGTTTCTTGCTTTCATTTTCTTGTCCTCAATCCTCATCTCGTGTATATCAGCATCTCTTTACAGAAGTCAATAGAGATATGTCTGTTTATGTGAGCTAGAGATTTGGTCCAAGCCTCAGTCTATATTACAAAGAAGTTTCAAAGAGATTCTTGGCAAATGAAGAAGGAAAATAAAAGTCTTTTTGTACTCCAAAATTTCCCAGGAATAAAATAAATGCACAGTCAAAACTATTCAAATGACATTTCAGGAGATCAGTCATTGCATCCGTTAATGCATTTCTTTTTAAACAGATGGAGTTTGCAAATTGACTTTGGGCTTATAGGCTAACCTGTTATATTGCCATCATGGCCAAACCTGATTTCTGACATTAGAGCCAGCTCTGTGTTCACAAGAGTCTCAGTGCTGAAATGGATAGGATTCTGCCCAACAAAGATAGGGTTTAATCAGAAGAATAACTTAATAAGAATCTTATCAAGGTTGTATCAGTTCTTGAAGCCAGGTTACATCTGTTTTCAAGTCAGTCAGGTGTATACCCACCGAAAATCACTCATTTTTTCAGAATACAAGACCAGAATCAAGCACAGGGTCTCACATCCATACTCACATAAAGCAGTGCCGTACCCTAGGGAAAGCTGTGCTGAAATCAATGTGACCAGTCACTCGGCAAAGCTCTGCACAGCACAGTCCACAGCATTTATAGCTAAAGGTTGTAGCTACAAGCTTGGGCCTGATTTCCCACTACACAGTGTGGATGGTAAATTACAATTATTCCCACTTTTAAGGTCCTTGCCTAAAGAGTTTTATGCCTATAAAAGCAAATAATTGCTCCCCATCTTCTTGTATTGCTGGAGCAGAAAATATCTCTGCCATTGTGATTCTCTCTCGACTCTCTATTTGGTGGTCCTATTACCCCTACCTCAGTACAGGCTTTATTAACGTGTGCACTAAGATCATTTATAGGCAGTGGGTAACGAGCAGTGATGCTTCTGAGTCTCTCCAAGGAGCTTGGCAAATTGAGTTTAGCTGGTTCTCCAGGATCACACATACTCTCAGCCCAGTGCTGCCCACAAGTGCCCATGGTGTGTTCTTGGAGAAAGCTGGGATTAGGGTGGGATGCAGTTACTTCTCATTTCTGCTTTCTCGTTACTTCTGAGTTAACACATGGATGACATAAGCCTGTGGTGCATGGCAAACAGTTACAGAGGCTGTGAGCTATGAGGAATCTGGAGCTTTAGTTTGTGTATCAACAACACAACTGTCAGGTGCATCCTGGCTGCAGGCGTTTATTCCAGATGATGCTGTAAAGTGCAAGACACTCCATGCCACGTAGGGTCTGCAGTGCCAGCAGTGAGAAAGCTCTCATGAATTAAGGACAACTGACCTGCAGGAATAAGCCTAAGCAAGAGTAAGCCATAATAATCACACCTCTTTAAGAGCTTCTGTTTCATTAGAGAGGCTTTAATAGCTTTATAAAATCAGGAAAGTATCTATTATAACAATTTACGGATGGGAACGTAAAGACTCTGAGAGGTGGTGGCTGGCACATTCAGATGCTGGTCGGGATCCTCACATGCTCTGTCACTAACGATCTAGCAAAGGGTGATTGTGCATGTCTCAGGTTGAACATCTCCACATTAAACAGCCATCGACAAGGGGCCGCTTGTGAAAATCTTGCCGGATTAATTTTGGGAGGATCTCACAGAACATCAGTGGTAGGGAAATAGAAAGGACGGTTGCTGACCACACCACCCCTGGGCTCTTCACCCCAGGAGACCGATTGCAGGCCCCTGGTATTGGGCATCAGGCTCTTGCCTGTGGCTTGAAAGAAGGGTGTACAGGCAAACAGTTACCCAGCTTTCAGAAAACCCCTTACCTTTGAAACACTCCCCATAACTGTTATTACCATGTCTGCCTGGTTACCAACCAGGTTTGTATTTGAATAATGGCTTTGCCCCTCCCTGAATCCCACTGGCTTAAGGCTTTAGGGTGTTTGTGTATCATCTTCTCCTCCCCTTGTTTTAATTAAAATCCATTTTACTAATTATCCAAAGTGAAACACGAACTCGGATTAAAAATTGAACTGTGTAAGAAGCTGGGGAGCTGAGGTAGGAGGGACGGGGCTGATGTGGCTGTGCCATTACTCAGACACTGAGCTTTTCCAGTGGCTTTCACCAGGGAGCCAAATTTGCTGCTGAGATGTGAACTAACCCTCACACTGTCCCCGTGAAGGGTGCCCGTGAGCAACAGGCTCCCATGGAGAGCTGCAGAGAGACACGGAGAGAAGCAGTAACTCACCTGCGGGAACATGACACAATTTCCTTTTAGATCCATTTAGGGAGGGTTATGGCTCCGTTCTGGCCATCTGAGTGAACGCAGCAAGAGTGGAAGTAAGGCAATATTCTGTTTATCTGCTGAAAGGTCTCCTGTGCACCTGAGGAAATAGCTGGCCCTGACCACTGCTGGTGGGAAGGCAATGAATTTGCCGTACTTTGGGGAAATCAGAATAGCTGCTGCTGAGGTCTGTCCTCCCGTGAGCTGTGTCCTGCTGCTCTACGTTGTGAACACAGAGGAAGAGGAGCAAGTTTAAGCGACTCCAAAACCAAGCTCAGTACTTCAGATTCATCATTTAGATGCTGAAAGTGCCAGGGAGAGTGGGGCTCATTTGTTGATGCCTGTTTGCAGGGGTTTATTTGTTTGAAAAGGCTAATCAGCTATCAGGATGCAGAGGCAATTGCTTAAATGTAAAGGAAAAGGAAGAAATTGTTCAAAGCTATTCAGATGAGGTAGCATGGTTTGCGTTTTGATGTCGGTGTGCAGCCAACTGACAAATGCTGAGCCACAGTCTGGTATAAATCCAGATGAATTCCATTAGAATCAACAGACTTGCTTCCAATTTATTCTGATGTAAGAGAGAGCATGATATTTCCATCTAGATTTACATTACATTTGTTTCCTGCTTTCCATAATTCAGTCGGTTTCCATTGTGTACAAAAACAGCCTGGGCCAGATCTTGATCTCATTTGCATTGGAAGAAAACAGTTGTTTCAAATGGAGCTACACTGGATTCATAATTGCATAAATGAGAGCGGAATCTGATCTATTCCCAGTGAGAAATTCCCAGGGCATTGCTGTGCGAGAACACCTCTGCCGTGGGGATCAGGTGCTTTGCCATCGATTCCAACGGAGAATTTTCATAAATCCTGGACTGGAGCCCTGAGCTTTGCAGCTGCTGGTAGAAGGCCTAGAAGCCCCTCTTTCCTTTAGAAGACAAGCTAACAAGCCAACACCTCTACCATCTCATCACCTAAAATACAAATACCATGCGTTGGCTTAGAAGAAAGTCAGGAATGGAAAGAGCCCAGCCTTGCCTGGCAGAATTCTTCCTCAAAAAATGTGTTGGCCCTGATATATTTCATTTGTCACACACATTGTGTGTAACCCAAGTTCTCCACGTTGCCTTTTGCTTCCTACAGCTCTTCGTCCCTTCAGGCCTTTCCGGCTTCCCTTGTTCAGTGGTAATTGGAAGCGTTAGAAGCAACACAATGATTCTCTGGCAGATAAGGCTGGCTCTGCTTTGGTGGCCGTGCGATAGATTGGGTTATTACTAATAACTAATGAGAGGGTTATTCTCAGCAACATGTGCAATCAAATGGATTTACTCCTCCCCATTGAAGCTGCTTATTTCACTGCTAGTGGGAAAATAAGGCCATTTAGAGTCATTTATGGTGGTTGCAATGGCCTTTCTAAGTAGATATACAAGCTATATGCCATAGCTTCTAGGAGGACGTTGAACTCAGCTCATCCATCTGGCGCCACCACCTCTCACTCTTGCTCCTTGCTGTCCTCTAGAAGCCACTATTTCCATGGGACATGAAGAGATGTCGCTCTCACTCTGGGTCTTACAAGTCCTGTACAAGCTCAGCCAAGCCTCAAAACACCAGCCTCCCCTGGCTGCCAGCTCTAGCGCTTTGTGAGCGTGGATATTCCACCTCAATTCTCAAAGATGAGTTTTGCTGGGAAAACATGCAGCTCGATTCTTTGTTACCCGGGGCCTGGGGAAATGCAAAGCTGATGTGCAGCAAGAGCAGCTACATCAGCAGCATATCACTTTACGTGGCTTGCCATTTTAAATGAAGACATACCTCTTGCATTTGCATTTGCAGGGCTCCTGTGTGTTTAATTCCACAGTGACTTTAGGTTCCATTACGAATTTAAATATTTCTCTTCGTTTACAACATTTAGCACCACATGTAGGAAGGCAACAATTACAAGACCAACAGCAACGACACCGATGACGACGCCACGCTTACAAGGCCATCAGTATTAGGAGCACATTATGTGGCAGATTGAAATTTCAGCATCTCGCCGCTTCTCTCGCCACATCATCTCAGCCCTGTGCAGAGAGACTGGAGATTACCCCATGGGTTTGGCCTGCAGTATAGAAAACACAGCCTTGAAAAAACAAGGCAATCATCAAATTTCCAGTGTAGGCGGCAATCTGTCTGTTAGGTTTGCACACATACACATTATCGGGGCCCGCGAGTGCCTAAAGGCAGTCTTACACAGAGCAGCTCGGCAGCTCGTGCCTATAAAACACAAAGGCACACCAGGTTCTCTTCTGTCTGATGCTTCACAGCCAGCAGTAACTGAGCGGGACCCATCACGCGGTAACAAAGGCTGACATAAATACTTATTTGTGATTTTGTTCCCTACGGTTTTTATTCCACCATGCAATTTGCATTACAACTGGATCCTAATTGTCCATTTTAGCAGGCAAAGAGCAATCTGATACAGATTATAATAAGTGAGGTGAAGCAGCAACGTCACAAAATAGGTGCTACCAGCCAAAGACAACTTTTCTGTCTCCTGGGGTTTTGACCCCAGCTGATTAAGCAAGTGAGCAGCACTGCCTGGAATTAACATGAGCTCAAAAAAAAAAAAAAAAAAGAAAAAACAGGACAGTGAGAGTCTGCTTAACCAAAGCAAAAGTGCCAGAAGCCCTTTCATCAGGGCTTCTTGACCTTTCATCAAGGCTTCTTGGTAGCCCTGAGCATCTGAGGCGATGTAGTCCTGAAAGCACCTTTGAGGTGACGGGGTGCTACTGCCCTCGGTGATGGACCACCTGGGAAGTGACACACCACAGGGCCAGTAAGACACGGTGGCCTGACAGCCCTGCGAGGGACCATTGGCACAGCTGCCCCAAGAAAGGAGCTCCTGAGAAACACCGCTGGTCCCACGATGTTGCTGGGAGGTAACGAGGCACTTTCAGCCTCAGCAGCCCATGTGAGGTAGCACAGCAGAGCCACCACGGGGACAGAGCCCCAGAAAGCAGCATGTGGCCCTGAAAGGAAAGCCATGAGGCTGAAAACTGGGAACACCCAGGAGAAGAGCACTTCCAGGAGGGAATGCTGCAGAGCCAGCCTGGCTAAGAGAGGCTAATGGGGCACAGCTGCCCTGTGCCAACCAGCTCTTGCAAGGACACGTGGTGCAGCTGCCAGGGATTGGGGAGTGTGTGCAAGTGGTTCTGCAGGAGGGAAATCCATAATGAAGCAGCCTCAAAGGAGAGGTGAGACAACCTGCTGGAGACCCCGAGAGCTCCACCAGTGCAGTCACTGTGTTGAATTCTCCTATATATGAAAAAAATCCCTCTGTATTCCCAGGGTTGCTAGTGCAGACTCATTGATTAGAAGGCAGGGCAGGAAATTAAATGAGGCAGGTGAATTAAAGCCAGACTTCACAGGCTGCATCTGTTCCTCCAGTCCCTCTGGGTACAACACTGATGTAACTTTAAAAAGTAAATTTAGTGCCGAGGAAAGCTGCCAGGCTGATGGCCCTGTAAACTGAAGCACTTGAGCCATCCACAAGAGGAGAAGCACAGAAGAGCTGCTGAAACGTGCCTCAGCCAGAGCTGCCTCAATGAAGCACAGTGACTGGTGGAGGTGGCCTGCCTGGGCTTGTCTTCTGCTCGTGAAGCTCAGGAGAAGGAGCTGGCTGGGAGGGCCTGGCTGTGGCTCCGAGGTGGAGGTGAAAGCAGCAGCGAACAGCAGTGCTTTTGGTAATCCTGTCTGTGAGGCCCCATCAAAAGCAGGATCCCAAAGATAAACACTCCTGATGAGAAGAAATCCCATCCGTGGTGCAGCATGTGAACTTGCAAAGGTCTCCATCTTGCAATATCCCAGCTGGCACACAGATGGAAGCTCTCACACCTTTCAGCTTTGGTCCTTGGTCTTGTCCACACCTATGTTCACAGAGAACAAGGGAAGCGTCCATGTCAGAGCAGTTCTTACTATCAGCATCTTTCCTGGTTCTTGGACATACAAGAACAGCCCTCTACTCCGCAACCTAAAGAGCCTGGCTGATTTTTGATGGACCTGGAGAAGCAAGGAAAGACAGGACATCTCAAACAGGAGACTTAAGCGGGTGTCCAGAAGAGAATTTGAAACATCCGTCTGTCTGCCCGTTTGGAGACCTTCTTCTTGGCCAGACTCAGGTAAACCCCAAATGTCTAAGTTGGAATGTAAAAAGTGACTGTCACCTCCTCTGAGAGCAGCTGAATGGTGTCATCCCAGCCTTTAGCAAGCCTTAAGGATGCCTGAAACTAAGGAGTAAGAGGCAGCATGGGGAGGACGGGCAGTGGGAGAGACAGTGTAGAACCAGGGAGTGAAAGGGTTGTCCCATTGCTTTCCCAGTCCTCTCAGCACAGGAGGGTGGCACAATCCTATCTGCAAAGCAGGAAAAATCTCTCAAAGGAAAACAACATAACAAACAGGCAAATAAAGAAAGAAAGCAGTCAGGGCTTGTTCCTCAGAGTAGAGCCTCTTTTCTCCTGTATCTTGCATTGTATTATGGCATAGAGGGAAAAAACAGAAATATCTCAAATAGATCCAGTTAGTTTTACCTCTTTTTATGCTGTACCTGTGGCTGTTTCCAGATGGTTTGCTTTTTTTTTCTCTTCTTCTTTTTCCCGTGTGATAAGATCCATCATTTGAAGGACAGCAACCAAACCAGCTCTTCCTGCTCTGAAGAAAGGCAGCAACTGCACTTAGAATAAAAGATTGTCAGGCAGATTTGAAGCGTCAATCAAAGCCTATCTCTGAAAAAAACATTAGTCCAGGCAGCTCCCCACACCACTACAGTTAATTTACTCTTTCCAGATACCCTCCTGAGCTGCAAAAAGCCTTCCAGAGCTGACCATAGCTGCCAGCTACAGGCACGAGGTGTTAGAGTAGATACTGGACCTAATTCAACTCAGGTCAGTTTGCCTTTTCCAGAGTGAAAGACTGTGATTATCAGGTCCAGAGAATTCCAGTCTCCCCAGCTTTGTGAGGCAAACGGTACCTTTTACTAGAAGAGGGGCACAGATTTAGGACTCTGTTGCTGAGCGTGTCCCATCTTCAGTGGCAAGCCTCCACTTTAATATTATTATTATCATTTAAATTATTATTTATGACTGCACCTAGGGCTGCGCGAAGCACTTTCCAAGCACTCAGGAAAGTACTGGCTCTGCTCCAAGAAACTCATTATTTCAGGACAGACAGACGCACAGAGGCGCCGCATGGTCAAGTGGCAGAAACGCTGACCCAACAGCGCCAGCAGCTCTCCACTTTGCTTGCTGGTTGACCTTGGAAAAGTCACATTCCTTCTTCCTGTGCTTACTCCCATCCCACCCTTTGTCCATCTCTGTTGAAAGTTCTTCACCTGTGACTATGTTCACGTCTTTGTCTTAGAATCTCTTTCTTTGCAAAGCCTGAGGAAGTATTTGGGGAAATATTTTTGTTTCTAGAAAAAGAAAAAAAAAAAAAGAGACTGGAAAATGAGAAACTCCATTTTCCATGGTGTTTCTCCAAATGCTTTGTTGAGAAAAAAAGAATCAAATGTTTTCTCGTTGCCAAAAAAAAGTCCGGGGAGGCGTGTTTTTCAGTTGAAAAACAGAAAATGCAGGTTTGAGGGGTTTGGTAAGACTGTTAGTTGCCAGTCAGTGAAATTTTCTGGGGAAAGTGCCATAGTGGTTTAAAGAAACATCCATTTGGTCCTGAAAATAAGCTTGATCCTAAAAATCAAGGAGCAGGGGTTGTTCTGTGAGCAGGGGAACTGGTGAAACCCGCTTTCCTTGTGATTTGTGTATTTAAAAAACTGCTTTTTATGTCTTCCTTTCTTGGTGCTCCCAGCTGACTGTAATATCCCCCGGGGCATCCTTATCCCCTCCAGACCTCCTCAGCAAAGTCCTCAGCTCTTCCAAGAGCTTCTTGCTTTGCAGACAAGGGACTGCAAGAGCAGGAGCTGGTTTGAAGCAGGGCAGGCACTGATTGACCAGCCAGTATCTAAATGCCAGCTGGTCACCTGGCTGCTGCATCTCCAAATAGATAGGGAGCAAGAGGTGTAATTACCTTTCCTTCAGTAGGATATTAACTTAAATGTCTCTCTTCTATCCAGCTGCTCTTTTTTTCACAAAAATTGCAGTTGGGTCTGTGAGACCTCTCTCTTTCCATCAAACTGGGTTGAATCAGGTCAGTTGGTTCAGAAGTTGTTGGAGCAGGAGGACTGGCACACAAATGGAAGAACAATGTGGTGTCTTATAAACCCTGTCTCAAAAATAAGGTGGTTTTGGTGTAACAATGGGTGCCAAATGTCAGGTGAGGTAGTTGCCATAACAGTGAGTAACCAGTCTCTGTCCTTTGGATATATAAAGGCTCTCAAGCTCCAGGACTGTCTGTAGTGTCCTTACAGCTTATTTGCTGTACGGAGCCTTCAACCTAGAGATGGGGGCCCTGCTGTACAGGAACTGCTCAGGAGCCCAGACAGTCCCTGACCTAAGTCACTTCCAGCTGGATGGACAAAGAGTGGGAGAAAGGGAAGAACAAATTCTCTCAGACTTGCACATAGGAAAACAAAGGCCAAGATCAGCAACTTACTGAGATATCCTGCCAGAAGGAGTCTCAGATGTCCAGTATCCCCCTCTAGGGCCCTAAGCAAAGTCCATCTCAGCTCCTTCTTGCTTCATCACCCCGGCAGAAGTCACCCGTTCATGGGCATTTTGCTCTGATTCACTGCCCTCAGGAGCTGAGTCAGTCTTACCCACGCTTCTCCTTTGGCAGCTGAGACCACATGGCAGGCTGATGAGGAAACGTTATTTGTTGTTTTGTTTGGGTTAATTATTCATGGGTACTGTGCTGAAAACACTCGGAGCTGCTTTCTGAACAGTCCTTGAGCTGGCGTGTGGGGAGGGACTTACCAAACGCTGGTGGCCGGGCTGCCTTTCCACGGCCAAGCTCTCTTCCATCTGCTTCCCTTCAGCCCTTGTCACGCTCCCCGTCTCTCATGGCTTTGGCTGTGCTCTTTGGCATTATCTGAATAAGAAAGAGGCAAATACTTGGAGCACTGTAGACACGCAATCAAAAATGGCATTTCACCAAGGAGGCGCTCGCCCTGGCGTGGGGAGAACGTAAACCTCGTCCTCTGACTGGTTTGGTTTTTCAGTCCCTCTGTGCAGCTGAGGATAAGCCACTTGCAGGTTTTCAGACCCATTTATCCTTCACCCTCCAGATAACCTGCAACTGTCTGGAATCCTTTTTCCCATAGCCAAGGCTCTCCCTCTTTAGTACATGCCCCCGGAAACCCTTTTTTTTATCTCAGAACAGGGCAGCTTGTAGCTTTAGGAGCACTTTTAGGATGTTTACAGTAAGACAGAGCTTGAATTGCTCTCGACATGCTGCCCACGTGCATTAGCATAAACGGTGGCTTTCTGGGGTTATGGTTCCATAAACATTTTCTGACAAGGGTACAGACCCTGCATAGAAGACTTAAGCTTAGCAAAAGTAGGATTACTTCCTTAGTAACTCTTCTGAAGACCCTTAGAACTCATCTAGGGCTACCCCCTGGGGTCTTCAGAACAGAGGCTGAAGCTCTTGCAGGTTTCTAGGGGTACCTCTTCAGGGCTTGCATTTGCTTAGAGAGCTCATTATCACACCTTGGACTGCAACCAAGATACTCTTGGCCCGTAGGCAGCAGCTCTACCAGGAGCCACCCCACCCAGCCGAGCCAGTAAGTGCAGGGCTGAGTCTTTTTGACTCCTGTGAATTGTTCTTTGCAATTATGCAGACAAGAAACTGAGCCTGTGCTGCAAACATTTCATCAGGACTTAGAGAAGTTCAAAGTTTACGGGATGGGGTTTTTTGTCGGGTCCTGACAAAGGACACTACGAGTCTACTTAAGCTCATATCAACCACTGGTTGGGTTTTCTGCAAAACCCAGCAGAGGATTCATATTCCAGCACTTCCTTCCTCACTTGACATTTCAAGGGATTGTAAGAGCCAAGGATTTTCTGTGAGCCCGCCCTGGAGCACATCTGCCCCATAAAACACCAAGGACATAGAGAGGATATTTATCCCAACTGGGCAAAATCCTCACCCGGTAAAAATCAGCACAACTACAGAGAAGTCCAGAAAGCTTTGCCATATCACACCAGAAAAGAGCCTGGTTTAGAATATACTTTCCATTCATTAATTCTTTGCCTAGAGCCAAGACAGTGACCCCCACAGGACATATCAGCTCAGTTTAATCTACTGCAATCCCATGCAACCGCACAGGGGAGGAATTCAGCTCCTGTGGACCATGTTCTGCGCTGATGCAACCCTCTGCTTTTGTTAAATGAGCTTCTTGTGCTGAACAGTAAGTAACTGAGCTTAATACAGGTATCGTTTTCGGGCCCGTACGCTGCAAGAGGTCAGCAGAGGTAACTGCACCGGTGCTTTTGGAACTTAAAAATCACTTAACTGATTTCAAGGAGTTTACAGCAGCCGAGAGTTTGGCCTGTGAGTAATAGACATAAATACTACCTTCAGCCACAGAGATGGAGAAGTCAGTCCCCCACCTGGTTGTTGCCTCAGTAACGCATCTCTTGGAGGATATTTTTTAAGCCAGTGTTATTTATCCAGTAGACAGAAGCAGGCCTGTTAAGGCCACACCAGGTCAACATATGTCTAAGCATGTGCTGAAGAACTTAATTAGTTTTCCCCGAGAAGAGAGACTCCCAGTGCTATTTAAAGGATCGTTATCCCACTGTGAGATGCCTTGGAGCCTGCTGCTAGGCCTAAGCTTAACAAGCAAGTCTGTAGTAGTTGGATGGGAGCGAAAAGTCTTCCCCTCCATGCTGAGGAGTAATTGCTGAGCAACCCCAGGAGCTGGAAGGTCAGTGCAAGGAGCAGGTATCGCAAAATCAACACCGAAAGCTACTGTAAGAGACTTAATTCATCTGGGCTGCAACGTCAGCTTTCTATGTGGGGTCAAACTGTGGAGATCCCATTATTTTTCTGGTTTCTCTTTCTAAAGATCCAGCATCATCTGCTGTGCTTGGTGACTGCTTCTCGGGCAATTCCAGCGAGAATGAGAGGAGGTAAGAGGAGAGCAGAGTAATATAAGCCTGGAGTGAGCCACTGCCGAGCGTCTATGTCAAACACCAATCCTTCAGTCCTCACAGGAGTCAAATGTAGGCAGCAGTTCCTTAGCATCAGCTAAAACGGACCTTATGGAAGTGGTTCAGCCATCGTTTTCGTTTATGAGGCCAAAAATCAGAGTCTGTAAACTGAATGCCAATAAGGGAATTAGCCAGGTTCCCCAAAGATGGACAGTTTTGTTATTCTGCCAGGAGGTAGCTCCTTGAGTGTATGGACTTTTGGAAAACTAGGCTGAACAGCCTCCGAAGGATAAAACAGGATCCCAAGCACATTAAGGCTTGTATAAGCATTGGGACACCAAGGCTGGATTGCAGTAGAGGGAGAATCCTGGACATGCTTATCTTGACCTAAGAATGGCTTATGTACCACGTGGGGCCTTGGTCTGCTCCTCGAGCTGTCAGGAGTTGTTCCTAGATGAGTTGTTATGGTAACTGAGCTAATGCCCTGAGATAGATGGTTTCAGGTGGCTCCAGGCCAGAAAATCAACACCAGTAGATTCCAGATAATAGACTTCTGCTAAACTCAGTGCCGGCATCTACTTTATTTAACCTATTCACCAATGACTTACTGAACTCCATTCTCCGGGCAAGCTATATATGATGACAGCAGCTGCTTGGCCTCAATGAACCTCGGCTTCCAAAAGACTGAGGGGATCCCATGTGCTGTGGCTGAGTCTGTGCCAGTAAATTATATGTTCCTGGGACTTTCTTCTGCATTGAGAGGACAGCTGGCACGGAACGGCCAATATTTTCCTATTAAATTCTTACCCTCCAAACCTGCATGGTCACATCCAGACAGCCCATAAGGAACAGTCCCTGGCCCATGTTAGCTCCTGAAATGCATCTGGACTGGGCCCATACTGCAGTGCAATATTCCAGCATTGCAACAGTCTGGGCACTGGTTAATTTATTGGTACAAATCTTGTCTGAGTGACTGCTAGAGGTGACTGCACAAGAAAGGAGCCTGACGCCAAGTAAGGAGCAAGAGGTCTGTTGATGTGCTGTGCTTCTACCGTGTCCAGAGCCAGCAGGAGCTGGACATCCTTAGGAAGGGTGAGTGACAGGCACACAGTACATCTAGGAATTGCTCTGGATCACCCATTTAGAATCATAGAATGGTTAGAGTTGAAAGGGACCTTAAAGATCATCGAGTTCCAACCCCCCTGCCATGGGCAGGGACACCTCCCACTAGAGCAGGT
>JAOQGH010000014.1:5302992-5314748 GCA_025769975.1 Gallinago jamesoni | reverse complement strand
GCAACCTGTTCCAGTGCCTCACCACCCTCACAGCAAAGAATTTCTTTCTGGTGTCTAATCTAAATCTCCCCTCTTCCGATTTAAAACTGTTACCCCTTGTCCTGTCACTGCACTTCCTCACAAAGAGTCCCTCCCCAGCTCTCCTCCAGGCTCCCTTCAGACATTGGAAGGATATTTACATCTTCTATTTGAAAGAGCTCATGGGTGGTGAGATTCACCAGTTCAAGACAGTTTTGACATCAAATGTCAAAATACAGCCAGCAGATGATCAACAAGGAGCAGCTAACGCTGTGCACCCACTCTCCTCTGAGTGGGAGGCCTCGTTGGTGGGTGCTCATGCACAACACGCAGCCGGCAAAGAGCATCCCGGCGTCTCGCTGCAGCAGACACAATTTGGGAAGAGTGGTGCCAGTTTCAAGAACTCCCACGTCACCACTGGACCAGCTGAGCAGCTCCCTGGCTCTGGGGCCCTGCACCCGCCTCCAGAGCCTGCCAAACAGGTTGTGCCGCGGCGTGGTCCACGGTGCCAGGACTGATCACGCCTCCGGCATTTGGGACAGCCTGCTGCATGTCCTTGTGGATGCTCCTTCGTCCGTGCTTGGTGGCTGCTCATGTCGAGACTCCCTGGTGGTCTCCTTGCGTCGGGCACCGATGGTTTGAACACCACAGGATGGCCCAAGGCCACTGAGCTGGGGAGGTTCTCTCTCTGCTTGTTCATTCACATTTCAGGCCTTGCTTCGCTTGTTTTACCCACTTGCAAACCGTGTTACTGTAATATGCAGCTCTCTAGGGCAGGAACTGTTTTTCAGCGTGTTCTTTGCTCAACTCCTACTGTAACAGGGTTGCAATCTCAATCAGTGCAGCAGTAATGTGATTAACAAGCTCTGCACCAGGGGGAATTGCACCCTCCGAGGATATGACATTCCCAGTTCTGGCCTGCCTGTGTGTTTTCCCAGGGCGAGAGGTCATGTTGACTGAGCTCCAAAATGGCTTGCTCAAACTTTTAAGCACCAAGGTCCAAATAAACGTTCAGTATTAGCTGCTATGCTGATCCCTTTTCTGCCAAGCTGCAGCCTTAAGTGAATTTTTATGACTAAGTTATAAACCCCAGAAAACATGAGCAAGGAGTAGAAATGCTGACTTGGCCTTTGCTAAATGCCAATTATCTACAAAGGCATTAAGAGGGGAGGGGGGGGAATGAAAAATAGGGTCATTTTCATGTTTTCTCTGGTTCAAAGTAAACTGTCCCGTGAGCCCCTTGTAGGAACACACAGCATACAGAGTGACCATTAATATTTATAGGCACGACACTGAGCTGCAGACCTTGGCAATCAGAGCAACTCCACTTTTGGAATTAATATAGCTCTGCTTGGCTGGCATCTCAATACAAAAAAGTTGGAGACACCAAGATTTTCTGGGAGAACTTAAGAAGCAGACGCTGAGCTTTGACAGAGAGGGTCCATACTTCATGGAGTTGGTGAAGTACTAAAACCAACTCTTAAATCCTCAGGGCTGCTGGCCAAACCCAACACCACGTTCTTTGTTCCTCTTTGCTCCTGTGCCTCCTGGAGGGTCCCAGCATGGCATAGGCCACTCTCCTTGTATTCCCCAAGGTCACACAGCATTACCCAGTGGATACAGACCAGCATATCTCCACGGATGCTACTGGAGCAACATGGATTTATAATATCTATAATTTATAATTATAATCTGGCCAAAAAGGTTCAAAATGGTGCTGTAATCTCAATTGCAATCCGGCACCTGCCTTCTTCCACTCTCTATTTCCTAACTCCCAGTTTATGTGATAGAGAGAGCCCTCTAAAAACCAGCCCTCTGCATGCTGAGGATCTGGGAAGGAGCTGAGCAGGGTGATGATGCCAAGCCCCACACGAGCATGTCTCAGAAATGTCTAGGGGGACCACACTGCAACGACAGCTCGGTCGCCCCCATGAGCCCTTAGAGAAAAGTATCTCCAACGCCTGGGTATTTATCACGCCTGCCACGCAAAATACTTTGGGAGTGGCTAGGGTTGTCACAACCCAATGATCCTTCATGTCCATGAACTCAAGGAGAGACATGACTTCAGGCAGAGACTGTCCACCCCACCACCACCAACGCACCCAGCACTGGGAAAAAAGAGTAAGAGATTGGACAAAGGTGCTTGTTCAGGAGCCAAGAAGGTTTTGATGAAATTCAAGGAGAAAAATGTTAGAAATCCCACTCCCTTTTTCCCATGGTCACAAAAATTGAGCTGGAGCTTTCAGCAAAAGGCTTTAAATTTTAAAAAATGCCTAGTGACTTCCAGTGAGCACACTAAACTCAGCACACTGGGGCCAGGATCTCCTGGTGGGTTTTGCCCTGCTGTGGTTACACCCTGATTTTGCAGCATGTGGGAAGGTGTGTAGCATGTTATGGAAATCAGGCATCTGTCAAAAGAGCGTCAATACGTGCACTCCATCAACTGAGTCCTTCAGAATCCTTTTTTTTTTGCTCTTGGAAATTCAGGCTGTACAATTTAGGAAAATAAACACTGGAAACAACAACAAATAGAAATGCTCCTGCCATTAAAAACAAGGTGAAAAGGAGGAGCTGAGCCAAGTTAATCAGAGAGCTGAAATGAGATGTTGGAGAAAGGGGCCGTGGGTGACTCGGGGTTTGCAGTTAGCTGAGCGATGTGAAATCTCTTGTGTGTGGCCCAGCTCTGAAAGGAAATGCTTTATTAAATCTTCTTTGTGTGAGATTTCAAGCTGCCTCTGGACTGGAAAATAGGACCATTCCAGTATGTGGCATATAATCAGGAACTGAAGTCTTTAGTGCAGGGTTTTCTGCAGAGGAAGCTCTGATCAGCATAGACATGTAACTTGGAGGGCTCAGGATTCAGAAAGCTGAATTAGACACGGTACACCCACGTTCTGCTGTGCACCTCTTCCACCCGGTACCCCCAAAACGCTTCACAGAATAAATCATGCTGGCAGCAACAACCAGGCATTAGGAAAGGCAGCGCAGGTGGGCATTAATTCACCCCACTGAATCTAAACCATCCTGCGGCCAGAGGGTCTCGGGTCCATTATCTCATTCCCACTGGAACAGCCCTGACTGGTCTCCTTCGCACTGGTTATCCTGGAAGTCTCTAGTCTCGCTGTGCTTTTGGCCACAATCTGGCCATGTTTGGGGAAGTTACAGCTTCTTGCCGTCTCTGTCCAGCACCACCACTCGTTGCTGGCAGCTGGCAGCTCTCAGCTCTTCCCCAGTAAACCAGGACTGTGCCACCCCCAAGGATTCACAGAAAGTGTTTACTAAAAAGAAAAGGAGAGCACTAGGTACAAGAAAGAACAAGGATGAGAGGCTCCCAGAGCACTCCCTCATATCGAACCATCTCCTTTGCCCTTTTGCATGTCTTGTCTCTCCCTCTGTGCTTGGCCACAGAGTTGGGAAAGTGAGACCTGACCAGAGACAGGACGGGCAGCATCGACCACATTTCCTCCTCCTCCTCTTACGCCCTTATTTCACTAGAGCTGAAGGGCTTTGAATCTCAGTCCACCTGCTGGAAATTGCAGGGTCAAAGTTCCCGATCTGCTTTCTGCAAACCCCACCAGGAAAGTATCCCGAAGGGCTGAGATACACCGAGCATTCCCCTTCCTCCGCATCGCCCCCGCTGCAGACCCTCTCCTTGCCTACCTTTTATTGCTGACGAGAAGCAGGACGGAGCCATTCTGGATATTGGCCTCTTTGAGAGTCTCGTGCTCCTCGAGCTGCCTGGAGTTGTAATAAAATGTCTTCTTCCAGGAGGTGACGCCCTCCCGTACTAAGTGAGCCCGTAGGTCCATCACCGTGTCTCTGGGCTTGACCGTCAGGGGCATCATCAGGTCCTCGTCAGCCAGGTGCACCTTAATGTGGTACCTCTTCCAGCGAGAAAGGCTCCTTCGCAGCGTGTCCATCCTCTGCAGCTCACCAGGGCCAGCGTGGCAGAGAGGAACATCCAGCTGGGAGGTTGGGAAGGCAGGGATGTGGCTCTGAAGAGGCTGTCTGCCGTGAACAGCTTAAAATGTCCTGCCGAACCTGTTCCTCCCAGTTGCCGTGCCGCGTGCTTCACATTCCAGGGAAGAGCTCACCTGGCTCTGAGAGCCTGCTGGCTGGGAAACGTCTCCATGAATCATTTCCACACACCCCTGAATCCCATCATAATTACAACGTCTTCACAAAGTGTTCTTCATTCCAGTGACTCTCAGAGGACTTTAAAGCTGGATCTCCATTAGAAATGTGGGTGCATGTGAGAAATGAATGGGTTTAGTAACCTCGTGTCTCTGGCTCTAAAAAGCTGCCAGCTACGGAATAGATCGGTTCAACAAAGTGGGTGATGAGGAACCTCGCAGCTATTTAACATGGCCTTTTTAATGAAGAAAAGTACTCTGCATAGTGAAAAATTCCTCATGAGGGAGAGCCAGAGCATCCCGAAGGAGACACAGAGCCTGGCTGGCGTGAACACCCCTCGTTAGTGCAGTTTCCCCCGAGGAGATGTGCACAGTGATTGTAGGCAAACAGGCAGGGACCCTCCAAAAGAAGTAAGACTCAGTCATTGCTTGTCACACCGTCACGTATCTAATATTGACTCACACGTGCTCCTCGCTGGTTCATCATCTTGATTTCCTCTTCCTTTTAGATCCCTGCCTAATTGAAGGGCTGGTCGTATCCTGCTATAGCGTGTGAGCAGGGACAGCATCACGGGGGTGCAGGCACACCACGCAGACAGGTGACAACCCGGGCCTCGAATACCGAGAGGAACAAGGAATACTTTGGTAAGTACAACAACACCTCCGAAAGGGAGGAAGCGATGCCAGCCACGGGAGCTGGCTGTAATTGAATGATCCTGCAAGAAAGACTCTGGCAGTCACAAGATGATACTTCAGAGCAAACATCATCAAGATAAGGAAGTCTTTTTTTTTTCTTTTTCTCAAAAAGATCAAGTCACCCTCTTATCTTGTAGGTAATTTCCTGTAGCCCATATTACAGGAACTAATTCCCTTGTCCATTCTCCTCAACGCAGACCAGTATTTTCAGACCAAAGTACTGTGAGATAGTTGACTTCAGAGTCTGCTCTTCACTAAAAAGGGGCTGCTCTTGCCTATTAGATAACAAACCAAACCATCAGATTTTCAGATACGGTAACAGTCAGCTCCCATTGAGAGAGTCACCTCCCAAGAGATGTCCCCTATCCCACTGACAAACAAGGAGGTTTCCACCCTGTCTTCACACCTCCCTTCTTCTTCCCTCCCCAGCACATTATGTCTCTGCCAAGAACAGCAGCAAATATCTTCAGTGACACCACAGCCCATGGAGATTTCCCTCGTCACTTGAGAAGAACTGAAATTTCTACCAGCAAGGTTTTCTTTCCAGATTCACTCACTGTAAAGGTATGATTGTTTTGGTGGGGACCGGGATTCTTGGGTCCTCTCTCTGCCGCTGAGTCGCTGCAAAGGCTTGAGATGAGTCATGTCGTGCCTTCATGTTTCTGTTTGCTCATCTCAGGACTGCTGCACGGTGTGACACGTGTCCATTAAGCACCTTGTGGGAAACAGGAACAGCTTTTAGCACAGTCATGGTCTGGGAGCATTTAAAAATGCCTGGCTCTACAGGTATGTCAATAATCTTCTTGAAGACAGGACAACACCAACCCAATTAGAGCAGGAGAAACTGAGGCACAGAGTGGTGCAAAGCTGTTATAACAAAAAATACCAAAGGTTAGGCTCTGGTCCCCATATCAAGGCACCTCAGTGAGAGGTCTCATTTTCAGAGACCTACAGAAGCGTACAAGCCTGGGGCCTGCTGTACCCTCCTTCATTAGGGTGACATTCACCTGAGGAGCCAAAATCCATCCCTGGTGTAAAGCCAGAGTCTTGGGGGTAAAGCAAGAGTCTGATCCAAGTCCCACTGCCATCCAAGGGCAGGCTCTCATTGACGGCAGCCAGAACTGGATCCAGCCCCAGACACACTGAGGTCTAATGGCTCCGGCCAACAGAATTTGCCCACCGAGTGCCAAGGGAAGCATAAGGCATTCTCATTGCAGCAGAGCCCGTCTGGTGTCAGCGAGTCCATCAGCTCCATCCTTCCAGCATACGTGACAGCCTGACAGCTGCCAAATACCTCCCTCAGACACCTTTCAGACGGCTCCTGTTTATTTTTAGGACAGCTCTTTCCAGTCGAGGCTCAGATGCGCATCATTACATAGATAGGGGGGATGGTGGCAGAGAGAAAACACACAGCTATCATTTTTTATTTATTTGCCTATGATGTGGTTGCGAACTTTTCTCCTGTACCCCCATCCACCCATATTGGGACCCTTGATTCTATGAAGAGAGATGATATTCCAGCATATGAAAGCCAGTATAAGAAGAAGTATAGCAGTGAAGTCAGCTTATAAAATATTGAAGCAGTGAAAACCTCACTGGAATACGTGAATGTCTAATGCCAGTTCCAATTAATTTTGAATTTTTCATTAAACCATTATTAAAAGCAAGAGGACAGCCGAAATAAGGGAAATTGACTTGGGCAGTATATTAAGTACCTTAGTTTTGCTGGAAGGTGTTTTATTATCTGTCCAAAGCAATTATTTCACCAGCTCCTGACGGTTTGTGGGCTAAACAGAGGTACAGGATAAAGTTCTACATGGTCTTTCCTCAAAGTTATTTTTAACTCCATCCCTTGCCCTGCACCATGCAGCCTACTTGGGGGATGTCTCCGGCATGTTCTATCTAGAAGACAAAGCATGGAGTCAGAGTTCTGGGAATCTGTGATAATGTGTCACTCCAGCATTATTTACAAATCAAATAAAAACTTATTGACTTAAGCTTTTCCCCACATTGAGGGCAAACAGAAGACATGCAAACATTCAGAGAAACATTCATTAGGAAAGCCTGAAAGGCAATTTAAAACCCAGGTGGTCTATGATTATTTTTTTTTAGTGGGGAAAGAAATAAAGCAACAGCGTTTATAAAACGTTGTCTCCTCTTCTGCTCTGCAAGCTTCCTTACTCCGTTCACTAGAGCAAAAGAGAAACACCTGCCTAAATTAGATTCTTCTTTAAGATGCCTCAAGCTGGATGAGGTGATCCTGGGCCTTAGAATGTCTTCTTATAATCCCAGAACAGAGACACCCATTTCTTAGGCAGGTTTTGGGGTTTTTTTGGCAATGGCTGTGTTTTGCTGCTTGCTGTGCTGTTCTCCTTGCAGAGGACAACAGAGGAGAAGTGGGATGTTGCTCTATAAGGAAATAAAGAAACCTTTATTTCTTAGTACAATGATAGGGGAATTGCCACAACTGTGGAAAATTTGACCCTAATTCCCCTAGCAGAGCCTGTAAGTCTTTGGGGAAACCACTCTCACAGTGCTGGCCTTTCAGGCAAGGATGATGCTTCGCTGTTTCCTGAAGCTCCCTGATCCCAGGATCCACCATGCTGAAGACTAAGGATTTTTCTCTGATGTTTCTCTGGGGTGAGTGTGTGTTTGGGAGCAGATGGACAGTGAGGGATGGAGTGTGACAGGGGAGTGCCCTTATCATGCTGACCGTGCTGTACCTGCAACTCTGGCTACCAAAGAGGGGCTTAGGCTCCTCAAATACATGATTCTGCTCGTGTGATTGTCCTCCTGCTCCATTAACTGATGCTGCAGAGGGAAAGCTGCAGCTTTGTGAGCTCTAAGACCCACACCAGGTGCTGGGGGGCACAGAGTTGGGAAAGCTTCCCTCCAGGGAGGGAACAGCCAAGCAGAACAAATCATGAGGCTTGACAGTGATAACTTAAGGTTCGAAATCTCCGGTCCGATACACAGCCTGCCACCTAATTCATTCAGTGCCCCAGATACCTCAGGCGATGGGCAGCTTAAGGTGCTAGTATTTATATTCCTGAAGTATCCAGAGGGCCCAGCTAGAGCTGTACCACCACGTGCCAAGTGCTTTACAGATAAGTACAATGAGTAAGACCTTTCCTATCGCCCAGCGCTTTCCTCCTCCTGAGATGGGCTTGGTTATAAAGTGCCTGGGCTCACTTTATACGTCAAGTTACATCTAGAGCAAATGGACAAAGAGCTAATAAATGATTAATAAATGCTTTGAAAAATGGGTAATTAAATGCAACAGCTTTTTAGAGTCCAATGGATAAGCACAAAATATGTAAGCCCAAGCGATAACGCTTTCTCCTGATATAACTTATCTACAGCATACTGCTCGCATCTGCAAGAGTGCTTAGGAATACGATTAACTTCCTGCACAGCAGAAATAAAGAGAGCCTTTCTATGATGGAGGAGCACTTCTCCCGGGGATTAGGGCAAAAATCTCATTGTTTAGACCATTGAAAATCCAGAAAAGCTGGCAGGTGCTTATGTTAATGTGTATGGGAGGTGTGAGTAATGAGGGAAAGTGACAGTCCTGACCCTGTCCTGTCACCTGCCTGTCAGGCTGTAGGGTCCTGTGCTCCCCGGCCAAATGACTTCTCCATTCCACTGAATTCCCAGCCACAATCTGCCATGCTTGCCTGACACAGGGGAAAATGTCCCTGTCATCCTGCCCCATCCCAGAAAACAGTCAGGAGCTCGCCATCTGCTCTGGCAGCAGAACAGATTTATTTTAAAAAAAGATGTCTCTAAAAGGAAGGGGAGGGGGTGGAGGGGGGGGATGGGTTATCCCCCTTTCATTCTTTTTGGTACAAATGAGGATTTCTGCCACCAAAGCAGTTGAAGTTACCAAGTCAGACAGATCCTGCTGCAGGATTGGACTGCAAAAGATCCTACAACTTCCTTGGCTTGCTGCCCAGCATCAATATTGGCTTAGCGGGAGCTGGTGGACTCTGCTTGGCATGAGATTGAACTTAAAACAGATTCCGGGGGGGAGGGAAACCCTAGGTATATTCAGCTTTGAAGGAACAAACTTGCCTGGTTTTGGAACACAAATGAACCTGCAAGTTTTCTGAGCAAAAGTTGGATGTGAGTTGGTGACATTTTCTGGTGGAAAGGGAAATGTGAAGGGGAAAAAAAAAAAACCCCAGTAACGCACATGTTAAATGAACCAGTCAAGTGCAGACAATGGAAAAGCTGAAAAATGGATATGGGGGAAAGCATTTTGTGGTGGTAGTTATTTCTCACTGCAGTTCTTTATAACTTCCCAGATGGGAGATTCATGACCCTAGGAAGAAGCCTGTATCCTCTGGGGTTTGGCCTGCAGCAGCCCATGACTCACTTGCCTACGGGGTTTGGCAGTAAGCTGAGAAACAAGCAAGGCAGCAAAATGTCTTGTGGAAACAGCAAAAGGCAACAAATTAATTGCTGGAAGAGCAAAAAAACTAAACCTCTCCGCAGAGAGGAGGACCCTAGATGGAGAGCGAGTGCTCATGCCACTGAGGACTCCGGAGGAGCTGGTGTCCCAGGCAGCAGCTCCGTTCATTTGCAGGCAAAAGAAATTCAGGATGTCTCGGTCTTAAAAAGTGAGGTAGGCAGAAACAGAAGATTTGAGGCTCTACCAGCCATTCCACCAGCAGCAAGATGGTTTTCCAGGGCTCAAGGAAGAGAAGAGGATTTGTGGATCTACATTGCCATCTAATGGCAAGGAAGAGCTCAAAGCTTTCACTGTGGCTCAGAAATGGGCTGTAACAGCAGTTACTGAAGAGGGGATGGTCCAGGCAAATGATTGTACTTGGTCTAAAGGCAAATCCTTCTCTGCGATAGAATGGGCCTCAGTGGCCAAGGCAACACAGCTAGCCAAGAGAAAGGAAGAGCAAAGTCTTGGGATAGATTCCTCCTGCAGATTCCTCCTCTTCTGGCATCCTCTCCATTCTGTATTAGCCAGGAATGTTAACATGCAACTAGCATGGGATTGGTGTTCTTCAGGTGTACTGGATATTGGCAGTGAGACAGGATTCCCAAAGAGGCATGTGTTTCATGTGCTGAGTGAATTCTGCCCATCCTATTCAAAACAGCATCAAATTCAGCATCCCAGGTGTTCAGGACCCTGCTGGGAAATGCAGATAACCAGGGTTATTTACGAAAAGAAGTAAATTACCCTTGGATCTAGGCATGAGAAGAGTAGATCTCCCACTTTGGTCACACCTAGCCCAGTATCTTGTCTGCATCTGTGGTGAGTAATAGATACTTAATGAGATAGTATCAGAAGAGGGGAACTACAGATTGTTACTGTCCTGCCATACCCCTCATGGTGGGAGACATCCCTGTAGGAAATCTCACAAAGAACGGAAATTCAGTGAGGGTTTATGGATTTTCTTTGTCATTTAAAAGGAAGTGCCAGGAATAGACAAGTTTGATGTACATTCTAGCACCACATTTTCTACAGTGCACTCCTAATGATACACCATATTATATATTTTCTAGAACAGAATATTTACAAGGAAGAATGGACTATTAGGAGATACTTATAGTAGGAAACTGAAGGAAATTTGGTAAAGGATTGTCAATAGCTTCTTTCTTCTGCTCTCAAAGTCTCTAGCTGTGATACATGCAGCTTTGTATATGAGGAGGAGCTGGAGCTCAGTCAATCTCAAAGAGAGGAAGGTGATCTTTTATGACCAGGATTTCAGAACGGAGCAGGAACTGAGGGAGAAAATGGGGGTATAAAAATGTCTGCTTTCCCAGATAATGAAATGGGACGTGGTGTGGGTCCCAGCTAACTCCTGGGCAATAAAAAATGGGGATTGAGACCACAGAAAATTTTGAGACCTGTGAGGCCACAGGTCTGACCCCCCCCACCCCAGTCTGTTAAAATGCCTGCTGCGACACGCTCCCTGTGCAGCGCACTGCCAAAGGAATGAGCACACTCGCCAACAATCCAACTTCATTTCCTTCTGGTATCCTCTCTTATTTACACACCCAACCTTGCCAAGCCTTGCTGGGCCCAAACAATCCCTCTGAAAGAAAAGGAAAAACAAAGGAACTCCTTAGAGCACCCTCCCGGTGCCTGGAAAAAGAAAAAGAAAAAAAAGCAAGCCTTGGAGGGCTCTTCTTTCTCTTTTGGTTGCTCACTGTTTCCCAAACTAATGAAAGGCAGAGGCTGTGGGAGTGACAGGGTTATCATTACTGAGAGACCAGAGTGAATTTTTCAGGTGCTTCCTTCCAGTCGGTGAAGCAGGGAGGGAAAGAATGGAATGTACCTGGTTGAAGGGCTACACAGGGTGACATGTTCCTTTCTAAATGTGGACTCTAAATGAGTCATGCTGCAGAGTTGATTAGAAAAATTATCTTCCAGCAGTAGAAATAAAGAGGCTTGTTCAGTGTTCACGTCCCCAGCCCCGATTCTGAGCCTGTCCAAGCCTGCAGCAGGAGAAGGGCTGGAAATCCACCTCTGCTTATCTCAATAATCAGAAATTATGAAGAAGCTGTGAGGGCAGCCATGGAAATGGCTCAAAATGCGTGCCTAAGGCTACCTGCAGCTGCAGTGCCGGGGAGAGGCGTGCAGAGTCTTGCATCTGCCTCCATCACATGAGTCCCCACATGTGCCAGGTCAAACGGGGCTAACACAGTCCTGCCCCCCCTCCGCTTCCTCCCCCACCTGACGTGTCTCCAAAACTGCACCCCAAAACCTGCTCCTTCTGAAAAAACACCTACAAACAGGGCCTGTGGCACGTCCATCCACCATGGCATGTTTGAAACAGGTACATCCATGCGGGGCCCGCTCTGGAGCAGGATCATAGAATCATAGAATGGTTTGGGTTGGAAGGGACCTTAAAGCCCACCCAGTGCCACCCCCTGCCCTGGGCAGGG
>JAOQGH010000014.1:5247091-5302892 GCA_025769975.1 Gallinago jamesoni | reverse complement strand
CCCAGCTTTCCTGGAGCCCCTTGAGGGACTGGAAGGGGCTCTAAGGTCTCCCTGGAGCCTTCTCTTCTCCAGGCTGAGCCCCCCCAACTCTCAAAGCAGAGGGGCTCCAGCCCTCCCAGCATCTTTGGATGCCCCAAAGGAGCCATAAAACAGGGCTGACTGGTTTGAACTCAACAGAGCAGGGTGTGAGCTGGACCTCCGGGTCACAGCCAGTAGCAGAAAATTATTAAAGGTGTCCACTGCCCCAAAGAAAGCTGATGGAGATCTCCACAGCTGCACCTTCAGCCCAAACCCCTCCAGCACCCGTTGCACCGGGGCCAGTGCCCAGCAGCAACCTTGCAGGGCAGGAGGGCAAGGAGAAGCGTGAGCCATGATGGTGATCAATACAGCTTATTAGTTTTTAGTGCCGTTTCTGCAGGTTCAGCAGCACTTAATTTAGTGCCTGACCCTGACTCCTTAAAGAAGCTCCCAGGCTCAGGGCCTGCAGATTTTATCTTACATTGCTCAAATCACCAGAAGTGGATTAAAAAATGCCTGTGAGGCCACCTTGCTGTACCTGTGGCCCAGAGAAGGAGAGGCAAATATGGTGATTTCTGGGGGGAAAAGTATGTTTAATTATGTGAGGCATGCCAGGGAGTATGGGAACGCTCTGCGGCGGAAAGAGCCAGCACCGATTTCCCAGAAAACACTCAACTTACAGCTGTTAAAAATTCAGAGCATTATTTTATATATGGGGGAAAAAAACACGCTGAGCGGTTTTATTCACTGGCCGCTGAAGAGGGATGGAAGTACAGGAGATGGTGGGCGGGCATGGCTGGAGCCGGGGGCGCTGAGGAGGGGCGGGCCGGCCGCGCACAGCCCTCTGGGAGCTGCAGTCCTCGGCCGCGCCGCCATCTTGGCGCCTCCAGCTCGCAGCCCCTCGGGGCGCTTCCTGGCGGCCATCTTGGGATGGGGGGGCTGCAGCTCTCTTTACCAGGCAGCGGGTACGGCCACCGGGAGTGGCCTTTTCGGTTTTAGTAGCAGGTGTGAGCATTGTTTTTATTTTGAAGTGAAACAGCAGTAAATCCCTCACAAAAGGCTGCCTGAGCAGCCTAGCGAATGCTCTGACTGACCCAGAGGTCCTTTAGAGATAGTTTGCGGGGCTCTGGCCTTGCTCATAGGCATTGTGCTGGTGTTAGCTCTGTGTCCATTCTATCATGAGGTAAATAAAGGGAAATTTTTCCTTAGAAGTCTCTCTGAAGGCCTTTCAGTGCCGTGCCAGCTGACTCTAGGGGATGAGGGAGTTCCTGGGAAGTGCTGAGTCTTTGGGTACTCCTCATGGCTGTGAGCACTCCTGAGAGAAGGCTGACAGGGTTTGTGCAGAGTGTGTGCAAAAACCACAGTGCTCTGTGTGGCCTGGGAGGGAGCACGGGGCCATGGAACGCAGGAGAGGGGCAGAATCAGTGTGGAATGAATCATGAGGTGGTTAACGGGACCTGAACTTGGGAAAGAAATGGGGGAATATGAGGACATCCAGGTCCCCGTGGAGCAAAGTCAAGTGCTTTCAGACTGCTCTGGGTGGTAGAGTAATTAAGCCCTTGGTGCAGTCAGAGCAAAGCAGGTGACAGGGGCTGTGAAGATAAGCAAGAGCATATGAAGGGATGGGAGTTGGGCTTGGGGATCTGTTTTAGTAGGGCTGGAAAAGCAAATAGGGCTCATCCTGGGGCGGTTGGATGCTCTTGTTGATGACCTCAGTGGACTTGCTCCTGATCTTCTTCCCAGAACCTACTCATGCCTTGCCTGACAGAGAGAAGGTGACTGCTCCATAAAACAGGAGAAATAATTTACAGTGCTCATCCAACTGCAACTTCAGGTGCATTGTTCAATTCCCAAAGTATTTAGTGAGTGAAATTTTAAGGACGGGCATTCGGAGTCTCTGAATGCCTTTGAGCCTGAACTTGAGATCTAAATCTGACTTCTGTTATCTATTATACTGTTACAGATTATAGCTGGTACCTTAACACCAGTGCTTATTTTCACAGAAAAAAAAAAAAAAAAACAAAAAAAAAACCAACCTGTTCCCTTATAACACATCCTGCATCTTTTTATAACTTAAATTTAGCTACCTCTTAAGTGTAGATTTTTTATTTTATTTTATGCATGGATTTCTTTTGGAGTAATCCAAAAAGATCCTTCCCTTTCCTTTATTAGTCTTAGGCAATTACTATAAGAAGCCAAGGCCACCCCTATAGATCTATTGGGCTGTTTAATTGCTCTGCAAACACGGAGGGGTGCTAATAAGCTTTCTTTCAAGCATGTGTTCATATGTCAACACTTTTGCTTCTGTCAGAAGCTTAAAAATGGAAACAGTTTTCTCTTTAAGAAAACAGGACCCAAATAAGGAGATGATGGAGTGCTGAAGATTCCTCTGGTGAGTCTGTTCCAGCTCATTCCTTAGAAAGGCTGTGTGTGAAAGATCAGAGAAGAGGCCAGTAGATCTGGGTTTTGTCCAGGGGTCTCTGGGTTTAAAGCTCTCTACAACCACTTGAGCTCATTTTCCCCTGTGGCTTGGCTGGGTACAACTCCTTTCTCTGCCCAAGCTGTTAAAAATCCAGAACTTTACTCTTCGGAATTCTTTCAGTTGGCCACAGATACAACCTATCCTTGAGCAAAAATGGAAGCTATCAAGAAAAAGATGCAGATGCTGAAGTTAGACAAGGAGAATGCCATTGACAGAGCAGAGCAGGCTGAGACGGATAAGAAGGCAGCTGAGGACAAATGCAAACAGGTAAGTAGAAATAAAATCCCTGATTGTGTATGCACTGTGGAAATGAGTGTAACAGTAGCAAAGTACTATTTTGCAGCTTCCTGATTCAGAAAGCAAAAGAATTTGAAGTTTGGTTTTCTGTTTATCTTCTTCTGAAGTCTTTTTGTGATATTACACTCATACAGACAGAGCGAGGAATGAACTTCTCTTTTCAGCCATCTGAGTCTTTGCAAAATTCTCACTATTCACAGATTATTAAGGGTACTTTGTCTAAGTTTTCTTGAATCTTACGTAATTGCCTTAATTTTCTTGTGCTTGTGGATTGCCTGGAAAAGGCCTGCTCCAAATCAAAGCTGTACACCCTGAACACCTGTAGGAGAGGTGTTGATACCTCCCAAAGAGTCAGCTGGGTCTAAACATTAATTGAGCCTCTCGCTGAAGTGAATTAATAAAGTTCACTCAACTAATCCTTGGTATACACAGTGCCCTGTTGAGGTACCCGCAGAAACTCAACAGTAGATAATGTTGTATCATTTTTTTGTCAAGAATAATCAGAAATACCTTAATTTGAAAGCTCTTCTTTTAACGGAGTTTTAGTGATGACATTACCATGTTCTCCTGCTTTTCAATGTTCCATATTCTGGGTATCTACCTCGTATTTGAGCTTATAGTTTTTTCAGAAAGATCTTGAAATGTAAGTTGGCTACACTCAATTTTTTTACAGCACTTCTTGTAAAATTCCCATGCCTTTTCCTTTTACATCCTCTAAATGTGGCTGCTTCTACTCCATCTTCTAGGCTGCTATAACATTTTATTAGCGTTCATTTGGCCAAATGTGTCTTGAGCTCAAGTTCCGTTGGAGATCCCAGATGATATTACTAAATTTTCAGGGTCAGCTGCCACTGTCTTCCCCCTTCACCCCAACGTAGGGAAAGCTACTTGTCCCTTCTGTGGTACTTATCACCCCATATACGTAGTCCCCGTTTCTTTCCTAACTTCAGAGGTGTTGAGCAGATGCTGTTCTGCTGGGCTGTGGTTTCCCCAGCTAATCCTTCTGGGCTCAGTAGCAGCCACAGCAGATCGTTATCCCGGGCGGTTAATGGTGATTGAATGCCTATCCTTCCTTTACATCAAGTTACCAAAGGTGATTTCCCACAGTGTGATAAACGACACACTTGTGGGGATTTTCAAGTAACTATATGAGGGTAAGTCACAATAAAAAGCTGAAAGAGAAAAGTAAATCTTTGATCTCACTTCTCTTTTCTGAATTGTCTCAAATATTTCATCTGTTTGGTTGGTTTACTACAGTACTCAAGTAGTGATTTTAATGTCATACACAAGGAAGTGTCACCTCCTTCTTCCTCATCACTGTCCCTCTGCTAAAGCATCCAAGCAACCACATTCCGTTCTTTCATGCTGGTTACTCCAAGTAAAAGTATAGCAACATTCCAGAATAGCACGCTACCAAAAATGTGATTAAAGCTATATTTCAATGAAGGGAGTCAATGCACTAAAACACGAACTATTTTGAGTGAACTATTTTGATAGACTAAATTAATGCGAGGGCGGAGCTAAATGGTAAAATCAGTTTCTCTGCAGAGTGGGGTGTTTTGTGTTGCAAATGAAGGGATGGAGCAGATGGGTCGGCTTCGCAGGCACACCCCTTATCAGCAGCCTCCTGATAATGTAAATTCTTCAGGGAGCATGAGACAGTTTGTCATCAAACAGTCTCCCAGCAGGTTATAAATAGGACCGTTGTAGCGTACCGTATGGATTTATATGGTATGGAGGAGAAAGCCTGGACCTCCTGGTAGGATGGAGCGTACCTCGTTGGCCCACAATTAGCCAGAGGATAATTGGGGTTGCAAGAGAGCTCCAGCCATCGCCTCCCGCCTACAGCAGGGGCTGTTGTGGGACAGACCTGGTCCTTCCGGCTTCCAGAGTCACGTTTGGTTTGAAGTGTCTTCAACATGATGATTGGGGAACAACCACTTGGCTTTTTTTCTAGCTGTACAGGAATTGAATCGTTTCTTAATAAATCATCGAGTAATAGTGTTAGAAAAAAACACACCAGGACGTCATTTTAAAACATTTATAATTCTGCTGTAGAATTAAGTGCTGCAGGGTGTTGTGGAGGCCAGAACAGAAGGGAGGTGACAAAGGGCTCGTACCAAGTCAGATGTTGGTTAAAGCAGGTCTGTGTGTGCGGTGGCAGGGAGCGCTGTCCTGAGGGTGACAGGGCTTTGAGGGTCTTTCCCAGTAACTGCTCCCCATTGTTCTCAGGCAACCTGCCCCAGCACAACTCCCAGCTGCTCCTCTGTGATTCTGTGAGTGTTACGTTGGGTTAACACTAACAGTAACAGAGGTTTGGTGGAGGGGTTGGACTCAATGATCTCCAGATGTCCCTTCCAACCCCAGATGATTCTATGTTTGAGCCATGATAGTTGGACTGGATGATCCCAAGGGTCTTTTCCAACCTAGGTGGTTCAGTGATTCTATGAATCTATATTAAACTGTAACTGATAACACACCAAAACGCTCACTTTGTTATGTTGTGGGTTGTTTTTTTCTCTCTTGAAAGGTAGAGGACGAGCTGGTGGCTTTGCAGAAGAAGTTGAAAGGAACCGAAGATGAACTGGACAAGTACTCGGAGGCTCTCAAAGACGCCCAGGAAAAACTGGAGCAGGCCGAAAAGAAGGCGACTGACGTATGTACCCAAGGGCTAATGTTTGCCCAGGACTACTGTCTGTTCTGTGTGTGGCACAGGGATGGCTGAGAACCCCCCGGGGGGGGGGTGGTTCTGGGTGTCTTCTGGGTGCTGGGGGGGCAGGGGAGGGGTGGGTAGGAAGGGCAGCTTTACCTTTGGGAGACAGTGAGGTCCCCTCTGCCCAGGAGCCAGCACCGCTCAGGGCACAAAGGGGTACCCAGAGGGGAATATAAGGGGGTGTGAAACGGGGTGGTGGGGAGCGTTTATGGGTGGAAATCCTTTAGGAAAGGTGAAATCTCAGCATACAAAATGGTGACCTGCAGCCTTCGGGCAGGGCAGATCCCTGCTCCTCTCCAGCCACGCACCCCCCTTCCTTTTTGCTGTCAGAATCCGTAGGTTTGGCTTCTTTCTTCCCAAACCCGGCAGTGATGGACCGGACGGGGCAGCCGGTTTCCTGACACACCACCCCACCCCACCCCACCCCCATCTCCCGCATCACCGAGCCCGGGAGTCCCGCATCACCCGGGACATCCCATCCCCCGCCCGCCCCCCGAACCCCGCGGTGGGACTGGGGGGACTGAGAGGGGGTGGGAACCGGACGGGGCGGCCCCCGTGTCGCGCCGTTGTCCCGGCGTTGTTTGCGCCGACTCCTCGGTGGTGCTACGTCACCACCCCTCCACCTCCAGCCGCGTGACGTCATCGGCCCATTGAAAGGCGCGGGGCCGCGCGCCGCCACGTGCAGCACCTCCGCGCCCTGCCCGCCGCCAGCGCCGCGCCCATGGCCGCGCCGAGCTCCCTGGAAGCGGTGAAAAGGAAGATCCAGTGCCTGCAGCAACAGGCGGATGAGGCGGAGGATCGCGCCCAGGTCCTCCAGCGGGAGCTGGACCTGGAACGGGACCTGCGGGAGAAAGTGAGACCGCCCGGGCTGCCTTGCTCGCCTCTCTCGGTCGCTCTCTCCCGGGCTGCCCTGCTCCTTCCTTCCTGTCTCTGGCTCTCTTCTCGCTGGGGCCCGCGCCTGGCTCTCCCCTGCTCCGGGAGGACGGCTCGGCCGCCGGTTGCCTTCACTCCTCCGCTGTCCCCCTCGCTGCTCCGCTCCGCAACCCCCCCTGCGGAAACCGCTGGCGCTGCCGCAGCGCCTCGCCCGCACCGGCCGCCGGGGGCGCCGGGCACGGCGACGGCTCGTCCCGGGCTCCCGCTGCTTATCGCGCTTTGGGGCCGTTTCCCCCCGGAAAAAAAAAAAAAAAAAAAAAAAAAAAAGCGTTGCGAGCACCGATCGGCATCGGGAAGCGGTTACGAGTTGAGTAGGAAATGGCTGTTTAATTAGGAAAAAGGAAAAAGCGCTGCATGACAAGGAGCGGGGAGTTCCCGCCTCTCGGCGCCGCACCGCTGGCTCCAGCGCAGCTGGGAAATGTCCGAACTGCTGGAAAATAACTTTCCCTCCTGGTTTTCACAGAGAAATCAGAACTCTCCACTAGTGTGCGGCTCTCCCGGGGCTGGACAGCTGGTTTCACTTAGATTTGTGTGTGATCAGCCTTCCCGGCATCTTCCTGCTATTTTATCACATGTCAGCGAGTTAGTTTTACCGTATAAGGACTGCGGGCTGCTTCTGGGAGAGGTGGAGCCAGCCTAACTCCAGCTTCCCAGTGGCCCCGTCTCCATAGCTTTGGAATCTTACTTAATTAAAATATGACTTAAAAGTGGCCTGTCTAGTGGCAGGAGTTGCAAACTGCCACAGAACAGATGCCAGTTTTCTACATGATTGATGCCTCGATGTAAATCGAGAAAGTTAAACACACAGCACTGGGTAGAAAACAAATGAAATGCAGGATAATTTATGACTAGAGGAATCCTGGGTCAACTTCCATTTGGATCAGTCCCTGAAATACTTTCCAAGATGGTTCAGCTATGAATGGAAACCACTTCCTCCAACTTAGGGGAGCGGTCACTAACCAAATTTGCGAAGCTACAGCAAAACAAATACTTTTTCAGAGTGTTTTAACACAAAGCATAAAACAATATAGCCCATAAAAGCGGTTGTTTGTTTTTTTCTAAAAAAAAGTTAATTTTATCTATGGCAGTCATGCTCAGACTTGGGGACTATTAAGTGTGTAGTTATTAAAGTAGGGTTTTAATGTCCTTCAAATAACGAAAGAGCCATATCTTAATAAAAACAGTGTATTTACGGACACCCAATTGGCTCATTTTGTCTGGATGTGAGCATTTCTCTCAGCAGCCTCTCCATTTATTATCTAGTCTGTTTTTTAAACATTAATAGTGTTTCCAATTACTGTGCAGTTTATTCAATAATCTATAAACAGACCTTATTATTAAGAAATGCTTTCTGCCTAATCCCTTCAGTACCACAGGAAACAATGAACAAGGAAAGTGAACTAAGTGTAAGAACGTATCCAATTTTGCCCTATTTATGTTACAAAAACGACTGACTCTCCCATGCTGAAGCCGACGAACTCTGCCCAGCTGAGCACGGAAAGATTATATCGCATTTGAGGGCTAAAGAGCCCATAATGGATAATGAAATAGCTTTAATTTAAGCAGTGAGCTCTGACAGGATATTGCTGCAATCTGTGATGAAACCAACAGAGAAACCGACTGAAGTTTTTGGAACGAGCCCTTGCGGAAACAGTTCAGTTTTTAACTGTGGAATCCTACGGGTAGGCCCAGCCCCGAGAAGTGATCTGAAAATACTTCTCCGTTGGCAATCCCTGCCGGATCCGTTGTGTGGCAGGAATGATAAGTACCATTAAAAAAAAGAAAAGAGAAGCACACACTACTCCATACCCTGAAATTCCTGAGATGCCATAGTTTAAGCAAACAAAAAGCAGCGAGAGAGGTTCCTAGAGCTTCCCTGCATGTAGGGGGGAGAAGCCTTTGCAGGTTTGAAGGGCAGAGATTAGCTGAGAGCGTGTGTCAGCGGCACCGGGCTGGGCATGACCCGGGTTTGGGCGCTTGTTTCATGCAGGCCGAAGGCGAGGTGGCAGCGCTGAACAGACGTATCCAGCTCGTGGAAGAGGAGCTGGATCGTGCCCAGGAACGGTTGGCCACAGCCCTGCAGAAACTGGAGGAGGCTGAGAAAGCAGCGGATGAGAGCGAGAGGTACGTTTCCTTCATTTCCTTTTTCTCTTTTTTTTTTTTTTTCTGGTAAAAAATGGAATATATATGAATCAAATCACAGAATGATATAGGGTTGGAAGGGGCCTCTGGAAATCATCCAGTCCAACCCCCTGCCAAAGTAGGTCCACCTAAAGTAGGTTGAATAGGAACGTGTCCAGGCGGGTTTTGAATGTCTCCAGAGAAGGAGACTCCACCACCTCTCTGGGCAGCCTCTGCCAGGAGAGCTTTGCCACCCTCACAGGAAAGAAGTTCCTCCTCGTGTTTGGATGGAACTTCCCATGGTCAAATTTGTGTCCATTGCCTCGTCCTGTCCCTGGGCACCACTGAAAAAAGCCTGGCCCCATCCTCCTGACACCCACCCTTGAAGTATTTATAGGTTTTTATCAGATCCCCCCCTCAGCCTTCTCTTCTCCAGACTAAAAAGACCCAAGTCCCCCAGCCTTTCCTCAGCAGAGAGACGCTCCAGGCCCCTCATCAGCTTTGTAGCCCTATCCCTGGATAGGACTAATATCCTAAAATATGCCTAAATATCCCTGTATAATTTAGTGTCTGCATGTGCCTATGTGCATTGCGTGCCAGAGACCCCCAACTCGAGGTGCCTTTTTTATAAGCTTAACTGAGCAATTCTGTTAGCCTTGGGGCACGTGATAATACAGTCATAATGAGCCACTTTCTCATTACAAATACTGAATTCCACTTTGGCACCTTTGCGATAAAAGTGCTAAAATGCTTCTGCCTTAAACACACTTGGCTTTGACTTCTGCAGAGGAATGAAAGTTATCGAGAACAGAGCAATGAAAGATGAAGAGAAAATGGAAATTCAGGAAATGCAACTGAAGGAGGCGAAGCACATCGCTGAAGAAGCCGACCGCAAATACGAAGAGGTAAAAGGGATGAGGAAATGGTTAAACGTACGGGAGAACTGGGGCCAGCTTTGTTACTCTGCAGTTTAGTCAGTCTTTGTATGATGGTTTGACCTGGAATGTTTCCGAAAAGGAGCAATTTTAATAGTGATTTTAGCAGCATATAGGTATTTAATACTAAGAACACTGCAAAATCTAACTTATTTGGGGGAAAAGTCTGTCCTGAATGTACATGTGTGTTTTAAACTAATCTGGTCGTTCAGAAGGAAATCACGAGCTCAGTGCTTTGAGAGAAACGCCTGAGAAATTACAGACCAGGCTGAGACAGCTCTTGTCTCTTCACAGGTTGCCCGTAAACTGGTTATTTTGGAGGGTGAACTGGAAAGAGCTGAAGAGCGCGCAGAGGTGTCCGAAGTGTGAGTAACAGCAGATACACAGCAGCGGTTCAGAACTCAGCAAAGGCCAAAGCTGTATTTGTAGCAAAGCTTTTTTGTACCCTGTGTATCCAATTTACTCCTTTCAGTCTTCATAATTACTTCATCGCTTGTATTTTTAGACTTCTTGAGGACTAAACTAAGTCATAACAGGGACAGTAGTAATTTATACTTTTTTTTTTTTCCCTGTAGTAAATGTAGTGACCTTGAAGAGGAGTTAAAGAACGTCACTAACAACCTGAAATCTTTGGAAGCTCAATCTGAAAAGGTTGGTTCTTTCCGTAAACTTAAGGGATAGGGGCAAAGTCAAAACTTGTAATGACAGTCCATAGAAGTAACCCAGAATTACAAAGCAAGTGAAAGTGACTGCCTGTCCAACAGAGACTGCTGAGAACACTCAGCCCATTCTGCCCACACCCTTGTCAGTTATCTGATAATTGTCAAGCCAGACCCTAAATCTCTGTTTCCCACACCAGCGTGGTGCTGATTTTGCTCTTTTTGTGACTTTTGTAGTTTAACAGTCAAAACTGTTAAAAGCCTTGATTTCGTTAAAGAGTTGTTTCTGCCCAGTCTGAACTGGTGTGGACGGATTCCTGTTCTCTTGCCCATTCTGCTGGTTTCTGCTGAAGGCCGTTAAGGTCCAAGATGAGGCGCGGAGGAACCTGGACATCCCCAGTCTTAAGATGATGGTTTATGAACCAGAGTCTGAAATGTCTTGGGGAAGAGGAGAAATGGACGGAAAGGGTCTTTGCAGCTGCAGTAAAAGTGGTTATAAATAGGTCATGGTTTCATAAACATCCATTCTTGTCGCTATAGCTTCCCTTAAAGAGTGTTTATTGTTTTCACAGTACTCAGAAAAAGAAGATAAATACGAAGAAGAAATCAAGATTCTCTCAGACAAGCTTAAAGAAGTGAGTTTATCCACCCCCACACTGTCTTTTGGCATCTTTTTTTTTTTTTTTTAACAGCATCCAATTACTCTATTTCATTTTTATTTTAGGCTGAAACTCGCGCTGAGTTTGCGGAGAGAACAGTTGCCAAACTGGAAAAGTCTATCGATGACCTGGAAGGTATGAAATTACACGAGTGGTTTTATTTAGAAGTGGTCCATTTCAAATCAGAAAACAAAAGTCTGGGAGCGGGTGTCAGGTGTTACCGGGACAGGACAGAAGCACCCGTTGGGAACGTTGGCAGATCAGTGCCCACTGGACACATCTGTCCCACGTGGCACCTCCTGGACGGAGGGAATTCTCCTGCAAGAGGTTCTCTTTCCAAAAATTGGTAACAATAACCTGATTTTGGCCAACTCGCAGATACGCAGGCTCGAGGGGTGTTTCTGTTCCTAACAGGACGATAACCCTGTGTAGTCCAATTACTGAAAAATAATATAGTGAGATTTAAAAAAAAGGAAATGTAGATGAAGCTTCTGACCTGGCCCCTGTGGGGATTTCTTGCTTTCGTGCCGATACTCAATTGCGCATCTTTTCTCTTTTCTTCTCTTCTCCCCTGCCCCAACTGCTCTGCCTGCCACCCTCTGGCTCTCTCCGGCTCTCCCGCTCTGCCTCTGGACTGTTTTTCTGCATTTCTGCCCCGGGGACGGACAGACGAGCTCTATGCTCAGAAGCTGAAGTACAAAGCCATCAGTGAGGAGCTTGACCATGCTCTCAATGACATGACCTCTCTGTGAGCGGCGCCGCCCTCACTCCCTGCAGCTCTTAAGCTTTCCTTGCCTGTAATAACCTGTCGCTTCCATCCACCTTCCAAGGGCCGATCCCTCAAGCTCCTCTGTAAGAACTGAGCTCAATAAAAACAAAGTTTCCTCTGCCTTTCAGCTTTCGGGCTTTATTTCCTTATAACTCAGCTAAAATACACCGGTTGTGACCCATAATGCTCCTCGGCTCCTCCCACCGGGGCCGGGGCAGGGCCCCACAGGGGCAGACACCTGGATTTTGGTGTTCCTGAGGAGGCAAAGAGTTTTGAGCAGGTTCAGCTCGTGGGGCTCCCTCTGCCCCGTTAAGGTCTCTCGGGACAGCAGGGACTCAGAGGGACATGTCCTGTCAGTTACACGTGAAATATCTGTCACGTTTGGCACGACGTGTCCCAAAACCTTACTAAAATAGAGCAATTACTGAAAAACCTGGACTTTTTCTTACGGATGCAATCCCAGCCTTGACTTGCATGGGAAGGTAAGTGATCGGGGATTACTGGAGGAGAAAAGGCTGGAAAATAATGAGGTTTAAGTCATGGTTTTGTCTTTTTTTCTCTTCTTTCTCACCAGAAAAACTCGCTCAGGCCAAAGAGGAGAACCTGGGGCTGCACCAGACGCTGGACCAGACGCTGAACGAACTGAACTGTATATGAGCCGCCCGAGGGACCGGGGCCCTCCCCGCGCCCCCCAGCCCCCCTGGAACAAACAACCGCGTCCTGCCCGGTCGGACCCGCGGGGTGTTCCCGGGAGGCGGGAGACCGGGAGCCTCCCCGGGGCCGCCCCCGCCCCGCGTCCCTCCTCCCGCACGGTTCTGTAGCGGTTCCATGTCCCTCCCGGTGCCGGCCGTGCCCGGCAGCAGCGTCACCCCTCCCTACCCCCTCGCCCCCGCCTGTGACTGACGTCCCGAATTAAACACTTTCTCCTGGTACCGACGCCTCTTCCCGCCCTTTTTTTTTTTTTTTTTTTTTTTTTTGCGCGCTTCTCTCCGCGTGACGTCACGCTGCGGCCGCTTAAAGGCGTGACGTCGTCGTCGCAACCGCCGCACGCGCCTTCCGTCCCCTCCCCTCCCGCAGGAAGTGACGCCGGCCTCCGCCGCCAATGGCACCGCCCCTCACACCCCGCCGGCCAATGGAGAGCCGGCCTCGCGCACTTCCGGCCGAGCTCAGCCAATGAGCGGGCGGCGGGCCGTGACGGGCGGCGGCGGCGGCCCGTGGGGCGGCGCGGGGGGCGGGCGCGGGCGGAGGGGCGGTGCCCGGGAACATGGCGAAGACGTACGACTACCTCTTCAAGCTGCTGCTTATCGGTGACTCGGGCGTGGGGAAGACGTGCGCGCTCTTCCGCTTCTCCGAGGACGCCTTCAACGCCACCTTCATCTCCACCATCGGTGAGGCGGGGCCGGCGGGTTGCGGGGGGCTCCGGGGCAGTGGGCCGGGCCCGGCCCGGTAGCGGCTCGCTCCGCCCGGGGCAGTTGGGTTGCGGGGGGCGGCCTCCGGGGCTCGGTGGGAGGTTCGCGGTCCGGCCCCGCTCCCCCTTCCCCGGCTCCGCTCTCCGGCCGGTCTCGGTGATTTCCCTCCTGCGTCCCGGTGGCTCCTGGCCCCGCTGCTGAGCTTTGGGCCGGGTGAGGGGAGGCCGAAAGAACCGGGAGCCTCGCGGGGGGAAATAAGAGGGGGGAAAAAAGCCTTAATTTGCTTTTCGGTAGCAACTGGGAGTAATTCAGCTGCTTCTTTTCGCAGGGATCGATTTTAAAATCAGGACCATCGAGCTGGATGGGAAGAGAATCAAGCTGCAGATCTGGTGAGGGATCTCTGCCCGGAGCGGGGGTGTCCGCGGGGTGGGGGGGGACCGTCAGCCCCTTCCTCCGGGTGTGTGCTCCTCGGCACCTCGCAATGGCTTACAGAGCTGTAGTGCCTCTGAAGGAAGGTTCAGCGATATTTAATCAGAGCTCTTGGTGGCTGTGCCCGCAGCGCCATGGCGCGGGTTCGGCTGAGCCCGGTGTTCTCTCTGTTCCAGGGACACTGCAGGGCAGGAGCGATTCCGGACCATCACCACCGCCTACTACAGGGGAGCGATGGTAGGAGCCAGACGGGTGACGCTACACCAAACCTGGGGGGGGGTTCAGCTGGGTCCCACTGTCCGGGTTTAACATGAGATGCGCAGGAGTGTGTTTTCTCCAGGTGTAACCTCTGCCTCGCTCGTCAGTCAGTCAGAGGGTGCCGCTCCTGCTGGGAGCGGAGCTGGGACCACTGGGGAGAGGTGTGTCCCCCCCGACTCGGGCTGTAAATACACCTCCTTATCTGGCAAAGCACAAGCGGCGGTTACATGGCGCGTAGAACTGGAAACAAACCACTTTAATAACAGTCTGTGTTGTGTTGCTCCTTTCTGCTACAGATGCTCTTGCTTAAACTGGTCTCCTTCTCGTTCTTTAGGGTATTATGTTAGTCTATGACATCACCAACGAAAAGTCTTTTGAAAATATTCGGAACTGGGTCCGGAATATTGAAGAGGTAATTTCTCTATTTATTTACTCTATATTAAAGGTGCTGTTGCTTTCTCTGAAAGTAGTCGAAATGTAATCGCTTCAGAAGCGTTACGTTTCTTTTGAATTCACGTGCTGGAGGAAAGCTGGAAAATAAGTTGAGTGAAAACCAGTAAGACACTCTGGAACGTGCTGGTTGAGAGTGGTGGGCCGTGCTGGCACACGGGGAGTGCTGGCTGTGGGGACCGCAGTCCCCCTGGTGATGAGGGGACCTCGGGGTCCGTGTTTTGCTGCCAGGACAGTGCTCTGAGAGGCGGGGGTGTGCAGGGAGCCCCTAACTCAGGGAAGATGCTCAGCACCAGCATCTCCGTGTGAGGAACTTGCTGGTTTGCCTCCTCTCTTTGACAACGTTTGTCTAAAAGCACCCGAGGTCAATTGCTTGCTCTGCTGTGTTTGTGTCCCAGCACGCTTCTCCAGACGTGGAAAAAATGATCCTTGGGAACAAATGTGACGCGAACGACAAAAGACAAGTTTCCAGAGAGCAAGGGGAGAAGGTAAGTGCTGGAGCTTAACTCTGCTTCAACTTCTCAGGGTATAAACCTTGCCCTTGTCACTATCTCTGCACTGCTCTGCCCCCGGGGGTGTTTCTGAGAACTATTGAACATCTCCCGAGCTGTAGTTCCATACATTTCCCCACTCCGATAAAAAGATGATTCTGAGTTAAGACTTGGGAATTGTTTGCTCGGGGTGTGCTGGGTGCAAAGCAACAAGTTGGACTTTTTCTTAGGAAAAGGAAGGACCCCAGGGCAGGGGGGTTGGAACTCGATGATCTTTAAGGTCCCTTCCAACTCTAACCATTCTATGATTCTGTAAGAAAAAGTGTTCTGGAGTTTGACACTTGGGAAATGTCTCTTTTTGGGCAAAAGCCACTGAGAGAAGGGAGACAGGATTGTATTTTCTGAGGGTGGCTGTAGGTGAAGTTAGGGGAGGGGTGTCCGTGCGCTGCGGATGTGACAAGACTGACACGAGGTGTCTGTGCGAGGGGAAAACAAACAGCAAAGGAGCAGGGTCAGACGTCTCTGCAGGGTGTAGAAGAGCAGCACAAAGCCCAGCAGGAGGAGATGCTAATAGCAAGGAGATCTAGTTCTTAATTTTTGCTAATTGTTCTGCCCGAGTAACTCCCCGCGCTGCTGTGACCCGTGGCAGACACAGACCCTGTGCGGTTGGTTGCTGTTCCCACAATTATCCAACTAACACACAACCTGCTTTTGTTCAGCTTGCTGCAAGTTTTGGGATTAAATTTATGGAGACCAGTGCGAAAGCAAATATAAACATAGAGAATGTAAGTACTGCCACCTTTCTCCTACATTTATTGTCCAATTTGTGCAAAAAAAGCCGTTAGAGCCCCTTCCTGTCCCGGCTGGATGCAGAACTCGGGGGTTAGAGACTGGGGGTGGGTTGTTAAGTCCATTTCTGTGTGGTCCATGAAGGTCCGTGGGTGTCTAACCCACGTTATGCTAATTTATTTAAATTGAAATTGGCGCTTAGAGCGTATCACAGGGGTGTTAGACCACACTGAAGAAGTGGGCTATATCTCTGCATTCGATAACGTGGTTGATAAAGGGTGACATTTGACATTTTCCCACTGGCTGAGCCCGGGACCTGCCCCGCCGTGGGCAGCGGGTGCCGTTGGGGGGGCTGGGGCTTGGAAAGGAGGTGGTGGAGTTGGAAAAGGAGCATTAAAACCTGGAGGGAGGGGGAAAAAACAGGAAAATGTGACCACCTTCAGGAGTTCTGCTTATGTAGAAACTTGGGGAAGCAGCTTATCGCTAAACAAAGTACTAGAATATATTTCATTAACCGTGTAACACTGAGCTGGTTTGTTTGTCGCAGGCGTTTTTCACCCTCGCAAGAGATATCAAAGCAAAAATGGACAAGAAGTTGGTGAGTAACCTTTACTCAGTCCATGCTGTGTTAAAATAGGGGGAAAAAAATCCAACCTGAAGCCAAACAGCATGTAGTGACTCAAAGTGTGTAAAAAGTAGTTCGTGGTCTTTTTCATGGAGGGTGCACTGAAGGTTATAGACGTTTATTTTTAGTTTTATCAACCTGTGCTCTGACCTTGGCTTATAAACAATTGTCTCTGCGTTTCAGGAATTAGCTGAGATTGTTGAGGTTTTTTAAATAAAAGTATCTTTTATTTGTTTTATGGAAAGTCAGGTGAGTGGTGGAGCAGTTTAATGCCCTTGCAGTCTGAAAAATGGGATGTTATAAACGAGACATGGGAGAGGCCCACTGATTGCTTGAGGGTAGTGCTCAAACTGGTGTGGTGAACAATAGGTAAAGATCTAATTGTTTTGATGATTTCACCAAAAGCATCCTGAGAAACGATTGGGTTCTGTGTTGTGCAACAAATAAACACACGTGGATGTCAGTTTGTCCCCTATGAAATTAAGCTAACGAGGATTCCTTCTGCATTCACTGAACATTCCACCTTCACATGACCCGACGTGAGCTGATAGAGCTGGGATATTTTGGGTCTTGCTGACGATTCCTGTTCCAGCAAGAGCCAAAAGTCCTGTAATTTATTTATTTTTTTTAAATCTCGGCTGTCTGTGAGTTTACGGAAGGAAGGAGAATGGGCGCAGCGCAAGTATAAATAAGTAACTGAATATTCTTTGCATCTTCAGGAAGGCAATAGCCCACAAGGCAGCAACCAGGGAGTCAAAATCACACCAGACCAGCAAAAGAAAAGCAGCTTTTTCCGATGTGTTCTTCTGTGAGGGACACGGCCTTAACCTGAGCAGCTGCTCAGCCGGACTGGACTGTGCCTGTTGTGAGTGAGAGTTCCTCTGTCTGTGGACTTAGCATTTCCAACATACCTTGTCACTTTGTGACCATCTGAATAAGAAATTGTTTATTTTAGTAATTGTCTGACTCTTCAATTTTGGAGATGAAACAAGTTTATTTTTGTCAGATTGCCACTGGGCACGTGAGTTGTCTAGCAGAGGGAGTACAGATCAGACGTGACCTGTGACACGGCACCTTTGCTGACAGGCTTCCCATCTTTTTTTCGCTCGTATCTGTAACGTATCCCAATTAGAAAGATTAAGTTATGATCAAAATAAGAAACTGAAATGCCAATGTTAATAAAGTACAGGTATGTGTACGTGAGACATGTGCGTATCCAGAGACGCATAGAGATCAGTCGCATCCGAACATCCCGTAGCTGCACTCGGGTGAGCAGCACGGGCTCGTACCTTCCAGAAGGTAGAAGGAAGCTTCCTGCATCTACAGAGAAACCCCTTTATCTGCCTGTTCCTTATTCAGTTGTGTTACTCCAGACAATCCACAAGTACGATTGAAGTTTTAAAAAAAAAAAAAAAAAAAAAAAATTCTCCTCAAAAGAATCTCTATTTTTTTAAGAAACCAAAGTGTGCTGTAAATAGAACGGATCCTTACCATCAGGAATGACTTTATCCATGTTAGACTTGATTAATGAAGTGCTCCAGGCGTTCAGGCACGTTTAACGGGAGACGACAGCCCCGGTGAGTCCCACAGGACGGAGCTGAGCTCTCTCCGTGGAGAAGCAGACCCTGGCCGGGGCAGGGACACTCTCTCAGCATCTGTAACGTTACGATGGGCGGCTTTTCCTTTTCCAGCTGAGAAATGACTCCAGATCTGTCGTGACGTAGTAGCTAGTTTTAAAATCGTGACAAGCAAATGTATTGCACTGCTTCCAGTTGTGTGTTCTCACGCACACTCGCTCACGTATGCAAATAAATGTTGCACATCCGAACGCTTTCTGAAAGCAAACCTTTTTGAGCTGAGTTTTGCCTTGCTGCTGGTCGCTCCGGATTTCAAGCAGCAGCAAACCTGTTAATAGCCAGCATCAATGCAAACGACCTCGAGTCCTCAGTGGAAATATTCCCTGTATTTATTCCTATAAACACAGTCTATTACATTCCGATGTATAAAATGTAACAGCCGATGAAGCTCCCAGGTAGTTAATTACCCTGAGTTCCGAGGCTGTGAGCCTGATTCTTAATTAGACTGACAAAAGGAGCCAGTAAGAGCCATCTACTTCAGAGCCTGCTGTCGAGCGGTTGGAATTATGGTATATTTAATTCAAGTGAACATATCAGCTGTGTCCTACAACTCACTGGAATTGTTAACATGCTTTTGTTTACATTGACAACTGCACTTAAGGGTAAAATTAAAGCTGATTTTAAAGTTAAATGCATTTACTCACCACTTTTTGTTTTCTTCAAGTTTGTGGTATTATATTCTGGCCTCAAAGTAGCACTCGTAAGTATTGCTGTAGTTAAAGCTCTATCGGATTCATAATTAAACTTTACAAATCTGCAGCGTGCAATTGGGTTCAACAGGAATATTGCCTGTTTTGCTAAAATGGAAAAAGGAAATTTTACTGTATAAGTTACTGATTTATAAAAATGCATTTTATGTGCTACGAACTCTTTTTTTAACTAGCTAGTGGATTTCAGTGAGCTCTGTTCATGATTAAAATCGTACGTAAAGCTTTCCTCTAACCAGAACCTTATGATGGGGATTTTTTTTGTTTACTTGTGGTTTTTTTAGCGTGAGGGTTTGCTGAACACGCACCGTAGTGGATTCCACACAGGTGTATTTGTAGGATAAAATCATGTTAAGCTACTGAAGAGCCTTCTCGTTGCTTTGTGCTTCTGCCAGTGTGTGCTTCAAAGCGTAGTTAAGGCAGAGCTGTAGATGGGACGAGCGATGCTTCTGTCTGGAGAAAAGGATGCTTTTAAAGAAAGGCTTTGTGTGTGTTTCAGGAAATTAGAGGCAGAACCGGGGAGGTGATTACAGCACAGTCTGAATGTTGTTTTCCTACACAAACCAGATCTGTTTAAGGGTTTGTTTCTGGCTGAGGAATAAATGTGGATTGTGGCGCATCCATCCTTCTACTTTAACGTAGCTGGATGTTACAGCCAGGCTTATTTCTCAAAGTGACAGGAAAAATAAGTGGTTACGCAAACTTGGTATCGCGGGCTGTCAGCACAGCAGTGGCTGTTGCCTGTTGGCAGTATGTAAATCGATAACTTGTCTTGAGATGAGAAAGAAAAACCATATTAATCTATGAATGATTAAAACTTGAAGGATGGAGATGCGCATTTCACTCCCTGTTTTCTAAATCTCAAGTTACTGTTTTTGCATTCAAAACTAACTCTGTACGCGAATACCTTTTGTTTAAACTTATGCTGATGATTGCACATGTTTATATCCCTAATTTATAGCATGATTTCTTCTTAACAAAATGATTGGGTTTACTCCATGACCGACTGATTACGTTATTGCCCGATCTCAGGAAGTTTCACACAGTTACTGTGACTACAGTCATCACTGTACTTCCAGGGTGTACAGACTACACACGGAAATTAAACCCCTGTAAGCAATATGAAACCTAAAATGCAAGTGTGAGACAGGGAAAGGTTAAAGATGCTGCAGTTGCGTGTGTGCTTGGGCTGTGTGTCGCTACGTACGGACATCAGGTCTTGGATAAGTACAGCATGGAGTTGATGTTTCCATCACAGAATTAAATTACTGTGGTTTTTAAGTGTGAATGTTACGGAAAACACAATGATCAAAAGAGGTACTGCCTAAATCCGTACAGTAACGTATTTCTATGTAAGCTTTCTTTAACTAAGGAGTTAAAAAAACTGAAATTGGATAGAAGGTTTGTAAAACTGAGGAATTTAAGTAGATACAAAAACCTACCAATGTCTCACTACACATTCTCAGTGTCTAAATGCCACTAAAATTTCAGGTAATCGATTGCCACTTGGTTTGTAGAGAAACAAACCCTTTTTTGAGCATGTTCTCAAAAAATCTCGTATTGAGTATCATAGAATTCTGTGGTTGACCTTATTTTTGAGGCTGGCTGCAATATTTCAGACAGTCTTCGCCCTTTCAGGTGCAGAGGTGTCAGTAGCTCGTCTGTCAGTAAGCGGTGGAACCTCTGTGTTAACACTTTGCAATTTAACACCCCCGTGGTCCAGGTCTCGCGCTGATGGGCACGTCCAACCTTCCTTGACATCAGAGCCTTACGCCAGCATCAGACTTTCAGCCTCAGGTTTATAAATCCTATGGATTATTGTGAGTCTCTTTACTGCTGCTGAGAATTATTTGGTCTCTCCTTTCACGTGAGATGCTGATCGTCTCGCTGACAATTGTTAAGGGGTTTAGCCGATGGTTGTGCTCAAAAGCTGCCGTGGTTTCTTGTTCTCTTGGACTGGAATTGGCTGGTGTTTGTGCTGGAGAGGAAGGGGACAGACAGCTGCATAGAGGATGATCTCCATTTGTACTAGAAGCTTGTAGGGCTTGGGAAATGACTGACTTCTGTCTTCATTTATAGATGAAATAAAGATCTGTTCAATTGAACGTTGATGGTAACGTGCAGTCTGATTATTTCAGGCTGCCTTATTCTTTGACCCATCTCTTTCGCTGATGATTGGAGTTTTTCTTTCTGTAGATAATAGGAGCCGAGCGGGCTGGTCTCCTGGCCTCGCTGCAGGACCCGTATGCTCTACGTCGGGCGTGAGTTGGGACTTAAGACTTTGTTTTGAGGGGAACTTAATGCATCCCAATATTTTTAAAAAAGAACTGTAAATTGTGTTTTTAGAATGACCACTTCTGACTGCCACCCTTCCCACGTTACAACTGCTTTCTTAAACACTTCTCATTGATTTTCATGTTTGTATTAAAAACAGAACTCTTGTTTATTACAGTGCGTATGTTTTTACTCTGTTGTACAGGACCCTGAGCACTGCATAAATAAACTTCTTATGAAAAGAGAATTTTATAAACTTAGTTTGTTGGTCTCGTTCGTCATTCGGGTGTATGGATTATTGTGTGAAAAACAGGGTGATTCTAAAAATAGAAAAGAGGGACAGGAACTCAGGGCAGGCTCTTTTGGCCTTTAGAGTGTGTTGAGTTTTTGTTATAAATTCTGAAATGGAGAGCTCTTATCTTATGTTCTTCTCAGGACCTGTAATGGGCTTCTGTGACACACCGGGAGAGCCCCTCAGCAAGTTGATTCGCTGGGCAATTGCTAAGACAAAGCCAATCAGAGGAGTTGCTTACACAATTTTAATTAACTATAATGTTTTTGAAACTATTTTCAAGGGGATTTGACTGAATTAGGCGTTTTCTTAGGAATCTTTTTAGCAGTTAAAATTCGATACAAGTTCCTTTACTACCTGGTGGTGTCTGAACTTTTTAAAAAACAGTATTTCCCATCTCACTCTCTAGGTCAGATTTACCCTGTCTGTAGGGAAATAGGCATTTTGTTAAGTTACAGGGAAATCTTGATGAAAAGCTTAAGGAATTGTTCCTTTTCAAGGCGTAAACAAGAGATGGAGTTCTCTGACTGGTTCAGTTACCAGAAATTGTCCTCTTTGGTCTTCTCACTTTGCTCTCTCATGGATGTTAGTCTCAGATGAAGTAACAGTTGTTGAAGGTTCAAGAAGCGCATCAGTCTACATGTTCCACTAGATTCAGATTCGAATGTGAAATGTGCTGTTAAAAAGAGGAAGTAATGATCATTTAGATAACACTGTTCAAAGGGATTCACGACAGTTAATCCTAGAACTGTACAGTAAACTGGAAACTTTATTTTCCAAAGCACCTGCAAAATAATAGGTACATTAAATGCAAGATTTGAGTGCTGCTTTGTGTAAGGCATCAGAAATGGTATTAAGAATGTGTTACACGTTGAGTGACCTCATCTCATCTACTTGTCAATGGAGCCTAAGTGCTAATATTAACTTTTTTAATTACGAGGATTTTTGTGTCATGTAAAAAGCACTTTGGAGGTTCAAAAAGCAAGTCAAGAAGCCTCCATGCTTTTTCAAGCATCTGTTTTCCCAGTCTTTGCAGAAACTGTCAGGGACAAGTGATGATCTGGAATGGCTGAGGAGACATAAAACACACATTCCGGAGACTTCTGACAAAAGCACTAAGAGCAATTTCATGTTAGAAATTAAAAGCAAATATTACCTGAGGAAATCTGGAGCTCGTATTATCATGTGCTGAAAGTCTTCCAAAGACAGCTTGCCATCATTGTCCACATCAGCTTCGTAAATCACCTTATCACATACAAGGTTAACTTCTTCTGGAGTAAGTTCATTTCGGGTTAATTTGTTCACAGTTTTCTCTAGATCTGATTTGCATATGTAATCATCATTGTTAAAATCTGTCAAAGGAAACAAAAGATATCAAGGTGACAAAAGTCAGCATTTTGCATGGTTGACTGTCAAGACCTAATTAATAGGAAGGGTTTGTTTCCCTGGCCATGAGGTATTTGTATAAGTAGAATTTAATTCAGAAGTGAATTCTTGCAGTTATCCATGTTTGTTTGCATAAAAATTCAATAACAAAATAAAAATCGTGGAATAATTTCTTCTTATCTTCCCTAAGGATAACAGTTGTAAATAGCTAAAAGGCTAAACTTAGTTGAGCCATAATTAATTCATTCTAGCAAATCAGTACTACTGACCTAAATAATATGATGTTAAAGGAAGAGAAGGACTCTTCAGTTTTGGTGAGAGTTCACTTTTTTTAACATCTTTGCTGAGTCATGTAAAGTTTAAATCGCCAAAAAAAAAGAAGCTGGTTTGTTTGTTTGATACATTGAAAATGGAATGGTACTGTAAAAATAAATCTTCATATTTGTCCTTGCAGAAAAATGCTGGCAGTGTGCTTCCCTGCCTTCCACCTCCCCCTGCCAGAACCACCCTGCAGATTTATGGGCATCCAAATCCCTTGTGCTGCATTTTTCCAAGCAGCCCCTCAGACACAAGTATTTCTTAAATGCTTATCAACTCTTGAAAACTGCAGATAATTTCAGGTTGTAAATTTTGTAGCAAACCCTAATCCTAAATAAGTAAGAGGAGGGTAGAGACAAAAGGAGAAGGAAGACCAGAAGTTTCTAGAAGAAAGGACTGCCATTCAAATGCAATTAAAATAAAGGCTGTATTAGAAACATATCTCGCTAGAAATCATTACGGTGGCAAAATGAGTATTTTGCATCCCTACACGTAGCTGCAGGATTTCCCCAAAGTTTACATTTTACTCCTGTCTCACTCACCATAAATTTTAAAAGCGTAATAAGCTTTCAGGTCTCTGGGAGCCATTTCGCTCAGCACCGAAAACATGTCCAAAAAATCATCTAAAGTCATATTGCCGTCTCCATCCTCTGAGAAAACCTCAGCTATCCGCTGGCGGAATGGATTGTCCTGGGAAACAGAAGACAAGAGCAAGGGAAGGTCATTTTTACTAGCTTTTACTTCAGTGCAGATAAGACAAAATTGGAGCAAGATTATTTCTGTTGTAACCCCTTTTTGGCAAATAATCCCTTTTCTGTGATTAAGTTTTTGTCTAATGCTGTATCTGAGTTAGACACAGCTACAGAATTCTTTAACCTTTGTGCAATTTCAGGGTGTTTTCAGGGAATCGCTAGAAGCTTCCAGAAAGACTTCATGAATGCAGTAGCCAAAATTTATTTGTATTTCAGCCTCCCGACAATTGGTACTGGATGAATTATTAAAAAAAAAAAAAAAAAAAAAAAAAGAGGAGATTAAACGGAAATGTTTCCCACGATTCCAGCGGCGTTCCTCGCTCTCTACCTTCAGCTCCGGCATGCTGCCAATGAGTTCATAGGGAAGTGTCACGGCTGGTTTATCCGTGTAGTCGAGGGGAACCAGCTGTGGGGCCAGGTCTCGGTATCTGTAAAACAGCCTGAAACAGAAAGAAAAGCTTGTTTTAGGGAACGCCGAGAACAGCGCGTTTGCCTTTTCCGTATCATTCTTCACACTTTGCATCCTTTACCAGACAGATGGTATCAGCCGCTAAATAATATTTAGTATCCTCTGTAGCCGGTGGTGGAAGAGGCAGAATTAAAGAGAACAATGTGGTGTAACTGGTAAAAAATAGAAAGCCTTCACGCCTACAGCACCATTAGGTGAAAAAAATGCTTACGCAGGTCAGGCAGCCAAACTGCGAGATACCCTGTATCCAAAACCAGGTTTTTTACAAAGTTTCAGATTTACTTCTACATCACCAGCAACAGTATTCGGGCACACAGTGTAGTTATGATTTCTGTGTTTGTGATAACAAAACACAAGACCTTCAACCTGAAGGACCACCTAATCAGTTTCCAAGTACACAAAAGGTTGTTACAGGGCAAAAGGGATCTGTTTTCCACATCCACAATGAATGGCACCAAAAATAACGGGCTTCAACTGGAGCATGAAAGATTCAGTTCAAATGTCAGCAAAAACCCCTGAATGCCTAAGGCATGGGCAGGAAGAGAGAGATCCGGGACCGACTCGACGGGGTTTTTGCCCACCCCAAGCATCTTCCTGTTTTTCCATAGAACTCTGCTTCAAGAGATCAAAAATGTGCATAATAATTTGAATGCATTCACCGCTTTTTCAGCCTGCTGTTTGCTTCAGTTCTTGTGCTAGAGTAAGGATCCCGTTCACAGCTGTTACCAACAAAACAATAGGACAGAATTTTAAAGGGGATCCTTATCAATAATAAATGTCTTGTTCGTGGCACAGTTATGATTCTGGCCCCTATTTACTACATGGAAAGGCAGGCAGATTCAGATTTCAATTATTACAGAACCATTCATATTTTATCCTGTATAGAATTCATACACAGATACCAAGAGTCTAAAGAGGAACATGCTCTGTACAAAACTGTCACTTGTGCTCTGCCCCTTCAGAGAAATTAGCAAAAAATGTGGGATGGTGTTTTGATAGACACAGAAACTGAGCAATTCCCTTTCTGTGAGTGTTAGGAAAGGCAAATGCAACTTCAATATTATGTACGTTACTGTCTGGGTAAGTCTTTTTTACGAGAGGAGAACAAGTTGAGGTTTTCAGGGAAGGCTCTCAGCCCCCATGAACAGAATATTGAACCTGTCTTTATCGGAGCCTTTGGCAAGAGATTAAATGGAGTGTTTGATGAGGTTCATGAAGGCTTTGGGAAAAATACACGTTAGAGTACCAGGATAATTATTTACATGAAGACACAAAAACCCCATGAATAACATTTGACACAGGCATTAAGGTTTTCATAAACAGGCAAAGTATCCCAAAGAATAACAGTACGACTGAAGTATTTGTCATAAAACAAGGTGTGGGGAACATGGATATCAATGGCAAAGTATATACTAAAATATAACTTATTATATTTATTTCTGATAGAGAGACTGATACCTTACTATAAAATTTCAAATTCTGGCTCAGTTCAGGATAGATAGCATAGGGTTTTTACATAAAAAAGCAACAAAAATGCTCAGGTGGCCCAAAGGTATCACTTCATATTTGTGTAAATCCATTTTAAAATTATTTTTAAAATACCTGACCCTATATGTAGCTCATCTTTATAGCAATTTCTGTCCTTTACCCACAAAATGCAAAACCAAGACTCACCTCAGAATTTCTTTCCTTGTAAAGAATGTGCAGTCCTATGAAATAAGAAAAGGTAGAACATGTAATGACAGTTTTTAGCATGCATTGGCCAAAACTTTTCCCATACAGTGACTTAAATGAAGTTATACTGTAATGTATGTGACCAAGCATTCAAGCTCTTTCTTTTTGGCATATATTTAGGAGTGTTTTATAACCCTTCTTCTTGATGCAAGAATCAAACTATTTTTGATACTAAATTACTAAATTACTAAACTAAATTACTTTGCTGTAATTTAGTAGTCCTACTTAATAATTTTTAAAAGAGATTGTTTTAAAAAAACCTTTGCCATTACTCAATGTTCTGCCCAAATAGTTAGTTAGTTTTATACCTGGTATGCATCCAGTTGCTCCGGAGTGAAAATGGTTTGTTTGTTGCCCATTTCTAGCTCTGAATGCTTATTCTTGTCCTATCGTTCTTTCTTCAAAGGCACCTTTATAGGAGGTCTGGCTATTTAGTTATTAAAAGCTGTAACAATGAGGTTCAGGTACAGCAGAGGATCAAGTAACCAGCTTTCGTATTCCACAGGCTGCAAAGTATCATAATAGGAGCATTTCATCAAATCTTTAGTCTGGCTACTTAAGGCTCTTATCCAGCATCACTCACCTGTCTCCTGTGTGCACAACAAGGACTCATGTTACAGTATTTAGCCAAACGACTAATTGCTGCTCATTTGTGTCTTTGAGGGAGCAGGTAGACTTCATAGATCATTCTTTTTCATTTCTTCAGGTATGTATGGTAAATTAACTGAAAAGCGTTAGTAATGTCTGTCGTCTTTAAGAATGAACACCAAATGCCAGAAATTAGTAACAGTGATAGTAACCCCTCATCCTTTCCTACCCATTTTCCCTATGATACACACTGTACACTAATATTAATGGTAGTTTGTACTGGAGATAGTATCTATAAAGCTCGCTCACTACATTCTGAATTATCTGCTAATACCATGAGTTAACAATTATTAGCACGATATGATACATATAGTGATACATACAACATTGAAAACACATGTGAGCATAGAGTTCACACATGTGAAGAGAAATGTGATGATGCAGGCTGTGTGAAATACAGGAAACAAGGGGAGGAGGAGGAACTGACTGCACAACTAGAGCATCTGGCAGGCTGCCTTATTGATTGATCAGGCTGTAAAACAGTCACAGAACCACAGCATGGTGGGGGTTGGAAGGGACCTTTGGAGACCATCTTCTCCAACCCACTGCCAAAGTAGAGCAGGCTGGACAGGAACACATCCAGGTGGGGTTTGAATATCTCCAGAGATGGAGATTCCACCACCTCTTCCAGGGCTCTGCCACCCTCACAGGAAAGAAGTTCCTCCTCATGTTTAGATGGAATTTCCCGTGTTCCAGTTTGTGCCCGTTGCCCTTTGTCCTGTCCCTGGGCACCACTGAAAAGAGCCTGGGCCCATCCTCCTGACACCCACCCTTTAGGTATCGATAACTATTGATGAAATCTCCTCTCATTCTTCTCTTCTCCAGGCTAAACAGCCTCAGGTCTCTCAGCCTCTCCTCATGAGAGAGGTGCTCCAGTTCCTTAATCATCTTCATTTCTTGGCCGTTCTTACCGTCCGGTTGGGTGGGCCCCTCGGTCTGGCGGAAAATCTAGTCCCCTCAGGGGAATACCAGCCTCACTCATCCCCGCGCCTTCAAATAATCAAAACTTATGCAGAATTTTTCATTTCAGCGTGGGGCAAGGGGTTTGGGGAGGGTTGGTTGGGGCTGGTTTTGTTGTTTTTTTCCCCGGGGCGGCCCCGCTCCCTGGAGGTTCCCCTCAGGGCGGCTCCGGCTGGTGGCGGTTTCCCCTCAGAGCGGGCGCGGAGCCGGCGCTGGGCCCCATCCGGCCGCCAGGGGGAGCCGCGGTGGCGGCGGCCGGGGAGGCGGCGCGATGGCGGACTACGAGGCGGTGCAGCGCGGGCCGCTGCGGCTGAAGGGCAGCGGCGGGGCCCTGAGCGCCGGCAAACGGTGAGGGGAAACCGGGGCTGGGGGACACCTACACACACCCGGGGAGGGAGGGCGGGAGGGCGGCCGGGTCCGGGAGCTGACTGCCCTCTGCCCGCAGGAAGAAGAAGAAGGCGAAGGACAAGGCCCAGGTGATGGAGCAGATCGTCAGCAGCAAGAAGCAGGAGGAGGAGAAGAAGCGCGGCCTGGACAAGCGGACCCCGGCGCAGGTGGCCTACGAGAAGATGCAGGAGAAGCGGGTAGGGCTGCCCACCCCGCTCTGGGGTTTCGGGGGAGAGGCTTTAAAAACCCTAATGGACCCCTCCGGTGTGGGTGCTGAGGGGCTAGGAGCGCTGAAGTAACCGGCCTCTCCTGTGTCTTCCTCCAGCAAATGGAGCGGATCCTGAAGAAAGCCTCTAAAACCCATAAGCAGAGGGTGGAGGTAAGATAAATCATCCTGATTTACTCAGCTGTGTTGGGCTGGGGGAAGCCTTTCCCCTCTGAGAAACAGAGTTGGGCGGGGGGGGGGGGGGCGGTTTGGTCGTGACAGCACCAAATAATCAATGTTGTTCTTTCTCCTTCTCTCCCCTAGGACTTCAACCGGCACTTGGATACTCTGACGGAGCATTACGACATTCCCAAAGTCAGCTGGACGAAGTGAAGGGGCTGCTTTTGGAGGCTGGGGATGAGGAGTTGTGCTTTGTCTGGACTTGGTGGCCATGTAAATCTGCGTGTGTGTAATAGATCTTCTGAGCGCTCACGATTCTGTACTGGCTTACTTCATTCCTTGTTGGGTTGTGGGGTTTTTTTGTAAAAAGAAAACATTCAACAAAGTCTCTTCTTGTCCGATGAGCTCTGGTTTGTGCAGGTGCAGAGGGCTGTGGTTTTTGGTGCTTAAAAGAGATTAAGGCCAAGACGATTTGCTGTGAGGCAGCTGGAAAACGTTCCTTTGACACCAACACTTCTTGTTTTTGGAAACAAAGAGGCTGGCAGCCTCACATGGCGTAAGCTTCTCTTATAAATTATAGGAATTGTATAATTTCCTCCTACCCGGAGTTCTTTCAGAGGTGGGGGGGTTCTACTGGAACTTGTAACTTTGATGTAACTTATTAAAATGCTGCTTTTTACCCTGGTTTTGGTGCTGAGTTACCTGTAAAAGCGGGGTAGTGCCCCCACATGTGTGTGTGGTGGTTTTGAAGCGCCTTGCCCACCTTCACAGTTCTCAATCCCTTTGCCAGGTGACGTGTGTCTTGATGTTTAAAATCCTAATGCACCTCTTAAACCCAAATATTGTTCTTAAACCCAAATGTTGCTCTTAAACCCAAGTATTGTCCCTCTGCTGTCACTGGTCAGGACCTGGGTGCTCAGCATCTCCTTCCTTAGCGCTGCCTGTGCTCTTCTCAGCGCCATGGGGCCATTTCCCAGCGCGGGGGTGGGGAAAAGGGGGACTATTTAATCTCCGTTCGCTGACTTCAGGTGTTCTTCCGCTATCGGTGTGCAGCCCTACGCGTATCCCTCCCCGCAGCAGCTGGATCTCGTTTCGTCATTTCCTACCGGAAGTGCCGTGCGGGAAGCGGAAGTCGGTGTGTCTGCGGCCGGGCGAGACGGCGGGCCGGGCGGGAGGCGGCGGCGGCGGGGCGATGTCGGCCAGCGCCGTCTACGTGCTGGATCTGAAGGGGAAGGTGAGGCCCGGGCCGCGGCGGGCTCCGCGGGGCCGAAGCGTGAGGGCCCTGCCCGGCCGCGGGGCTCGGACACGCTCCGGAGTGTGAGGGGGCCCGGGATGGCGGGGCCCCTTCGGGGTCTGCAGGAGCCGCTTTCCCCTTCCCGACCCCTCGCTGCCAGCCCCGGTATCCCCGGGTCCCAGCTGTGACAGGGGAGTCGTGGCCTGCGTCTCTTCCCCGCAGTTAGAGGTGCTGCTGGTGGCAGATGTGCCAGCAGGGCCCTTGGGCATCGCCTGGGGTAATTAATCTCTGCCGTAATCGGAGGCAGTCTGTCTCAGGGGAGTTGCATGTTTTCCCACCTTAAAAGTGTTGTTAGGCCGTATGCAGCGATGGGTGGAGAATAACTGCGGGAAATATGAATACATGACTTGCAACTTGTATGAATACATGATTGGGATTTGCGTTTTAATCAGCAAAGTGTTTTGGGGTTGTGGTTGGCATTTATAGTGTGCACAGCGACTACAGCGAGGCTTGGTGGCTTTTTTAAGATTACTTAAGGAGGTCTTTCACATGCCTTGTGTCTTGGTCTGTCATGGTAACATCATCTCATGAAAGAGGAAAAAAACTATAAGGATTTCGTTCCTCTCTTTACAGGTTCTGATCTGTCGGAATTACCGTGGAGATGTGGACATGTCCGAGGTGGAGCATTTTATGCCAATCCTTATGGAAAAGGAAGAAGAGGGGACGCTTTCTCCTATTCTAGCACATGGAGGAGTTCGTTTTATGTGGATTAAGCACAACAACTTGTATCGTATCCTTCACGCTGCAGATAGCTCACGTGTGCCCCTAGGCCAAGTGCTGCTGTGTTATTTTTGCTGTTTGTGTCTAAATACAGAACTAGAGAATAGGTGAAGTGACACGAGGAGCCTCTATTAAATAAAGTGGGTTTATCCTTTACATCGTGTCAACATACACCAGCAGCACAGCGTGCAGAAAGGTCTTTGTGTTAATTTTATCCTAATAAATGTTTTCCTGAATGTTTATCTTCATATCTTACTAGGCCAGAAGTACTGTTAATTAATTAACTCTTAATTTTTTTTTGGCTGACAGTAGTTGTCTAAAGGCTTTTAAAAAGGCACTGAGTTATTTTTTTAAATTCTGATTTTAAACTTACGTTCCTGAACATGCTTTATCAGTTGTTGCAACTTCTAAGAAAAATGCTTGTGTATCACTGGTGTTTTCATTTTTATATAAAGTAGTTCAGGTGAGTATGACTTTTCAAGAGTAACCTGTGTCTTCTTTTCAGTTCAGTCTAAATCTGATCTAAATAGAAGTGCATAGAGCTTTTGCATTTTTTAAACAGCTCAGTGGTGATAGCGTTTTTTTTTATTTTATATTTGATTATTTTATAGAACTGTCTTCCTAATCACTAATAATGGAATTGATATTTTGTAGCTGAGTAGGCAAAGGCTGTGACACGAGGCTGTAAGTAGCTGCACAAGAGCTGAGAGCGCAGAGGAGACTTGTGATCTTGATGCATGAGTAGTGGCTTATCGCATAGATTCCATGTTTGGTTCGTCTGTACCTGGCATGAAAAATATTTTCTCCAGAATAAATATTTTTCATAATAGTTTAGAGTTGCTTCTAGGATTCTGTACTGTAGCTCTCTTTTAATTGAGGTGGGTTTCCTGAGGCTCATGCTGTTTGTGAATTTTAAGGGATTTGGTTTGGTGCTTTATTAATTATTATTTTTTTATTATAAAATTATTATTTTAGATGCAAGAATACGTTCTGAATGTGCTGTGGTTCCTCAGTTAACGTCCCCCTTCTTCCCCTCCCTCCTTTCATTTTGTTTCAGGTTTTTTCTGAATATTTCAAGGAATTGGAAGAAGAGAGCATTAGGGATAATTTTGTTATTATTTATGAGTTGTTAGATGAGCTTATGGATTTTGGTTATCCACAAACCACTGATAGTAAAATATTACAAGAGTAAGTATCATTCTGCATCACTCGGTGCCAAACCCTTTGCAAAATTTTGAGCGTTTTGCTATACAGAAACAAATAATTTGGCTTGGTTGGTCTTAGTTATCAGAAAAATTAATGCTTGAAGTGTAGCTTTGTGGTATCAAACTTCTGTTTATTGCTGATGTGAAATATAGTTTTTCTTTCTTTCATGTCATTTCTGTGCTGTAAAGGTACATCACTCAGGAAGGTCACAAACTTGAAACTGGAGCTCCACGTCCACCTGCCACTGTTACAAATGCTGTTTCATGGAGATCAGAAGGGATAAAATACAGGAAGAATGAAGTTTTCCTGGATGTTATAGAGTCTGTTAACCTTTTGGTGGGTACCTTTTAATGAGAATTGTAATAGGAAGTGTTGAAAAGGGGTTATTGTCTGAAAACCTGCAAGGGTACAAGAAAAATGGAGTGTGGCTGGTGTTCTGTGATGTTCCAGACAATGTTGGTCATTAAGACTGAGTACCCGTAAGGACATTGAGTAGACAAATAATGCTTTATTTGGCTGCATTGCTCATTTCTGATAGGTTCTTTATGGAGAGGGTTATTAAGCATTGGAAGAGGCTGCCCGGGGAAGTGTTTGAGTCACCATCCCTGGAGAACCATAAAAGATGGGTAGATGTGGCCTCTGGGGACATGGTATAGCGGTGGCCTTGGCAGTGCTGGGTTAATGGTTGGACTTGATGATCTTAAAGGTCTTTTCCAACCAAAACAGTTCCGTGATTGCTTTCCTCTGTCTGTGCCCATCACCTCCCTGGCCTAATTCTGCTCTGCTGGATTAATTTCTTAGGAGAAAGACATCTCAAGAAAATCTGGGACGTGGGGATAGGGTGGGGGTGTTGTTTGATGTCATGACATATCACATAAGAGCAATCTTAGCTTTCTGTTCTGTTCAGGTCAGTGCCAATGGAAACGTGTTACGGAGTGAGATCGTTGGATCCATTAAAATGCGAGTCTTTCTCTCGGGAATGCCTGAGCTGCGCCTTGGTTTGAACGACAAAGTTCTCTTTGATAATACAGGCCGTGAGTGTTTTGGTGATATCTCGGTAATCATGACAGATGTTATCTGAAGTCTTACGGTTTGGGATGGTTGAGGTTCAGCTGAAAGGATTTGCTCTAAGATGAGAGAAATACTCCCTTTATCACTGTAGAAAACCATATTAGGTCTTGTGTGACAGTACCAAGTGAAGATGGAATGCCATGGGAACCATCTAGTCTTCATCTCCTTTTCACTGGGACTTCCTGGACAGACTGGAGAGTTGGGCAGTAAGGACCCTGATGAAATTCAACAAGGGCAAATGTAGGGTGCTGCACCTAGGGAGGGATAACCCCATGTGCCAGTACGGGTTGGGGTCTGACCTGCTGGAGAGTAGCTCTGAGGAAAAAGACCAAGGAGTCTTGGTGGACGACAGGATGCCCAGGAGCCAGCAATGTGCCCTGGTGGCCAAGAAGACCAATGGCATCCTGGGGGGCATCAAGAAGAGTGTGACCAGCAGGTAGAGGGAGGTCATCCTCCCCTTCCTCTCTGCCCTGGTGAGGCCCCATCTGGAGCACTGGGTCCAGTTCTGGGCTCCCCAGTTCAAGAAGGACAGGGAACTGCTGAAGAGAGTACAGCAGGGGACCACAAAGATGATGAGAGACCTGAAGCATCTCTTACAAGGAGAGGCTGAGGGACTTGGGTCTTTTTAGTCTGGAGAAGACTGAGGGGGCATTTGATTAATGCCTATAAATATATAAAGGGTGGGTGTCAGGAGGATGCGGCCAGTCTTTGTTCAGTGGTGCCCAGGGACAGGACAAGAGGGAATGGGCACAAACTTGAGTATAAGAAGTTCCATCTCAACATGAGGAGGAACTTTCCTGTGACGGTGGCAGAGCCCTGGAACAGGCTGCCCCGGGAGGTGGTGGAGTCTTCATCTCCAGAGACGTTCAAACCCCACTTGGACATGTGGGGTCCTGCTCTGGCAGGGGGTCAAACTAGAAGATCTCCAGGGGTCCCTTCCAACTCCATATCGTTCTGTGATTCTTTAGTCCTCCAGACCTGTACAAGCTAGAGAAGGGATTGGCTAAAGGGATGGGAGCAGACAACTGCTTTGCTGCATAACTGGCTGGGATGAGACTTTGGACATAAATTGCGTAGCACCTTGAAATGTGTGTTTTCTGCTAGGTGGCAAAAGTAAATCAGTAGAACTGGAAGATGTAAAGTTTCACCAGTGTGTTCGTCTCTCTCGCTTTGAAAACGACAGGACAATTTCTTTCATTCCACCTGATGGAGAGTTCGAACTCATGTCATATCGTCTCAACACCCACGTAAGTCTGGATGTATGGATCTTGACTGCAGGAGTTTATTATGAGAATGTTTTAGATTGTAGGCAAAATTGCTAATAGCTTTCTCTTGATTTTATTTACTTATTTTTCTTAAAGTATGGGCAGCACAGTAGTTTTCAGTTCAGCCGTTAATAGCAAAGCTTTGTGCTCACTCTTCTTGGAGGAAGTAAGAATGAGTTTAGCAATAACTTGGCCATAAGTCTCTGTCTTTTCAACTGCTATTGAAACTGGGTCTGAAATACTGTTTCTGTGATGTGGGTGGGTTGGTTTTTTTTAAGCTCTCTACATGATGAAACGTTAAGCACAATGAATTGTTACACTGAAAACAGCAGTATTTTTGTCATTTAATGTTATTAGAGTTTGCTAGCCACAGTGAGAATGGAAAGGAGGGTTGGACTTTCCTTTTCCTTTCAGGTAAGGAAAGGAAAAAATTCAATATAGAGAATGTCTATAATACACAGCCATGATAGGAGACAACAGATGAAAATTTTAGCATTAATTATTTTTTTTTAAGCGTGGTGGTTTGAATTAGAGTCATTTTTAGGGCTTGTCATAGTTCAGTCCCTAGTGTGTTAAATTATTAAGTATTTTGGATTGCAAGTGTTACTAGTCTGAGACATACCATTTTAAGCCTATAATTCTTGTGATGCTTAGTCATTGGTACATCAATGCTTGCTCACTTGTGTATTTATTTTTTAACAGAAATTCACAACTTGTTTGTCATTTCGAACACCACAGGTTTTCTGTTTTCTGTGGGGCTCACGTGTTGAGCGTAGTTTTATGGGGAAGCAGCACTTTAATGACCGTGTCAAAGCAAAACCTACAGCTGTGAAGTGTTTTTTACCCCTCAGGTGAAACCACTCATCTGGATTGAGTCTGTGATTGAAAAACATTCCCACAGCCGCATCGAGTACATGATCAAGGTCAGAAGTTCTAAAATAATTATGGCTAATTTTAGTCTTTCATTTATTTTCAAAGCTTGACCAGCAGCATGTGTATTTTTCCACGAGTATTTAGTATTTCTGTGGGACTTCAATCCTTTTTAGAACTTTATTTAGGCAGTGATCTCTGTGTTACAGTTCTGTTTCTCGGTGTGTCGATAGGGCTGGAGGGGAACCGTGTGTCTCGCAGCTCTCTGAACACACCAGCCTTATGGAAATACTCAGAGGCCTGTTTTTCCTGATTTTTCTTCTTTAGGCAAAAAGTCAATTTAAGCGTAGATCAACTGCCAACAATGTGGAGATTCACATTCCAGTTCCAAATGACGCCGACTCGCCAAAGTTTAAAACCACTGTTGGAAGTGTCAAATGGGTTCCAGAGAACAGTGAAATTGTCTGGTCCATTAAATCTTTTCCAGTAAGTGCTATTTTTAGTCTTAGCGCCTAATAGTGTAATAATTACTTAACATTAATATTTTATGAACATTCAGACTCTGCCTTAAGGAGATTCTAATAGTATTAGGCAAGAAGTGCTGGCCTCTTCCTCTGTTCCTTTGGATGAGGGTTTGGAACTTGCTAATAGATGTTTAAGATACTGTTTGTCATTTTTGTTTTACTGGGATAATTTTTCAGAACTGGGTTAGGGAGCGGATTTTTGAGCGATGTCTGTGGATGGTGTAATCCCTTGGCCTGGATTTAGCAGCAGCTGGTTTAGTTTGTCAGACTCTGCTTCTTGGGTGGTTCCATGAGCATGAGCTCTTCCAAAATGCAAGTGGTGTGGCAGTACAGCTGGCTGTCACCATTCCGTCAGTGGCACCAAAAAAATGAACTTTTTTTGTTGTTTTTCCTCTTGTCTTTGGGTACGAAGCTGGTCCTAATTTGATCTGCATCTTAAAAAAAAAAAAAAAGTGTTTGTTTTTAACATAAAAACAAGTGTTCTCTTTTAAGCCCTAGAGAAGAGCTGAAATAAATAGTGGAGTTCAGCAATTTGACACTTGTATCGTTGCAAGCTTTTTATTTTTTGTGTCAAGAAGAAAAAAAAAAAAAATTAAAAGCATCTGTCCCTTTTGCGTAGGGTGGAAAAGAATACCTGATGAGAGCTCACTTTGGACTTCCCAGTGTTGAAGCTGAAGATAAGGAAGGAAAACCTCCCATTAGTGTAAAGTTTGAGATTCCATATTTCACCACTTCAGGAATCCAGGTTAGTAGTTGGAAATAGAAATGCTGGTAAATTAACGTGCTGGGCTCTGAACACACGAGTTTTTCTCATCTTCTTGATGATTCCTGTTCAACATTATCCATAAAACATATTTTTGACAAAAAGAATTTTTTTTTTCTTTTGTGCTTGGCTGACATGGGAGACTTTATTTCTTAACATACCTTTCTTTCCAGGTTCGCTACCTAAAGATAATTGAGAAGAGTGGTTATCAGGCTCTCCCGTGGGTTCGTTACATCACCCAGAACGGAGGTAAATGGAAAGCAAGAGACTGTAGATGTCTCCCAACGTGCACATTTTGTTTCTCCACCACATACCTACGCACTGAAACACACAAAACCAATTTGCTCATGTTCTTGAGTGTTAAACTATACTGTTTAGATACATGTTAGATTAAGCTATGCTGCTTTTTCCAGGCACGTTTTTTGGTGTCTTGATGAAAGATCCACTGGGGTAGCTGAGTAATGCTGTTGAAGTGATTTTGTAGTTACGTTGGGATTCAGTGAGATTTTGGGCACATAAATTTAAAAAGAAGTTGCTCACGCATACTGTTCTGCCAGCTTTGAGATGCATAAGACTAAATATCTACTAAATCTACTGCATCTCCTAGAAGATACCAGATCATTTGCAAGTAAAAGCAGTGGGATTTTTTGGTTTTTTGCTTTTTGTTTGTTTTGCTAATTAACTTTTTTCCTGGCTTGGAAACCATCACTGCCTGCAATTAACCTCGGTAGCTTTAGAGCCTGTTTTTGAGGCCGTTCTACAGAAAGATCTGCTTTTATTTTATATTGCTTCATCCCAATGTGCTGATCTGCTTCAATGCCTTCAGTGAGACAATTTATTAAAACTGGTTTGTTTTTTTTTCTCCCTTTACAGACTACCAGCTTCGAACACAGTAAAGCACCTCACAAGCACCACAGACGACAAAACTTCAGCCCTAGGATTTGTTTGCAGAAGCTTCTGTGGTACTGAGAGCTGTGAATGTTGTTGCCAAGGGTCTTGTTTCTGCAATCTTGGATTGGCAGGCGAAAGATTGGAAATTTACTGTTTTCAATAATGTGTTTTGAGCATCTTGAACCATTAGTATTGATTGTGTGAATATTTATTTCATTCTTAGAACATGCTGATCTTGCTGCTAAATGCTAATTACATTAGGAGTAGCAGTTGCCTTGAGGAGCCAGGGATACAGAACGAACCTTGAGAATGTCTTGTCAATGCCTTGTCCGTTACATTCGCAAAGTTTCTAGGATTTTAGGGTCTCTGAAGACATTGGCAGCGTTACGCTACAAATTAGGGAGATGATTGTGCAATTAAATGACTGCTGAACACTTGGTTGTATTTAGCCCAAGGTATTTATTTTTTTTTTTTCCTGGGCATATGGGTGCCTTAACTCATTCAAAGCTCTGTTAACTTATAAAAACTTACGGAATACGAGTTGAAGCTATCCAAAGTCAAAAAATACCATTTGCTCTTTTTGCGTGGCTTCAAACCAATTAATCTGACAGCACAACTTCAATTGAAGGGTTTAGAAACAAAAATATAGGTGTGTGAAAGATTAAGTTAACTGAGACCAGGAGATGGCAGAAGTGAATGTCTCTGGGAAGGTCTCTGTGGAAGCAGGATGATGGTGAGTTCAGGTTAGTGGAAACACAGACTGAAGAGTTTCAACCCTCTAACACCCCTAGGTCATGGAAACCCTATGCCAATTGACTAGTATTTCCTTTTTTTTTAAAATTCTGTTCATAAAGCAAGTTCAGAACTGTAATATGTAGTCGTAAGATCTTTCAATTTTGGAGGTAATGAAATTTGGTAGGAAGATTGGGGGGGGTGGGGGGAGTGTTGATATTTTTCCAGATAATAGTAATATACTCCAACCTCTTCCTGACATTGATTGTTGTTTATGAAAAGGCTGATAAAAATACCATTGCCATCTTTCTTCCAGCTTGCCTTTGTGTTAAGTTACAGCAAATATTTCCCTTTTTTGCTATAGTTTGCTAGAATTGTTTAACTCTCTTTGCCCTAAGGGGGATGCTTTCTTTCTCGGTCTTTTCCGTTCGTAAGCAACTATTATTAGAACTTCCTGGCAGAATGGATAACAGTTCAGAACGTTATACTTAAAGGTATTATTTTTTTTTACATGCTATTTCATATTTTTTCTGAGAAGCTAAGATTGGCAGGGGTGTACATAGTTATTTTGATTTTTCAGGAAAATTTTGACGGTTATCAGTATTTTCTTTTGACTTTTTTTTTTTTTAAAGAATGTCTTGGGGTTGAACTTAGTAATTCTGATGTGCTAAATTCAAACCACTGGAGTCTAAATCTATGTCCACAAACATGATGTAATACACTGTGCGCAAGGTTCTCCACACCACTCATGACAGTCCTTGACTCTCCCTCGAGACTGAGAAGTCTTTATCCCCACAAAATCCATGTAGACTATATATAGAGGGATATCTGTGTATGCAGTATATATTGTTAGCAAAAAAAATGAACTAAATTCCCCTGAGATGCAGCTGCTGTAACGTTTTGGGGAGGACTAGTCTCTGAAGGCATCCAGGCATTCTGGTTGGGCAGGGCTAGGTGTGCACAGGGATATTCTGGAGGAAGGTAACTGTAGTTGTCACCCAACGAGCTCGATGTTGAAACAAACGAAATCATCTTGTTCAAGATTTTGGTTCCACTACTCATTGTCGTTTGAACAATTAAGCTTATGACTGGACTAAACATTTTGATATTAAAGCTGTAACTGGTTGACCAATCACTTTCCAATGACTCTGTTCTTCAAACTGTTCGCTTCAATTATTTGCCTGTGAAATGTGACTTTTAATAGCTTCATTTCTTTTTCTGTTGAAAGTTGTATCTTGCGGACCAGAACAGTGTTTATTTTCTCATATTTTGTTGCAATTTGATTTGATTTTGATGATGGGGCATCAGCCGTGCTTGTCCGGGAAGTAATAAAAGGGCCAAAAGTCCTCTTGGAATCAGTCGTGCCTCGCTCGTGCTCTGTTTGGTTCCATCTACGACAACTTGTAGCCTCTGGTCTTGGAGCAGCCTCGGCTGTTTTGGTGGGAGGCCTGGGTAAGTGCAACTGAACTTATTTTTATTGTAAAAGCTCGAAGGATTCGTGTTCCTGATTTGTTTACCAATTACCGAAAAAATCTTTGCTTTTCTCGTGTTGTCTCCAAAAATTTGCCCATGGACCAAAAAATCGGTGCCCGTTTGCACCCTCTGTCTCAGAAAGCAACAAAAAAAACCCCACCTCTTCATCCGTTCCCTGTGGGGTCCCCCCGGGCAGAGGGGCAGGAATGGGGGGAGGGGGGGACCTTATTCCAGCCCAAGCTCTCGTTCAAGGAGTAACTTTGGGTTTTGCTAAGTTTTGTTCTTAGAGCAACTGCTAAATCTTTCTGTTTTCTGCCTAAGGTGGAAAAAATGTAAATGTGCTGGTCTGCCACTATGGGGCAGGTAAGTGATGGAGATAAAATACTTTAAAAAGACAATTTGCATAAGTCAAATAAGCGGTAACGTATCTCACCTGCGTTTTCAGCTCAGTGGGGTTTCCTACCTATTTTCAGGTTACCTGGGATTTGGAACGTAAAAGGCTGAATCTCAGTGACTCTGAAAACACATCTCTGTTCTAGCCCTGAGCCCACAGAGATCAAATCTTCTCTGTGGTCATGTTAGGAAGTGTTTCCCCCCCTCCTTCCCTCCCAAGCACACAAATCCAACCTCATTACGCATTATTTAATTGCTAACCCATTGGATAACTGCTCCTGGAGATGCACCAGCGGCATTCCCCTCATGGAGTGAACAGGTAGTTTGATTTCCTCCAGCGCTCTGTGTGTGTGTGTGTGTCTCACACCCGAGCTTTCCTGGCAGGAAAGATGACAGCAAATTACTGCTTTTTTTTTTTTTTTACCCCCTCCATGGCCAATCCTGCCATTAGATGGCGATCTGGGCACGCCGCGCGCTGCCCATTAATTAGCAACTCCCACACTCAAACGCTATCTACAAAATGTGTCTTTGGAGTTGGAAGGTATTATTTTAGTTCCTCTGAGCTCAATGAAAAAAAATCAAAAACAATATATATATTAATTTTTAGACTGGTGCTGTATGATTTTTTTTTTGGAGCTCAGTAACTTCTGAATCAAATTTGACAGTTCTCGGTGTTGGTATTCCGTGTGCTCCGGACGGCGTTCCGGCGAAGCGGAGCAGAGGCCATGGGTGCCAAGGGAAGGGATGAGCTGCCCTCCAGTGCCACAGGCACAGCTGGGAGATGGACACCAGTGGTGGTGGACCCTGCTGAGTCACGAATTAAGACTCATCCCATCAGCTGATAGCTCCTGTTTGATACAACATATGAGAGAGAGTATCTTTTTTTTTTTTTTTTGATCCCCACTTGATTTCCTCTAGAGAAAACTAGTTTGGTCTCAATAAAAGAAGCCAGAACCCACCTCCCAATCAAGTAAAACGGGTGCGTTAGAAAAGCTTCATCCCACCTCTGTCTTCCAGCTGGGGAGATTCTTCCCTTGTTTCTCTTTTTGTGTTTCTGCTCTTCCTTATTGCCATCCGTTTATGCCTGTTTGGGCTGCTTATATTTGCTTCCCAACTCTCATCTGGGCTGACTTTTACATATAGATTACTTACTCTTACGCATAGAGAGAGACACCACCACTTGAACCACTTGGTTTGGGTTAAGAGCTTACACCTGTTTGCTTCTGACTTTGTATTTTGTGACCAGAAATGGGCTAAACCTTGGCACCTCTCTCTTTATCTCGTGTCAAAGACAGTGTGTTGCAATTTGTTCAGCGCTGCTTTTTTGTTGTTTTCTTTCTTCTCCTTCCCCCTCCCCGTGGTTGACACCCACTGCTGTTTGCAGTTCAGCAGCCCTGGCACCGCGAGGGCTGGTGGCCTTGCAGAAAATTGCGTGAGAGAGCAAAGATAAGGGCCAATATGCATAATCTTAATTGCTGTGGTAATTAATTATACAACAATATCATTTATGCCGGAGGAGAAGTTGTTCTGAAATCATGAACGATCGTAAACCTATTTTATTTTTTTTCCGCTGAATTTTGTGCAATCTGGGGTGTCGTACGAGTCATGCCCTCCCTGCGCACAGATAAAACTTGTTTCTCTTGTAGTTACGGCACGTTGCCTTGACTCAGCGTTGAGGAAAGCGCAGTTACTCACGGCGCTGGCTCCGCTCAGAGGCAGGAGCTTCCCTTTTGTAGTTATTTCACTTTGTTATTAGCGCAATAGTTAAAAGACTTCATGTCCTTCTCCGTTTCCTGGTGGCCGGGGCTGGAGCTTTGATCCTTTTGGCTCGGGCAGCGCGGGGTCCGTGCCCCAGCTCTGGCCATGGGCTCTTCCCGACGTGTCCATCGCTCGGGGCAGCAGCAGGTCCCGCTCTCTTCCTTGAGCACCAGCTCCTAAACTGAAAAACCCAATGTGTTTTTAAAGCTGGGGAGTTGTAGCTAAACTCCGTTCTGTGTTTTGTTCTCCTGAAAACGAAGGATTCCTGTTTTATTAGGGCGCATTCTGGGCTGAGTTCCCAGGAACTTGGTGCAAAGAGCCGATTGAGGCTGAGAGCGGCGATAGCCCCGCGAAATCAATGGCATCAATGGAAGGTTAAAGCCACTTTTCCCACTTCAGCTGTTCTACCGCTCTGTGGTTGTTGGCAAAGCAGCTCAACCAGAGGCTTTGGATAATTTTTGAGTTTAATATCAGAACTGATGCCCAGCTTAACCCTGTGACCTCTCTCTCCTTCTCCTTTGAAGCTGCCAACTTCATGCTTGCTGCCTGCCCTGCTATTTGCAGCTTTGCACTGCTGCAACTTGGTCGTGCTGTAGGTGGCTTATCCCAAATTAATTACTCTGGCTTATCCTAAAAATAAAAAAAAAAAACCTAAGGACTGAAACCTGGAGCCTCCAAGTTCATTTGCAGGCTGATGGTCAAATAAATAAGCAGAAACAGGCCTGAATCAAATGATCAGCAACGTGAAGAACAAGACGCTCCCAAAGTCAGCGTGCTGGGCTACGGCCCGTTCTGGAGAAAGTTTTGTGGGCTTAGTTCAAATCTTGGCTGTGGATTTGTACCTTGGATCAAAGTTTTGTTGCAGGCCCTTCTCCAATATAAAGCAAAGAAACGTAAAACAACAAATATCTAGTGAAATCCAAACACAATCTGCTCTATGTTATGCTACAAAAATGAATGAACTCTGCCTCCCACCCTCTCCCACTGTGACTTGCTGTGAATAAGCACCGCTCAAAGGAAACGATCGCAAGAAGTTCTGCCTCTTTCCAGCAGGAATAACAATTGAGCAAGAAAAAAAAGTGCTGACTAGTTTTATCTCTGCTCTTCCAGTTGGGCAGGTAGAGGTGAAGAGCAGCAGTGAAAGGACTTGGCCTTAGCACAGAACTAAAGCCTGAGTATTCAATTGTGAGGCTTTAAAAATGTTTTCCCATTAAGTTAAGAACTCTTTTCTGATCTGAGACTTCTTTAGACCATCTGAAGCAGCGTGGTTGTTCCACCAGGGCTTTTGAAGGCTAGAAGAATATCTAGGGAAATAGGGCAGACCAGGCTAAATCCATTCATTTCTTATTTGTGGATCTTGAAGCCAATGGGTTACAAATCGTGATGGACCTGGTGCATCACAAGGAAGGCTCCACAGAATGATTCCTTACCAGCAGGCTCTGGGTTGCACTGTTGGGGAACCAGGTGTCGAGCCTCTGCTCCAAATAACTCTGGGGTTTTTTTCCACTTTAAGCCTTAGTTCCAGAGCTTGTAGAAGCTGCTGGTTCCTCCTCATGTTCCTGCACCTGGGGAGGAAGACCCCCAGGCACCAATATAGGGTAGGGTGAATCTTCTGCAAAGTACTACAGAGGAAAAGGATCTGGGAGTCCTGGAGGATGGCAGGCTCTCCATGAGCCAGCAATGTGTCCTTGTGGCCAAGAGGGCCCATGGAATCCTGGGCTGCGTAGGGAAGAACGTGGCCAGCAGGTTGAGGGGGGACATTCTCCCCTTCTGCTCTGCACTGGTGAGGCCACAACTGGAAGTTCTGGGCTCCCCAGTTCAAGAGAGACAGGGAACTACTGGAGAGAGTCCAGCGTAGGGCAACAAAGATGATTAAGGGATTGGAGTATCTCCCTGATAAGGAAAGGCTGAGAGAAGAGAAGAGAAGGCTGAGGGGAGACCTTATTAATGTTTTTAAGTATCTAAAGAGGGGTTTGAGGGAGGATGGAGCTGGACTCTTTCCAGTGGTTCCCAGTGACAGGACAAGGGGTAACGGGCACAAGCTGGAACACGGGAAGCTCCACTCCAATCTGAGGAAGAACTTCTTTGGGGTGAGGGTGGCAGAGCCCTGGAAGAGGCTGCCCAGGGAGTGTGTGGAGTCCCCTTCTCTGGAGATCTTCAAGCCCCACCTGGATGCTCCTGAGTGATGTGCTCTGGGCAACCCTGCTTTGGCAGGGGAGTGGGACTGGAGGATCTCTAGAAGGTCCCTTCTCTGTCAAATCTGTGAATCTGTGAATTCTGGCGAGTGTAAAGGGAATGAGGGATCCAAGAATCCCACACAGCCCAGGAACAAGAGGTCCTGGGTTTCTTCTTGTATCAAGATTTAATAGGTCTCACCATAAGGGATTTGTGAGCGGGCTGGCAAATACCAGTCGGGTATTGAGTAGACCTCCATTGTGCATTAGAAATCGACTGGTAGGAGGTAATATTTTAAATTGGGAGAGGGGAGATTTAGATTAGGCACCAGAAAGAAATTCTTTCCTGTGAGGGTGGTGAGACACTGGAACAGGTTGCCCAGGGCTGTCGTGGCTGCCCCATCCCTGGAGGGGTTCAAGGCCAGGCTGGATGGGGCTTTGAGCAACCTGGTGTGGTGGGAGGTGTCCCTGCCCACGGCAGGGGGGTTGGAACTCGATGATCTTTAAGGTCCCTTCCAATCCAGAGCATTCTATGAATATAATACTCAAATCAAGATGTGGTTCCGTACTTTCAAGAAGTTCTTCCCTGAAGCTCCTGTCATGCTCTGTTCCAGGCTGTGTACCAGTGACTGCAGTGGTCCGGCCAAGGAGATGGGACAAAGCTACACAGACAGGAAGGGTTTGAAGAGACTTCAGTGCAAAAGTTGGAGAAAAAAGCTTGGGGGATGTGAATGAGGTCTCGTTAGAAATGCCAACCTTATAAACAAATAAAGTCTGCTTTTAAATCTTCAAACATGAAAAAAAAAGGGTCAATAAGTTGCAAAGAAATATGTTTAAAATTGAGGAAAAAAAAATATTGCTGGGTAAAATTCCACCTTTTCATGGTATTTGTTTAGAAAAGGACTTATCAGCCAAGCAGTGCCCCATGCGAGGTAGGAACCCTTTGCTGGTACCGCTGAGCTCTCATCTACGTCCCAGTCACCTCCAACGACTCCCTGGCCAGTAGCGAGCGCATGGCCGCAGAAGGAGTGTTTATTTTCTTGCTGGCTTATTTATTAAAACAAAAGCACAAGACAGAGCGCTTCTACGTGTTGTGAACTCTACAATTGTTAAAGTTTCCAAGAGGTCACGAGGGTCCCAGATAACATTAGCAGCTAAGTGCTATGTTGTCCTTTTGTGTTATCAACAGGAAACATCTTTACCAGCACAGGAACTACAGCTTTGTAATTGGCTTGGCGCAAGAACATGACAGTATTTTCTCATCCTATCAGGACTCGGATATTTTGGGAGCTGGTATATAAAGCGCGCAGCACACAGTGTCTTTTGGACATTAGGAACAGGTTCATGTCAGAAATCAGTGTGCTTTGCTATTTTAGTAGTTGCTATAGTTGCAGCGTGAATGATTTTTCTTGCCCTGCGTGGTTCAGGCTGGTATTTCATTGCAGTCCGTACGTATATTTTTATTATTTGAGTGCAGATGGACATATTTAAAGTAATTAACATGGTGATATAAGCCCTGTAAAGAAGCCTTTAGCAAATAAACAACGAATCCATAAATCATATCAGTGCAGGCCTTGTTTAGCTTTCATTAAATACTCGCAGACTTCTATGGTGCGGGACTAAGCTCTGTCCAAGCCAATTTCAGATTCACTAGATGATAAAATGTTATATTTGGGCTCTGCAATAAGAAGCGTTCCGTGCACTGAATGATCTGTGTGTTGAAAGGAACAGCCCTGTTGCCTCACGGCAAAAAAAAAAAAAAAAGTCCAGTAACATCTATAACTAGTATTAGATCAGAGCAAATAGCATTTAAATGGAGCTGTAAAGAGCTGAGCTGGCAGGGGGCCAATATTGCAATTAATATTCTGTACAGAATTACACCACTCGCTGATTATAGCAAACCTCATCCGGACCATTTGATAAAGCTGGAGCTGTTTTTCCATCGCTGCCCTCACTGGTTTGATCCAAAGTAACTGTAACGACCGAGAAGGAAAAACGACAACAAGCAGCCCCCCGGCGCGATGATAGCCCAGAATTTGTCCTAAATAGTGAATAATGAGAAATTCTAATAACTGGGGGGGTTGGTGGTGTAATCCTGCAGAATAAGCAACTCTACACAACCTTTACTGCACTAATCCACGGCTGCTTTTAGAGAGTTCCCAAAGTCAGATGTTAGTAACTTTCATGCCACTCTTAAACATCCCCTGACTTCAGAAATTGCTGTTATTTCTATATAGCAAATTCTTCAGTAGACATGGGCAAAGGGATCGTTTTGTTCTCGCTAAAACCGACTTCTACCATGAGGAAAGTCAGAGTTTTGTTTTCTGGTTGGTCACAGAAGCCTCATCGGGCAGCCAGCAGCATCCTTGGCCAATGCTGGTCTGGGCAGTGCTGTCCCAAAATGTCCTGACATCTCTGGGCCCACGCTGGGAGAGCTGGGAGCTGCAGCGCTCAGAATCACAGAATCTTCATGGTTGGGAGGGACCTTTGAGATCATTGAGTCCAATCATACACACACACACAAGAAAAGAACCAAAACACACAAACCAAAACACCCAACACTCTCGGGCACTAGAGCATGCCCTGAAGTGCCACGTCTACACATTTCTTCAATACCTCCAGGGATGGTGACTCCACCACCTCCCTGGGCAGGCTGTCCCAGTGCCTGACCACCCTCTAAAAAAAAGCTCATGCGGCTCTGGATCGCTCTGCAAAAATCTGTCCCCAAACTTATCTCCGTGTATTGTGCCAAATACCAAAAATATCAGGGGCTGATGACAACAGGAGTTATTTCCGAGGGACTGACACAGTGCATAGATGGGACATAGTAAGAGGGTGGGTTGGTGGTGGTTTTGTTTTTTTTTTTTTCCCCCCTCTTGCTCACTCTTGCGACACGCCGGTGGAGGTGGCGGGAAAGGAGGGAACATTTTGGTCTTCCTGACTCCAGCATTTGAGTAACGCAGCTCTCCGAGGCACAGCGTTGAAGCAGCTTGCTTTTTTCCAAGCAGTATTTTGTGACAGGATAGCCAGAGGGGTTTAGAATTAATGAAGTGAAATTTTTTTATTTTTTTTTTTTATTGGGGTAGGAACACGAATTCAGCTGAGAAATGAAAGAGCAGCTGCAACGGCTGGAAGTTAAAGCTCAGCAAAAGTCGAGTTAGAAAAGATGTGTGTGCTTCCAGCAGAGCGCGCGTGTGTTTGGGTGCGTGTATCTGCTGCTGGAAAAACTGATGCGGGGAGAGCTCAGAGGTCCTTGAGTGAAGACAGGGGGCTTCTCCTCCAAAAGATGCACCTTCTCATGAGATGCAGCTCATGTCCGTGGGCGTGGGGTGACCTCTGTGCAGCTCGTGATATTAAAGGTGATGCTAGAAAGCACCACAAGCGGTCCCTGGCCTCCAAAACTTCAGAGTAATCCTTCCTAGAGGTTTTTCTTTTCCCCCCCCGATGAGCTCATCAAAGCTCCTGCCCTCGCAAGAAGCCGCACACCTCCACGCTTGGGCTGAATTTCCTGCAGATGCCATGGGACGTCCCCGGCTGCGAGCGGGGCAGCGGGCGCTGAGTCAATGCGGAGGGAGGCTGGTGCCCGGGTGCCTCCGTGGGCAGCCCCGCGGCAGGATTATTACGTCTGCTCTCGGGGAACTTCTCACCCACGTTTCCTGCACGAATCCCGGGTGAGAGCGGCGGTCGTGCGAGGGCACGGGGGAAGCCAGCGGCGTGGGAAGGCACGACGGGGCACGGGCTGTCCCATGGCAGCTGGTACCAAACCCACTCTGTTCCCTGCCCTCCATCCACATCCACAGCCCACTGCTGGAAATATCCCCTCTTTTTCTGGACCGAGTACCAGGTATTTTCCCCTTTCCCCCCTCCAGCACGTCTGTTACCCTATCCTTTGCCATATGGGTTAGAAGCTGTTGGCTTCGTGCTTGTCTAGGGGATGCTGGCCTCACGTCCGCTGGCTTCCGACCATCTCCTCTCCCCATACCCACAGAGTGAGAGAGAATAAAAATGTTACAGCTGCTTTTCCCCGCATCCATAGTACATTTGTCTCAGAGTGCCTTTTCACGGTCCAGCATTTCATCGTGCCCCGTGCTGGATCCCATCAGCCACAGCCCTTCAGTTCAGAGCCATTAAAAAGGGGCCATAACCAAAGGAAAGATGTCAAGACTACAGCACAAAGGGGAGGCCATCGCAGGGCACCGGAGGAATTAGCAGGTGCCAATCAATCACAACAAATTTCCACCAAGAAGGTTCTTCTGGCGGTGTGAGTCTCCGCGGCTGCAGAAGGGGATGCAGAAGAGGCCATCTGCCCAGCGAGGGGCTCCGCCAACTCCGCGCCCCGTAAAGCAGAGCTTTAAAGGACCGGGAATGAATCTGCTGGGGCTTGGGGAAGGGGGCATGAGGGAGCTCTGCCGAGAGAGAAGGTTTGCATTTTGCTGGGGCCTGGCAGAAGCGGTTGCTGTTCACTGGAGGCAGCGGAGCCGGTGCCTTCTACGAAGGAAACACGGGTACGGCTGCACTTCGCTCACGAGAAGGGTGAGGCATCCTACGGTAGGTTCAGCCCAGCAAACCTTCTGCAGGGCTCCAGGAGGCTGCAAAGCACAAAGCCTGTAGCACCTTCAGAGTGGTGAGATGGCTGGGGCTGTGAGTCTTCACCTCTTTTTTTTTTTTCTCTTTTTTTTTTGGGGGGGGTCACTGTTTTTATCTTGGTCTGCACCAGGGGAAGGATAGTTGCAGCTAATTCCCACGGGCCTGCAGAACATCAGTGAAATAAAATGGAAAAGCTCCTCAGAGAAAGGCAGAGAACTGTTGTCCTCGCCGTGGCTGAAAGTGAAAAGGCTGATGGCCCCTTTGGCCCACACGGGGAGGGGACCATCTTCTTGTTTTTCTGATACTTTTGAAAAGGAACAAACAGCTGCTTCTCATTTTCTGCCTGAAGCAGCTCTGTGGCTGCAGCAGGGGTGGGCGATGGGGCTGCTGTCACAGCCGGGACCCTGCTGGGGCTGTCGGTGCCACTGCTCAGCTAAAAGCACCCAGGAGCAGGGAGAGGGGCTGGGACACGGTGGTGGGAAAATGTCTTGAATATTCATTTTTATTGGGGAAAAAAAAAAAACAACAACCCCACCACACCACGCCACCCACACCACCACTTTTTTAGCCATCATTAGACTAAAAGCAACTGGGCACCTGTTAATTCCCATTCTCATACTGGGGCGTTTAACCTCTACTTGCACTAACAAAGAGCCAACGCTGAGCATGCCGGCAAAGGATAAACGAACCTTTTCTATTATTCTGTAGAAAAGTACACCCTTACAGTCTTCTGTAAAAATACCTTGGGGCAAAACAGATTATTTTGACTTTGGACCAAACATCATTCACGAAACTCTATGCCGCAAGTTTGGTCTGAAGGAAACCACACATGATTTGACTCTTTTATCTTGTATCAGCGGTGGAGAGCTCGGTGCGGTTACAGTTCTCCTCATTTCTGAGAAGAGAGGATCGTATTTAATCATTGTGTCAGTTGGCACAAACACCGTGTTTGTAGTGAAATGCTAAAAAACAGCACATTTATCTTTCCCTTGATCAAGATCCGTACGATAGAAGCTCTTAACGTTAAAACTCATCAGTAATGAAACATTTGAAGGGCTCAGCTCCCCAGCTTGTTTACTGTAACTTATTTTAAAGAATGGTCTGACCTCTCCTGCCTAATATAACAAATACAATATCAGTAATCTCCACCCAAGGGCATTCGTTCCTTGGCAGACTTCACTTTGGCTCCAAGATATTATTCCTGGACTTTTTTTTATTTTCGGGGGGGGGAATATGACAATGACTAACTTGCTTCACCGAGCAGCACATTTCAAAATCCAAAGTGCCTGTAGGGGTTGCCTCATAGCACGTCCTTACCAGCTGCACGAGTGGAGAAGCCAAGAGTAATTTGGAGGGAGAGAGAGAGAGCGAGCGATTTTGCAGCCCGGGGAAAGCGCTGTGATTCCCCATCCGACCCACAGCAGAAGGGCCAGGGAATGTCACCCCCCGGTTCCCGCAGGGAGCCCGTCACCTCCGCTCGGAGCACTGCAAATCTAGAGATAACCTACTGCAAACAGCAATATTATATCACATCACCCGCTGCCTCAGCAGCCCCAGTATTGACCTGCCCTGATTCCTATCGTTTCACTGGCACTGCCTCGTGCTGCGGTATCGAAAGGTCCCAAGCACAAGAAAGCCTCCCCTGCGCCACGAAGCGAACCGGCGCCGAAGGGAAAAGGCAGTCCTTGCCCTAAAGAGCTCACTTATCACTCGCTTTTACATCTCGCTGGGTTTTAACCTCTTTTTGTGGGGCCAGCATCTCTACAATACCCACCTTGTCAATGACAGCAAAGGCTGGGAGCTCGGGGAGACGGGCAATGAGCTCGGTGGGTGCTCAGGCTGCAGCTTCAAAGGCTGAGATAAGTTTGACGAGCTGCCTTTCTGCAGGACAGGCTATTTGAGCTCTCAGAACACCAAGAGAAGGAGGTTACAACGCCAGGGTCTCGCAGCCTGGCACCCAGGCACTGCAGGGACAGGGACTGGCACGTCCTTCTCCAGCAGCATCTCGCCCAGCCACAGCAGCACCCACCATATCCAAAGGGAATCATCACAGAATCATGGAATTGTCGGAGTTGGCAGGGACCTTTAGAGATCCTCCAGTCCCACTCCCCTGCCAAAGCAGGGTTGCCCAGAGCACATCACTCAGGAGCATCCAGGTGGGGCCTGAAGATCTCCAGAGAAGGGGACTGCACACCCTCCCTGGGCAGCCTCTTGCAGGGCTCTGCCACCCTCACCCCAAAGAAGCTCCTCCTCAGATTGGAGTGGAACTCCGTTGCTAACAGTCGCTCTGATTTACGCTGTGTCAGCTCAGCCCCTGCATCAGGTGCTGTAACAGCAGCTCACGGTTCACGGGACCAGAGCTTTCGTAGAGGTTTGAGTTTCGGTGGTTTCTAACGACTTGTTCGGTTGATATGAAATTGTGGAGGAGTTGAAAACTCAGCTGTGCTTTTTGGCAAAACCCAAGCCCAAACAGCCAGGTGAAAAGCCAACACACAAGGCAGTGCTCAGGCTGCACCGTGTCCCTGAAACAACCAGGGACGACCCCGAAGCTGCCTGTTTCCCTCCTGCCACTGAGACCCCGCTGCAGCCCCGGTGCCAGGGGCTCCTGGAAGGTGTATGGCCACGCTTTGCAGGATCATCCCTTTGCAGAAGCACCTGGGATGAAGAATCGGGCTGCTTCTCTGCTGCCACAAGCCCGTTTACTTGGGAAGAGCTGCCACATGGCCAAAGGCAGTGGGAAGATGGAAAAGGCAAAGCATCGGCATCGCAGCTGGTAGCAGCCCTCCCCACACCCCAGCACCACAGAGTGAGGGGGTTGGCTGACACACACACACATGTTGGCAAACATGCGACAAGGGGGGGTTGGGGTGGGGTTTTTCCCCCAAAATATATCAAAACATTGAATTCCAAACCCATGCACTATGGCTAAATAGCTTCTTTTTGCACAGATGCTTCTGCCTATAGAGTCAAGAGCCCTTCTGTTGTAGCCTTCCTCCAACGCACCGCTCAGACAAAAGCCTTGGGTTTGTATATGTATGTGTGTGTGCGTGCATGTAAATGTAAGTTATATTTATATTACATATATGTATAGGCTTTATATATGTAATATATATGCAATTCAGTCAGAATGCAATGACTTAACTACGCTTGCTCTAAAAATGAAGTACCAATAAAAGATGAGTTACGACGCTATAAATCTCTATCATCAGCCAGGAAACTGGACCTTTGCTAACACTAACGACTGCAGCACCTCATGCTCACTGTCCACGACAGTATTTTATAGAAAAGCAGAAATCACCGAGTGAAAAAAAAAAAAAACCACCCCAACCTGAGGCCAGCACAGGCAGCTTTTTCACTCGCTGCTCGCGAGGAGGGACACATCTTTAATTTCCTTGGCGGCTGCGAGGGAGCGGGTGTGCAGCGAGCGGCCGGCCCAGCTGGAGCTGTTTCAGGGAGACGGGACCAGGGATGCGCACGTACCCCAGTTTCACTGGCTGGGTGGCATTTTGTTTGCAACCTGGAAGCTTTTCTCTCCCTGGAGGATTTCCTCTCTCCTGACTTGGTGCATCTCAGAAGAAAGGAATTGAACGCCCCATTAAAGCAAAAGGAGAGCTAATGCTCATATGGTTGATTTAATACTTTGATACTATGTTGATTGAAGCCAGATACAAATCCTAAAGACAAAGCCATACATCCTGAAACATTAAAAACGCTCTATTTCATCTGTCATCCTGTATCAGAGTATTCTGAGCGTCTCAGGAAAGCTAAAGCTCCTTTGGACATGGCCATTGGGGCTGGGTTGCCAAAGGAGCATCTACAGAGACCCAGGATAAATCTACCCCACAAAGAATCATTGCTGTGCCCCCAGGCTGGGAACCCAAAGTGCAGCTCAAGCAAACGTTGGTGGAACAAAAAAAAACAAAACAAAGCAACACAACACATGGGGAGAGAGAAGGTGCTTGGCCAAACGCATCTCTTGAAGTTTTTCTGCAGGTGGCTTCAGTTTCAAAGCCACTGGTGTCCTTTCCTACAGAGCGTGTGGCTGTCCACAGCCCCTTGGGGTTTACTGACTGACTGTTAAGCTGCTGGAGCTAATTGCAGGGCTTTATATAGCAGAGCTGCTGAGAGCACCCAGAGTCCGGAGGTCTGCAAAACAGCCTGGGCAGATTCAATTTCAGCTTCAAGATGAGCAAGTAAAGCAACAACAAAGGCCCTGAGCTTCAGCCTCTGAAATGCCAGCTTACAGCATGAAGGCAGGGAAAAATAATACTTTGTTAACTTCTTGTTTAGGGGAAAAAAAAAAAAAAAGGCAGAATGCTTCCTTTAATGACACATTAGCTGACAGTGGTGCTTTTATGAGTCTTTCGTAGTCATCGATGAATCACTGGATGGAAGTGCAGGGACAAACTGCTCCTATCTAAAGGTTGCCGTCCCAGTGGTTCACTGTCACCCAAAACAAGGTGCTTCTCTTGCACTTGCTCTCTCTCAACTTGCCATCACCACCAATTCAGCTGGTCCAAGCTCTTGCAGGGCTGATCAGCTCCAGACCACCTCTGGTAGCCCCAGAGGCTTGTGTATCACCAGCTGAGCCATGGGCCAAGGCAGCTCCGTCCCCAGAGCAGGCTCTGGGCTCTCGACACCCTTCATTGCCACCACCGTGGCCATGTCACCACCGCCGCAGCCCGTGCTTCCCATCACGGCAAGCCAAGGTGTCTCTGGAGCTTATCAGGCTTTTCTTCCATTGTAGTCCCTCCTAATGCAGTTCATATGTTTGTAGACATTTCCCTTTGCAGGCATCCGTTCTTTCCAAATTCCTTACATTTTAGATTATATATCCTTGGTTTTGATCTTTTGCATTAAAAAAAAAACCAACCACTTTCATTTGAAGCTTAACAGTGAGGACCCGGTGCATCTGCCAGAGCTCCTGGCACAGCCAGCGTCCTGCAGGAGCAATTACTTTCCAGTGAGTCTCTAAAATTGCTTATTTACTTTCACTTGTATGCCAAAAATACTTCAAAATCAGGACAGTTTTTTCCAGTTACACAATCACCAGAAATATCTTGAATCCATACACTTCCACTGTGGTTCAATAGTCAGTCTGAAAATAGTCAGAACCGTTTATGAAGTATGTAAAAACGTGTTCTCGCCCAAAATTAAGGCATCAGAAGCTCAGCTCCGTGTGTCCAAGTCAAGGAACGTTACAAAGCAAAACCAATTCCCCCTCTTTTATAATAACACGGGGAAAAGCGACGGCGAAGGCGAGGGCAGCCAGGCTCTGCTGCTCTTCAGCAGCTTCCTGAGTGGAATTATCGCAGCCAACCACTTCTAGAAAAGTCCTTTCATGTCTATTCACGTAGGGTTTATTTACTGCTCTTGGCAAAACAAAGCGACAGTTGATTTCTGACAAGGCGTGAGATTTAGGATATTTTTCCATTAGAGCTTTTCAATTAATTGTAGTTAATTTAGAACATCAGAGTAACTGCTCCTACGCTTTCAGATTTATCAAAAGCACTGATAAAACCTACTTTTCAGCAATTCCAGCTTAAGTGTCAGATCCCCTCCCCTCCCTGTCTTGAGGGCACAGGTAACAAAATGTACAACGATCTTCTAAAGATCTCAAAGCGCTTCGCAAATTGAGGGCTCCATTTGTTTTCCTTACTCATGCATATTTTAAATTCCCTTTTAAGTTTCAACGGTTTGCATGGGTGTAATTCAGAACAGACCGGGGCCTTACATATTTTGCATACCAACAAGTTATGTGAGTCCAATTTCTGAAAAAAAGATTATATGAGCGTTATGATGCAGTTGGGGAGTAACTGGCTGGGAAAAAAAAAAAATATAACATAACCAGAAGGATTTACTTTGTAATTTTAAGCGCATGTTCGCAAATGAAAGCAAGCATTGGGTCCACCAACAATGACCAGAACGAAATCAAGCTTTTCTCTAAACCTACTGAAGAACCATGCTCTTAATTTGTAGGTTTAAGTTACTAGCACTCTTTTTGTGTGCGTGTGTACATATATAAGGCATCTAGGCTTTAAATGATATTGCAAAAGTAGAAATAGCATGATAAACCTTCAAAGCCAAAATAAAAAAGAACCTGTGTTTTAACTTAGTGTTGAGTATTTATACAGCCGGCACCATTTAGTCCGGCATGTTTGAATGAGTGCAAGTCTGTGGTTGCAGTTGTGTATAAAAATATTGTAGCCTGCTCCTGCTTTAGGAACTAAACTTCAGTTCCCAATAGCTCCCTCTGTAATTCTCTTTCCAAATAAAAGGAAGAACTATTCCTGGCTCGTAACGGTGTATTTCTGTGGCTTCTTGAACTATAATGAAGGCAGTCTGGAATGTTAAAAATTACATACTCAATGCCAGTTCTTAACCCAGGGTAATTTAGGCTTTAAATGTTTTGAAGTTTACATTTTGAGTCTGTTATTGTACAACTTTTTAATTAAAATGTTGCTGTAGTCCAGATCACTAATGCTTCTTGCTCAAAGATCCATTAACATCTATCTTAAAACCACTACTTAGGGAGTTTGATAATTTTGGTATTGAGGGCTAAGGCCATCTGCTTGGAAAATTATTTGGTTTTTATTTGGCTCCTTCTAATTGTAGAAATTCAAAGACATCTTTGATATTCCAACAACGGAAACATCAGTTCTCTTTCTGTAAATGCTTCAGTGCTTGCCTCTACTGTAGATTAAATCTTGACGCAGTTCAAGAAATAATCTGCCAAGCCTGTCACTGATGAATCAGGTTTGGATTTTCCCCGTGCGCTGTAGAGACAATATGTACCATTGATGCTCATTACCATCTCTATGTTTTCCCATTGAAAAGCTACTAAATAAATCAGAAAAATGTGACGAGCTCACTTGGGGCTTCTAGATGTCATCATAACCCAATAATAGCTATTCATAGAATTAATAGCACCACAGACTCCTCTTGTTATTATCTGTAGCAGAGACTCAGTAGGCATTTATGCCCTGAAATACGCATTCACATGTACATCCTATGTACAGAGAAGTGAGACTTTTTAACCTGACTTTCACTCTCAGCTTAAGATAAAAATCCTCTTGTACCCTGTGTAAACAGTGGGAATTTAGGTCATGATCAGTGAGGGATACAAAACCTGGAAGTTAACATCACAAGGCTGGGGGTTTCGTGGGGTTGGGGGGTTCTTTTCTGGGGGGATGGAGAGCATCTTCTACAGCCAGTGTTGAAGCTGGTCCAGTCTTTGAAGGAGGTTCCCCCAAGGATTTCTCAGCAAGATCCCTGGAAACATATCAACTTAGTACAGGAATAACTTGGCACAATAGCAATAGCTCTGTGATAATTCTGCATTTTGAAGGGGAAGTCAGAGCTTTCCAGCTGAAAAGACCTGTGTGCTTCCTTGTGCCAAATAGCTCAACAATTTAATGACATTTAGCCCAGGTTTTGAATCCTCTTTGGCCTGAGACTTTTGAATACATATCACGTGCACGTGTGTGTGTGCACAAACATACACATATCTCTCTATAGGACACATTGGCTTTTAAGTCCTCCACCTGAAGCAGGTCTGCTTCGTCTGACAACTCATTAAAACCTACAGGAGCCCATAGCAGAAGGACCCCAAAACGTGAGACAAGACACAGACACCACCATCCAGGAAAGCAGCTTTCTAGCAGCGAGAAACACCCTGTCCACCCTGAGCCTGTATAATGTACAACTATACAGCTATTATTCTATTTACATTTAGTAATTATTGTATAATAATAACAATTTCCAGCGCAGCATCCCTGGGATTTTTTTTGCAGCTCCCTCCATGCACCGCAAATGGCCCCTAGGAGCTTAGAGAAACCTCTGGGCTGCTCCTGGCTCAAGCAAGGAAACAAAGTCCTTTCCTATCTCAAACCCCAAATCTGCAGTCCGTCAGCCGAAAAGTACATTCAAAAATACGGTGGACCCCATTAGTCTCTGACGGTGTTGCCTGTGGAGGCTTCAGACCTTGACTTTTATCACTCTACACCTCAATATTAGGTACCAAGAGAGGCGGGGGGGGGGGGGGGGGGGGGGGGGGGGGGGGGGGGGGGGGGGGGGGGGGGGGGGGGGGGGGGG
>JAOQGH010000014.1:5235711-5247081 GCA_025769975.1 Gallinago jamesoni | reverse complement strand
CTACCCCTCAATATTAGGTACCAAGACAAGCAACCCCCCCCCCCCGACAAAGCAATTTGAATGAGCTTTCTTCATACCAGCCACATGGTTTTATCCACAGTGCAACTCCTGACATGACATGCTATTCTGCACCATACCTTATTTTTAGCTCTGAATTTTGTTTTTCAGGTGTAAGTAAAACGAGGTGTTATTATTTCCACATAATCAAGGCAAAAACAGTTTCACTTTCTTTGAAGCTTTTTATCTCCCTACAACTGGATTTGAATCTCTGACTTCATCACCACAACCCCAGAGCCATAACCACAAGGCCACATGGTCCCAGAGCTGTTTTTGGAGGTGGTAGTGATGTGAGTTATTTTAGAAGCTGCTAGCTATAAATTTCAGTTATATTTGAAGGAGGGTAAGCTAGCTTTGAAAGTCCTTGGTGAGTCTGTCCTTCAGTGACTAGTGGGCAATTACTGAGGCCACTGGCAAGAGCTGGAATGGAAGCCTGTCCTGCAGTTTCTACCATAAACCACCCAGGACAAACAAACAGCAATTGTGAGCGACAGTTAAACTAATTGTCCTCGTTGGTATTACTATCCCAGGACGGGTTGTGACGCAGAAAGTCAATCTGCACAAAGTCAGTTTTTCATTACAGCGAGCTCCAAATAGCATCAAAACAAGTCAATTTTAGACCGCTTGACTGCGCGTGATAAACGCAACCCCAACCACCTTGATTCTTTTTTAAAAAGGCTTCACCCTGACCCCTCAGTTCGTGATGCATTTTTGCACTCTTGGTTTCCTGCCTGAAAATAAACCTGAATCTGCTATTGCGTACTCCTTGTTCCATAAACTACGCGGGCTATGATTGGAACTACAAAAAACCTACATTTGCAAAATAAGGATCACGTGCCAAAGTGATATCCTGAATTTCAAAGACTTTCTTGCCAAGATTCATTCAAAGGAAGGTGCCCCTGGCACAGCCAAAGCCCAGTTCTTTGGTACGATGTGAGATAAAAGCCACAAACAAGCAACAAATGAACAGCAGCACGAGTTGCTAAAAGTTGTAGAACGTGGGATTCAGCTCTTCTACATCTAGAAACGGTTTACATCTTTCTTGTCTCGTAAGAATAATTTTCAACTGCAAAAGTGAACCACGTCTGTGTGAAACATAGATAACTTTGGGAGCAAAATGATTTCGATCAGAATAAGGGTCATCTGAGAGATCGTTCAAGATTGGGCTTGAAACACCCAGCTCCCAGTTCAGCATTTTGGTGCCACTTCTGTAACAGCATTATTGAGAGCAGTAAAACATTAATTGCACTCTCTTCTTCAGGATATAGATGACCTTTTCCACTGGAGATGTTCCCACACAATAGGAAAGCTTTGAGGGAAAGGCAGAGGGTAAAAATACTGCTGTCATACAAAACCAACAGAGACAGTCAACCCTAAAACCAGAATAATTATTTTTTTCTTTCTCTAAAAGGCATAACTTAGTTTTCAGGATGCCAGTGAAGAGACTGAAGGACTGAAAAGAATCTTTTAAGGAGGAAAAAGAAAATAGGAGGGAATTCCACAAATCTGTGGAGCTGCAATAGTATTAACTGCAACTGCCTTTAGCTGTCTAAGAACTGGCCCTATCATCCCATGGTGGGATGAATTCTCCATCACTCTCTCCTTTAAGTACAAACAGAGCCTTACAATTCCTTAGCCTATGTGCACAATCTGGGGATGACTAAAATTGCAGGGGGAGAATAAACACACCTTACTGCCCAACTAGCAAGAAAACAGGCAGGTCAGGGACATCCTCCTGCTCCAGTGAACCTGCTCCCGACGACCGGTGTCCGAGGTCAATCCTGGGACCAGAGAGGCCAGGTAGATCTTACAGATAATTCCCAGAGCAATAAATAACCCTTAAGGCAGTGCTGTCCCAGACAAAGATGAGACTAGTGGAAATGCTCCTAGAAAAAAAAAAATAGAAAATCACTTAAGTCTCATGTTCTGGAGTTATTAATTATTCCAAGTGATTATTACTGATAGACATGGGAAGACACTTCATGGTAAGATTTCTTTGTGTCTTTTAAAATGTCAACTCAGGAGAAAATAGCATTCTCAGCACTGAAGGTCAAATCTATTCCGATACTTGAAAGCAGTTTTGGAAACTGGATTCCCTTTGGAATTGCAGTGAAAAATCTGCAAGAAAAAATAAAATACAAAAGACTAACGTTACGCCTAAAACACACGGGTAAAGGCCCCGATAAAGAGCAACTGACCTCTTCTGTTGTCTCTCAGGAAATCAGAAGTCGGTTGTGCCTGTTATAACTATTATTTAATAGTTGAGGAATGGCAGCGTTTCGAGACCTGTGCTCAGCGCTGGACACAGGCCTTTTACTGCAGAACTCACAACAGCCATTTTGTCCTGGTTTCCAGGAAGGAAAAGTTGCTCCTGGAGCCTAAGAAAACTGTCACAAAAATCCCGAAGGAAAAAGAGGGAGGAAAAAAAATAAAAATCAACCCCCAAACAAACAAGGAAAACATTTCACTAGAACCCATCTTTGGAAAAATATAAAAATATTTTTCCATCCAGAGAAATAACTATAAATAATGCTTGAACTATTAAAAGGGTGAACGCAGAAAAAGGCTATTTACATAGGAGCATTTTGTGCCGTTTCAGTCTAATTTGTCACCGATGTAGGAGCCTCATACGTTAGCTGGAGGAAATCCAGAGCTTTCAAAGGTTTTCTGTCAGGGCTTGAAAAGTTGCCAGCTTTTTTAGCGGAGCCGAGCAGTCTCAGGCCTGTTGTTCTCAGAGATTTTGTGAGCCAGGGCCGCATGTTAGCAGGAAACAGAGCCAAGTGGGCTTCCTGAGCGTCTGAGAGAGGAAACTCTGTAATAAGCATGGAGGCTGTGGTTAAAAATAACTCTGGTATATAAAGGCTGCGAAGGATCCCCTCTCGCTCATACGCGCCGCTGCCTCTTGGCCGGCTGCTTCGCGCTGATTCCATGTGAATGAGACACTTTGCCATCTCCTCGGAGCAGGTGGTTTTTAAGCCGAAGAAGGCAGAAAACGGCCCGTGAAGGGGCCGAGCACGAGGCCAGCGCTTATTTTGCATGAGTTTTTGGGTTTTTTTTTCAGCAAGCAGGGTCCTAGGCTTTATTTCGAGAGCGTTGTCGGGCTGAGCTAAGCTGTAGCTCCGGGCAGAGTGTTTCGGTATCTAACTTTAGGCTGAAGTAAAAGTTATGTTGAAAAATAACTCGGCTTTCTGTGATATGAAACTCAGAAAAAGGGAAGAGGGTGACTCACGCAAGTGCTTGTGCAACAGGAGAAAGGGCCCCCCCCTAATTTGTTACCGCTGGACCCAGTGTGGCTTGGACCACTTCTGCTCCAGAAGCCCTAATCCCACCCTGTGCCCACCCCCCCCACAGCGTTGGCCAACTGGAGGAGCTAAATGTGGCAACCACCACCAGCTGAAGGCACTGGCAACCATCAATCAGTGTTTTGCAGTCCCCGTGCACTGGTTTCTCACCCAGCAGAAGGCCGCCTGTGCTCCTCCTGGCTAAATTCATTTTGCAAAGCATTAGGCCCCATCTCTTCTCTTTCAAAGGCGGTGATTTTCTTTGCAAATGAGGGATTTAAAAAAAAAAAAATGAAAAAAAATCGTACTGGTTATTTGGGGAAATTAAGCACCCTTTTCCCTGCTGTAACCTGACACTAACATCCACACCGAACTCCATCCTGAACACTTCTTTGTAGCCCACGTTATGCTGTAATTGGCAAAACACATTCTTCCCAGGCTTGTATTTTTATTGCAAACATTTATTTGGCACTTTATGTGGCAAATGAAAAGAAAATTTCACAACTCATTCTACAAAGTTGCATTGTATTAGGCCGTCCCTTGAAAAGCATTTTATTGCTCAAGAATAGTTGTAACCGCTCGAGGGATTTCAACAGCATTATTTTCTTAAACAATAATTGCTGTAGATACTATATCTGCTATAGTACCAAATATTCATAATTTTGATCAGTATCAGCCCTGACGAGTGGCACTTAATTCCGCCCTAGACCTTAGGCATCTCAGCTGAAGAATTTGGAGTAAATTTTCAGGTGCATGAAAAAAAATAAGCTGAGGTTTTATTTCTGAACAGAAAGCATTTTCTACAAGACACGAAACACTGTTCCTAAGCTCAGATGTAGCCAGGAATTCAAATATATAAATAACCTAAAAGGTAGGCATTAATAGCTTAAGGAAAAAAAAAATATGGTTGCAACAATGGACTGTCTGGAAAAAAAAGTCTATCTCAAAATATCCCACTGAAGTTTCAAGGCTTAATCACAGCGATAAAAGTAATTGTGATCATGGAAAAAAAATTATATATATACCATTCTGAATACTGTAGTGATCTAAGTCTGAAAAGGACTTTATAGTCCAGGAAGACAAATGAGATCAGCTGCTCTATACATCCAGCCTACCATGCGAAGATGCCTGTCTTCCTCTCACTGGCCAATTCGCTCAGCTCTGATTCATACTTCCATGTATTCAAACAGGGAAAGTAATTCCAGGCAGCGAGCAATACCAATTAACAGTGTCACAGTTAATGAAATGCTTGCTCCAGTATTTCCCATTACTCAACTGCAGGACATATGACTAATAAATAATACAGGTGCAGCACAAAGAAGGTATTTTATAAATGAGAACTAAACCCCGCATGTTCGTCACGTTAAACAAGGCTTTCCACCCTACGCCCTGTATGAACTCCTACTTTGTGTGTTTGGTGTATAAACCTCCACCTAGCAGATAAAACCATACCCTATGAAAATATTCTGCATAAGGGGAAAAAAAAAAACAAACCACCCATTTCTCTGCTTGTGGCTGGTTTTAAGCTTTGTCCAGTCTTCTTTCCTCCTCCCCCAGTTAAAACCTGTGAACTTCAAAGTGACAAAAAAAATCTGCTAAGGCAGCCATCTGCATCTGCCACGCTGACTCAGACTGCAACAGATCTCGCAAATTAAAAAGAGAGAAAAAGTGCCTCTGATTAGTTCTTTGAAGTCCTCTCAAACAGAATTTTTTTTCCTGCATTAATTAAACCCCAAACACAGTTCTCGCTTCTAAAACCAGTTAACTCTGCATGTCTCACAACATTACTAATTGTCCCAAGTGGACAGAAGAGATAAGACATCCTTTTACTTTTTCCCCTGTCATCTCCAACCAATTAAGCAAGTTCTCTCCTAAAAGGCAGACCAGGAAAGACGTGACTGGTAGGAAATCTCACACTGTAACACCCGTTCTAGCCCACAATTAAATGAGCTTCATCTTATTGGGCTCCTGGCCTCGCGGAGGCTACTACATGTTTGTTAATAGTAACAATAATTTTTCTGAATGAAACCACATAGGTACTTTCCGACCTATGCCCCTATTATTCCACACCCTTATTGCCCATTTCTTAATCAGAGAGTTGGATTCTGTAATAAAAAGTATTTGGCAACAACTGAAATCTGCCAGTCATAGTCAGTGACTGATATTTTAAGCAGTTTCGCCGATACAATTAAACACACTTGCAGAGCTTTTGAAACTCTGGTATCATTTCACAATTCTGTTAAAAAAAAAAATATCTCTCAAATGTGTTTTTAATTGACAGCTGAAAGGGACATCTGCAAGACAGCATATGCGCGTTCAACACACACAGCAGCAAAAGCTGGCAAAAACCCAGCTACATACCTAATCATAGCTGTTAATTAAAACACTGGCATAAATTGTTTAGGTTTGAAGAGTCCCCAAATCAAAAATGACAAAAAATCATTCACAGCTGAACGCTATCATTCTTTACCCAGCAAACTCAAGCAACAATACATAATTACCTCGATTAAATTCATTAAACAAACAGCTGATTTTTTTTTGCACGATTACTTAACCATGAACATACTTTAATGATGGGAACAGCATTTTCTCGCATATTTCTGAGAAAGGTCTTCTCTCTATAAATCAACTTATTTATTGAAATGGAATTGAAGCTTATTCTTCCTTTGCATGGATGGAAGTCTGCCGAGCTAAAGCCTGCAGTGGATCAAAGTTATCGGCACTTGGCATATGCTAATCTTTGTGAATTGAGTTAATAAGACTTTCACTAAAACGAATTAAGATCGCCATCGCAATGAATGGAAATGATAGAACTGTCAATAACTGCGCTGAAAAAGTGGAAGTGCTAGAAAATACTTCTGTTCTCTCTTTGGGAAAAAGCCAGATGCTGTATTCGGATCAGACAATAATGATGTTGAAATACTTTCCATTCCAGTAACTAAGGAGGATGTTAAAACAACTGCTACTCATCTCAAACAATATTAAGTTGCCAGGTCTGGGTAACTTACAAGTCTGTGTTTCAAAAGAACCAACTAAGGACATATCCAGATGGTTAATGTTTATTATCAATCAATTTCAGAACAGCGGGAAAGCCCCAGGTGACTTGAAGAATGTTAATATTAATGTCAATATTTAACAGGGTAAACAGAATGACCCAAATACGCCTGTCAGTGTTATACAAAGCCAGCCAAAAGACTGGAAGGACTTGATACATAAAAAGAACTACAAATAAAGACGGTTTAGTTAATGACAGAGGTGTTTTAAATAAGGCAGCGGTGCTGATGTAACAAGCAAATCTCTGTAGGGCTTTGCCTCTGCACAGTATGATTTTCACAGCAAAGAAACAAGAACATGACAAATCAATATGGTGCGCACACGCAAACTGGTCCAAACACAAGCTGATACATCTTGAAATCTAATTTAAATTTTAATCAAGCGGGTTTATTAGTTCTTGATCTTTTTTTATCATCACTTACCATTCAATGTTGTTAACAATGACCTGGAAGAAAACAGAAACTTGTTACTGATAAAGTCCTAGATGACAAAGATCAAGGAAGTTCAACATAATTTGAAGAACACGCCATTGTTAAAGAATTATTATAACTGCTTTGCTGTCCAGGCAGAAACAAACACCACACACGGCCACACAGACAAGCTTAGGGCTGTATTTCTAGTGATGAAAAATGCAAGCAGCTCTGCTTTTTGGCATGGACAGAAATATGTTCCTACCTAAGCCAAAAAGGTAAAAAAAATGGGGCAGCAAAATTGCTCTGCTGGAGACAGCAAATGTCCCGTGCCTCTTTTTGTGGTACCTTTTCACAGTTTCTCCCTTCCATCTGTGCAGCCCCAAATAAGCTGGATTCCTCCCAGTTGTTCCCAGCGTCTCACGATGCTCCCCATGGCCCCCCATCATCCCCACCATGGCTCCCAGGGCCCTGCTCCACCCTTCAGTCTCACCCCGTGTGTCACCACTGTGACTGTCACCATTGCCATCGCTTAAATTTAGTGGAAAAAGCCTCGAGCCAGCACTGAGTGCAGAGCACACAGACGTGGTGGTGGTGCCCTTGACTGGGAAGCTGAGACGCGATGGAAGAACTGGGGAAGAAGAAGTCTTTACTGGTGACCTTCAGTGCAACACCACAACTGGACGGGCACAAGTGCGGTGACAGGCTCAAGAGGGGTGACTTGTCCCTGTCTGCTGCTCCACATTTCCAGTGCTCAACCCTCAAGAAAGACTTTGGAAACATGCACATAGTTCAGAGGAGAATCACAACAAAACAAAATATTAAAGGCAAACTACAAACTTAATGAGCCCCTTCAACTACAGCTTATCAAAGAGATGGCTTTGCCTCTTGTCTTTTAAGTCCCTGAATGGGAAGCAACTCCAGTCATGAAAGGGCTGGTCAAAAAGGCTCCTTTATCCAATTAATTCATGACGTTACTTTAATCAGATAAAAGGCCTACAGGACTAAATCTCTCTCCCCAAATAAAGAAATGCCTCTTCAAAAAATACCTGTCTATTTCATTTTATGTGGTTGTTTACATCATGGTTGTTTACATCTTCCTTGAGAGCAGACTCTAAAAAGTATTAACTCAGAATCTACAGTTTAAATTAGCAAAAAAAAGAAGTATATAATTGTATAGTCAACAGAAGTATGAGAATTTGAGACGCGGGCAGGGAAATCCTATGATAATGCTTGCCTCATTTAAATATGAAGTGGTTCGTCACAGCGTTACCAGTATTGTCCTTTTGAACAGTGGTGCTGAGAGGTCTCATTCTCAGCTCGTTTACCCTCCTATTATTACGTTTGCTGTAGGTGCAGTCAGGATTTTCTGAGAACGATCTCATGAGAAAGGAGCTTTTTGTTTGTTTGTTTGAGTTCTGTAATGACTCAGAGTGCTCTAGCAGCCAGGTGACGTGGCCATTCTCACCACCCCATCCAGCTGCAGGCTTCCACCCGGGGTGCAGCTCCTCACACAGCCCCCGTTTCATTCTCCTCTCAACACGGGGAATCTTCATTGCAATCCCTTAAAAAGTTGGTTGGTTGTTGTTTTGGTTTGTTTTTTTTCCCCTCGATGTAAAAGCAACAACAGAGATAGATCAGCAGCAACACCTCGAAAAATCAACTTTGCATACAAAAATGGTCGAGCCTACGTTTGCTTTGGCTGGAAGACAAATCACACATCATTTAGTTCTCCTCTACCCGCAGCAGATTAACAAATACTTTCTAATCTCACATTTTTTCCCATTTATACCCGAGTGGCATCACTCCTGATCGATGATGCCATAAGTGAGATCGGTGCCAGGGTCTTGGCTTCCTGTATTTAAAACAGGTGTTGCATACAGAAGAAAAAAAAAAAAAAAAGCCAGAAAATGTCAGCACAACGATCGTGGACCAAGTGGAAGGTCATGGCAAAGTTGTACTCACTTTGCACAGAACTAGTGACTCACAACATAAATAAACTCTGACATTCGTCTCACCAGGTTTAGTATAGCTATAGTTTTTTAGCTGTGCCGCTTTACTTGAAAACAAAAAGAAACTAAAGGCAGTGAATTTATTATTTCGTGCGCTTGGCTTTCACCCTCACTACCCACTAAACATTTCCTTTATGCAAAGAAAAAACACAGCAGGGTTAGGTGACAGCGTCAGCGCCCTGCTATAAACAAACGTCCTTCCAGTGCCTACTGGAAGAGAGCATCCGACTGGAGCTTCTCAGCGAAACCTACACGTACTGCTGTATATCCTAGAAACAAAATATTTTGTTATAGCTGTTGCTGAAATCACAAGCACATAAACCGACACAGACATTCGGGGCGTGTTATCAAGGGAACATTCACATTCATTCTGAATTCATCAGAGTGTATTTTCTTGGCTGACTCACAGCACCATATATACGTATTGTGCACTTACTAACATTTTATTAGAGGAAAAGAGTTTACATTGAAAGATTACACAAGTGTGACATTACATAGCTATGAGTCATACATCTTTGTGTACTTCGTTACCATGCATTCAGTGTATTGATTCTGCTCCAGTCACAGAAGTTTGGCTGCTCCTCCTGGCCATCCTGTGAACTTTTAGAATAAAAAGTATAGAAAGTTAAACAAGAGATATTCGTTATTTTAAAACATGTGCAGCTATTGAAAAGATCATTTACTCACCCTAGCAACCGTGCTTTCCCGAGATGGCTGCGCACAGCCACAAGCCTGGGATGGGCTCTGGCGAACACGCTCAAAATGCTGCTGAGAACCAGAGCCCATCGAGGGCCATCACTCTTTCCCCTCGTGGGGCACACAGCGCATAAAAGTGAGAGTTGTTCTCCTACCCGCCTCTGATCCTCAGCTCACTTAGAAATCCTTTTAGAAGTTATTGCAAAGGAAATACGGAGGAGGTAAGGGGGAAGCACAGCTCTTTCGCTGAACAGGCTCTCAAAGAATCGGTCTGTCCTGTGATAGATCATCATTTTTCCTCCTTTAAGAATTGCCACTTTTGCTCTTTGGCTCTTGGGTGGCTGCCAAGCAGCCGTGAGCCTCAAAAACAGGAGTCTGGGGCACGTTATCAAAAATTATTGGAGAATAGCTCCTTCAGACCGGGCATCTGAGCTAGAGGCCAAGGTAAGGGAGGAGAACAGTCTTCCCTTCTCAAAAATCCAGCCCAGGACCATAAACTGGCTACGATCAGAAGAGATCACAGAAGCTACTTACATTATTTCTCTCATAATGTCATAGGGAAACGTTGATTTTGGCAACCTTTGTGCAGCAAATGGAAACTCTGCTAGTGACCTGGACTTCCATCAAACGCGAGGCTCCAGCATTTTCCTCGCAGGGAGATGGTACAAGAGTGGCATTAAACACCTCTGTCAGTACTGAGATGGGTCCGTGAGACACGAGGGTGACCAGAGCCAGAGCTCTCTTGTCACCAGCTCAGCCCCGTGGAGCAGGGCACCTGCCTCCATTGCTGTGCTCGTTCCCCCTCCTGCTCCCCACCTCGTTTTCTGGATACGGTCCCACCATGTCCCCCCCGGGGATGAATCCAGGCTGTGAGGGGAAATCAAACCCTTCACTCATGGTGTCTTCCTCAGCATCCCCAGGGCAGGGACCCCTCAGTGTCCCCCATCCCACAGCAGGTCCCTCACAGTCTCTGTTGGACCCACCAGTGTCCCCTCACATCACGGATGATCCCTTGATGTCCCCAGGGCAGGAACCCCTCAGTGTCCCCCATCCCACAGAAGGATGTTAGAATTTGGACCCACCGGTGTCCCCTCATGTCATGGCCAGTCCCTTGGTGTTCCCAGGGCAGGAACCCCTCAGTGTCCCCCATCCCACAGCAGGTCCCTCACGGTGTCCCACACACAGTCCCCTCATGTCGTGTCCCCGAGGCTGGCACCCCCTCTGAGCCCCTCACCCCTCAGCGTCCCCAGGGGGAGGCAGAGACCCCTGGGTGTCCCCTCAGCTCTCGAGACGTCCCGGGAGCAGGGTCTCCTCAGCGACCCGAGGCCGGGGGTCGCCCCTCGGCCCGGCGGCGAGCCCCCAGCGCTGAGGGGACGGCGGCGGGGAAGAGGGGGGGGGGCCGGCGGCCGTGCCGGGCCCGGCCCCGCTCCGCTCCGCCCCGCTCGGCCTGGGACCGCCGCCGCCGCCTCCTTTTATACCGGGGCTAAATTTAGGCTGCTCCCGGGCCGCTGCCTCCCGCCCGCCCCGTCCGGGACGCGTTTCCTTCGCTCCCTGCAATTGGCTTGAGGCCGCCCGCGCCCGCGTTATAAGCTGAGGAGGGCGGCTCGCCGCGCCGCGCCGTCCGCCCTCCCGCCCGGCCCGCACCATGGCGCTCAGCGACACCATCCTGCCCTCCTTCGCCACCTTCGCCAGCCCCTGCCGAGAGAAAACCCTCCACGAAGTGAGTTTCGCGCCCCCCCCGCCCGTCCCCGCCATCTCACCTCACCACCTTTCCTCGCCCGCCGCCGCGCTGAGGCCGGCACGGCTCATCGCACGGGTGGGTGCCGTGCTGCTGCGGCCCCGCTTCTCCAACAACACCCC
>JAOQGH010000014.1:5180664-5235611 GCA_025769975.1 Gallinago jamesoni | reverse complement strand
TAACCAAAAACCCCCCCCCCCCCCCCCCCCCACATCCCCGGCCTCAAACACCACCTCTAACCTTCTCCCTTTTCTCCCAGAGGTGGAAGTGTGACCAGGAGGCCAAGACCCCCGCCAGCACCTGGGGCGGCCTCTCCCCGCGCAAGGAGGATGAAGATCTCAACAACGTGCTGGATTTTATCCTTTCCATGGGCAGCGACAGCTACGGGCAGAGCGCGGCCGGTGGGGACTATCCCCCAGCCCAAGGAGAGAGCGGTGGCTTTTACCAGACAAACCCGTCCCCGGGATGCTACAGTGCCCTGGAGCAGGGCAGCCCCCCGCCCTACAACGCCGGCATGGTGCCGGAGATGATGCGCTCCGAGATGGACTCCAACTACTGCCCTCCTGGCAACGTCCACGGGCGGTTCTTCGTGACCCCCAGCTTCGGGGCCCCGCAGTTCGTTGAGAACATTAAGCCTGAGCCCGACGTGGACAATTATGGACCGGTCCTGGGTCTGGTGCCCCAGGCTTGCCCGAAGATCAAGCAGGAGGGCAACGCCACCTGCATGATGGCCTACGAGCAGCCCCGGGTGGCCAGCTCCCCCCAGATCCCTGGGGCAGAGACTCCCCCACTGAGCCCCGACGATCTCATGGTGAATGACTGCCACACGCAGATGATGTGCCCCTCGTCCGTGTCCTTCCAGCAAAGCTACCACCCACCCTCCGGCTTCCACCACCCTCAGACCCATCTCCAGTACCAGAACACCTCCCAGTTTGGGCTTTACGAGGACAGCCTGCCCTTACAGCCCTCCGCTCCCAGGGGCATGCTCACCCCTCCGTCCTCCCCTCTGGAGCTGCTGGACTCCAAACCCAAAAGAGGACGTCGGTCCTGGCCGCGGAAGAGGACGGCCACTCACACGTGCACCTATGCGGGCTGTGGGAAGACCTACACCAAGAGCTCCCACCTGAAGGCCCACCTCAGGACGCACACAGGTAAATACGGCTGGTTGCCTTCCTCCCAGGGCGCCTGTATAAAACCAGTTTACAGCCTGAGCTTTAACCCTGTAGTCTCTTAAACTTCCTTAAACTTCAAGGTTGAGCTGTGACAGCTGAGCGGCTCTAGTTTTAAGCGTTTTCCTGTGCGTACGTAGGTCAAAGCTTTTACTGAGGGCTCGTGCTGTCCTTCCTCACCGCGGGTATAGATGAGTGAAGGAATTGCTAGAGCAGCCCAGTTCGGGCTTAAAAGCGCTTGGAGCTGGTTGTGGAAGGGCTCGGTAGCACCTAAAAAGGCTGCAGGGGGGAGATCAAGCCGGGAGGCGTTGCTGCCTTGGACCTGGAGGTGGGAGCCCCCACGCTGAGTCACGCTCTCTCTGGTTGCCTCCGCAGGTGAGAAGCCCTACCACTGCAACTGGGAAGGCTGCGGCTGGAAGTTCGCCCGCTCCGACGAGCTCACCCGTCACTATCGCAAGCACACCGGCCACCGGCCCTTCCAGTGCCACCTCTGCGACAGAGCCTTCTCCAGGTCGGACCACCTGGCCTTGCACATGAAGAGGCACATGTAGCCCTAGAGGCTCCCACCCGCGGACCTTATTTAACTGCTCAGGTGCAGAAGGCGTTTTAAAAAAAAAACTTGTAGCTGGTACTACGTAGGGAGGCACCGATGCTCTAGCGATGGAAGCGGAGGAGGATTCGACACAAGGAGACTTAGCCAGTCATCTCCTGCAGAGACCTTGACGTGACTGTATCCGTGAACCTGTCCCGGGCAGGAGAAACGGGGGTTATTTATGCAGCTTCTGGGAAGGGTAAACTCCGTAAGACTCCATACAGATTGTATAGAAAAAGCTGTAAATATGTTTGTTTTGTTTGTTTTTTTTTCCCAATTCTAACTGCCCGGTCCTAAGCTTTACAAGACAATGTTTGTATGGAAACTGCCTGAAGTTGACCCTAGAAGAGATTAAATGAATGTTACTGTAGCTAACGATGTTATTTTAGATCTCAGTTGAAGGCATGGCTAAGAGAACACTCCTATTGTTAGACTGTTTGTTTCACAGGTGCAATAATATTCTTGTTTGCCATGATCTACACTAGAAGTACAGGGCTTGATGTCTTGTAAGAAAATAACCTATTTTACTGTAATTTTTTTATATATTGTAAATAATTTTCTACAGTGAGAAATATTGTATATGTAAATAGAAGACAAATGGGTATTTTGCCTATTTCTGTTTTTATAAAAACATAATTTTTAAATGTTTGAAAACATTTCATCTTTTTAATAAAATAAGTTTTTAATTGCTGTGATTTTTATTCCTCTTTTGGGCTCTCCCTGATATTTTCTCCCCTGATGGCTGGACCAACAACCACCTGGTTACATTTTAAATTCTCAACGACTGTAAGAAGGGGCTTAAAAAAATCCGAGCTCTGGATTTTTCTAAAATAGATAACAGAGCACGTAATTCATTCTCAGCAGTAAACAAGACACAATACGGTGTTTTATCAAAGAAATCAACTAGGAAAGTAGATCACATTCAAAATACACTTCCTAAAAATGGTTAAGTAAGCAACACTGTAATTTCAGTCTCATTTCTAGTTTATGCTAGACTATTTTAATAGCATCCTTAATGTTTTCCAGATGCAGTTATAGTTTTGCCAGCAGTGTGTGGGTTTTTACTATAAATTTAAACACTGCATTTTTGTAATTACGGAGGCTTATTTTAAGGCATTCTTGTACATAAATTATCCCTGCTCTCAAGAGCTCAGCGCAGAATTCCAACAGAACAGTAGTGGAATTTAAACATAAATTCACAACACAGGTTAAAATGCCTTCGTAACTCATTCCCCAAAAACTTAAATTCACTTCATAATTTTAAATCCCGCCTCGATTTCAGGAGTTGAGAAAGATATTTACCATCCCTAAGGAAAACAAGTTACTGCAATCCAGAGCCTGAAAACTGTATTTTCAAGTAAACTGGATTCTGCTGTAGCTCTAGCAGTGAAAAGCTGCAACTAGTCAAAGGGAACTCCCCCCACCCCCCCAAAAAAAAAGCTCTTCCCCAGCTGCAAATGAGCTCATAGGTCCTAGGAGTTTATCTGTGCAATTACCCTGAAACTCTGACGAGGATCCTCTGTTTTTACAGCTACGCTGTCGCGGTGAGCCTTGCTACTCGTAGAGCAGAATGACTGTTAATTAAGTATGCAGAGTCAGCTTAATATTGGAGCGTTTTCCCTGAACATCTGGATACTGGGAACTTGGCTTTAATCAGGATTGTGGCATTCTTCTGACTTTACAAGTTAGGATACACAAGAATGAAATCAACAGGAATACATTTAAAGCAACTACAAATATAGCTATTCTTCTGTGAAAGCAAAGTCTGCAGTTGTTCATGTGGAACAGATGTATTTTGGGCTTCTAATCATTGACATGGAAGAATGAGTTCCACATTTCACTTTTATAGCTCTTTCAAAGTGAAATATAAGGGAGATTTAACATTTCTTCATTAAAAACAAAACTCACTTATTTGCTAGGAAAAAAAAAAAAAATAATTGCACAATCTAATTCCAGAAAGTGAGGATGACTTAAAGATGTTCTAAAATTAGCACATTCATTGTTGCAACAGTTCTAGGTATTTCCTTCTCTTTCCCCATAGCCGGAGATTTTCATATTTCAGCATGTCCTTTGGTGTTTCTAACCATAAGAACATGATTTTGGAGCTTAATTCTTACCCTTTCCATAGTCACCTGGCTTTCCCTCACCCTTTCTGAAGAGCTGACTGTTTTTGGTCTTTCCCAGGTCTCAGTGATACAGGACAGGTTTAAACTTTTCTGTAAGGTAACGAAAAGAGAGGCAGTGGGTTGTCCCCTCGCTGGGGTGGGTACGGCCACCCCCCAGTGCACACCAGCCCCACACCTGGCTCAGGGAGGGTCCCCAGCAGAGCTCTCCAGGGGATGGGAAGAGAGCTCAGAAGCATCACGAGGTGCTTATCTGGCTCTGCTGGTCCCCAGCCATCTCGGTGACCTCTGTTGGAGGCAGGGTGCTTGACGAGGTGGCCCTTTGGTCTGACCACTTTTCTATCTTCTCAAAGAGCCGTAGGGAGTGACCTGGCACAAAGCATGAACTCTGCATGGTCCCTGCATGCAGACATTAATGTCACTGCAGCCACCAACCCCCCAAAAAAACCACTTGGGTGGCTCCTCTGCAGCACCCATCACACCACCATGGGTGCTCCTTTTCCGGTACCTCTGCATGGGGACGTCCAGGCTTCCCCTTGCTCCAGTCAAGGGTGGTGGAACCTCTGCTGTCCCTGCTCCTCTTTGCTAGAATGTCTTCAGATAAGATGCTTGTTATCTGCATGACACCGTGTTACCAAATCATGGTGAATGGTGGGGACCTGCTCCTGCTGTGAGCTCTTCATGATGTAGAAACGAGCCAGTTGCGTCCTCTGAGCTTTTAGATTTGTTGCAACCCAACAAAGTGTTGAGTTGCAAATAGGGCAAAGCCATCCTCTTACATATAAATATAAAAAAAACCCATATAAAATATAAATACAGGCCTCTGAAGGTGGAGAGGTACGGGGGAGCACAAAAAAAGAGCAATAAAAGCTCGCGACCAACTTTAATTGTCTAAGGGAGGGCATGTTTGATAATTTCTGTGTGGTCTTTACAGGAAACTGCAGGTTCTTGAATCTCGAGATAATCTTGCAGCAGAAAGAAAGAGATGCTGATCTCATTCTTCTCACATTCTATTATGAGTACTTGTCAGCTCTCTTTTTCTTTTTCTTTTTTTTTTTTTAAATTGCCTTAAATTAATACATCCAAAGATGCATCGATGCGATTGCACCAATCTACCAACCATCCCCTGCCCAGCAGGAAATCACTAACGCCCTGCAGTATCTTCTAGTAACAGACCATCGGGTCAGCACCTTTTAAGTAATTTTCTTCTAATTAACACAGAAGACCCAGAATCCTGGCTGCCTCCCGGGGAGCCGGTGGCAAAGACCTGCCCTTTCCCTCTGCAGTTACCCTGGATTTGATTTTGACGCTTTTAGGGAAACCAAAGCAACAACAACAAGAAGAACAAAAAAGAAGTTGTAGTTCAACCCGATAGGAGGAAATGTAGAGTCCGTTGTAAACAAGATTTTCACACATATTCTTATAAGATACCGCAGTGATGGGCTCACTACACTTGTGAGATAGATCGCCAGATTAGATAGAGCCTGTTTGAGTAGAGAAACGAGCAAATCCTGCACAATGCTCTGAGTGAAAGTTTTAGCAAACACTTCTGAACTCGAGGCACCATCCCGAGGAGCTGCTCTTCAGAGTCAGTTAATTCCACTCGGGGTTTCAGAATGTTGTGTTTCCCTCCACTGAAAATGTGTTGGTTTTTTTTTTTCCCCTCTCACCTGCTGCCTTCAGAAGCGACAGTTAAATCTGCGCTGGATGGGAACTCATCTTCAGGGGACATCCCGAGGCAGAGGATGCTGAAGCAGCTTCCAGCCCCATCACAGTCACTCCAGGGGGATGCAGCACCCTGCGAAGCCCCCAGTGCCCCCCCAGCACCCTGCTGGCAGCAGAGTCCTCGCAAACTCATACCTAGATGTTACGAAGAACTTCTTTGGTGTGAGGGTGGTGAGAGCCTGGCCCAGGTTGCCCAGAGAAACTGTGGCTGCCCCATTCCTGGAGGGGTTCAAGGCCAAGTTGGAGGGGGCTTGGAGCAACCTGGGCTGGTGGGAGGTGGAACTCAAAGGTCTTTAAGGTCCCTTCCAACCCAAACCATTCTATGATTCACGACTCTATGATTTTTTTAAACCCTAAAGTACAAGGCTGGACTAAGAAACCCTCCAGCTTTTCTAGAAGTTCATTTTCAATCTGTAGTTTTGCAGATGATCACGGCTGGGGGGGTAAGGGGGGGGTCGTCTAAGCTTTAATTTTGGCCACAGCTCACCTCCTGCAGGGATGGGGGGGGATTTCAGCCCACACCAGTCCTTGGTTACTCACAGCCGTTTACAAACTGCCTGAAAACATCGACTCGCTCAAACTTCGGTCCTCCGTCCACAAGAAGTGCCAAAAAAAGTTTGTCCATTCTTCAAATTATAGGATTGTGCGGTTCTGTGGTTTTCTGTGGTAGAAGCTCCATGGTTTCCAAAGCTATTTTGTGCACCTATAACACAGAGTAGCTGTTAGGCTTTTCTTAAATTGAATTCTCGAAGCCAGAATCCCAAGCTCCAGCAATTTCTTTTGCTATATTTAAATAAAACAACTACAACAAAATCATGTAGCCGTCGCTATGGCAACTAGCAGTGTTGGGGGGAAACAGAAAGAGGAAAATTCAATCCAAACCCCATGTAATTTAATAGGGAGAAAGCTATCCCCGTTGCCAACATCCGAAACGGACCTGGTGGCATCTACAAACCTTAGAATTCCTGCGGGTCCTTGGAGGAGCTGCTCTGAGCTGGGTGGGGAACAGGTCCCACCTGCCCAGGAAGGACTCATCCTGCCGAGAGCGGTTGAAGGTGCCGACGGTGGTGGGGGTGGCAGGAACCCCCCTGCCATGACTCCCACTCCCACCCAGCACCCGTCAGAAACGTGCTTCCCATGGACTGGGAGGAGAAAGGAGAGGTTTACAAGCACATCCCCATACCCAATTCCCGGGCCCTGGAGGTAACCGGCTCAATTTGTCAATTCCCAGGGAGTCCTTAAAGCTCCGCTCTGTTTGATCCCTAAAAACCCACTCCCCATCACAAAGGCTGAGATCGGGAACAGCCTCCACCAGGAAATGGTCTTTTAAACTGGAAATGTACAGGGGAGGCAGGGATTTATCCTAAACTTGTTAGGCAGAGAACACGTTTGATTAAATCTTTTGAGGTCTGGCTTTTCAGCCACAATTATTTGATCTTACACTATTTTATGTAGGCACAAAAAATGAGTCATATGCCCTGCTCTGTATAATGACAACGTATTAACTTTACGAAAACCACCTTTCCAAGCACAGGCAGAGCGGGAGCCACGAAGTTTTCATTTACTCTATAACCACAGCGAGCATCAGTTACCTGCTTATTTACCTGCTTCAATTATAATTCCTTTCTGCGAATCAAAAGGATTCTGCCCTTTGTAGCAGGCAGAAATTCAGCAACACAGGAATTGCAGACGAACTCACCTATCGCAGGTTTATAATTAGACAAGGTATCCCTTTAAATCACTTCTACTTGGGTTTCTTGCGCTTCTTGCAGCTGAGAGCATTCCTGGAGTTCTGACCTATCATTATGTCACCAGGAAACATCTGGAATATCCCACTGGACATCCCCTGTGACATTTAATATATTAGGCGAGAAGCTACTGAGCCTGGGGCTTAAACACGAAACACAAACACACACACATTAAAAAAAAACAAACAAACCTCAAATCCCAACAATCACACTTTTTTTTACAGCCCGTGCACGATGACAGCGTACGTGGATTTTGAAATATTGATGATTTTGTATCAGGAGCACATGGGAAGCAAGGGACATGGGACAGCTGGGTGCCAGGGATGGGCAGGGAGAGCACAGGGCTCCTTCCTCTGTCCCCATCCCTCCTGAAAAGCTGCGATTGAGGTCACCGCTTACGGGAAGTGAGTCACCCAGCAGAAATGTATTATCACCTTTGCAGCTGATGAGACTTCATCAACAGGGAAGGCCATAACGTTTGCAAAAAATGCCGCATCAGCACCAATAAACCGTTCTAATTGCCATCATTACATTTAAAAAACACCCACGAACCAGACAGGGGGTAAGAGACGTTCTGAGTGACTAAAGTGATAGTCACGAACAGCAGACAGAGATTCAGCAGTTTTCTCCTAGGAGAAATCCGAGGGCAATTTCAGTGGCAGGGAAGGCAGGGAGGGCTCCGAGAGCCTGGAGTTTCACAGCCTGGTCCTGGTTCATGTTTGGGTACAGATAACAAAGGCTGCATTTGCTTTGGAGGTTCAAGTTCCTTCATGGTTGAGTTTCCACTCAATACTGTTTCTTGGCCAACAGGATGCCTACGCTTCCCTGCCCTTTCCAGCCTGGAGCCTCTGTGGGATGCCCCCGTGCAGGGAATCCCTTCGGATCGGGCACAGGCAAGGGAGATGGGGCCGGCAATCGGGAAAGTCACATCGTCAGACTCCAAAAACTTGAGTGGGAGCAAAACACAGGGCGTTTTCGTAAGCGGAGAGGAGCATCGTGTGATGAGGGAAGGTGGGCAGGAGGTTGTGCCCGTCTCCAACACACAAACAGCCAAATCCTGGCTTCAAAGTGCCAGCGAACTAAAAATATTGCTGGAGAGAGATTCCAAGAGAGAGCTGTCCTTCACCCTGCCGACGTGTGCAGGAGTAAATAAAACAAACAGATGGGAGAATAATGAGTCAAAGTGAATAAGGTGGAATCCTGATAGAGCGAGGTGTGTTTTTCCAGCAAACAGGGTTTGTCTCCGGTGAGCTCCAGCTCCTCCCAGTGCAAATCTCCTGGACGTTGAGTGGCACGGCACAGAAATTGTTTTGGAAAGGGTGCGGCGATGGGTTTTCTGACTGGTCCGTACAGACCAAACGTGGCCGGGATGAGGAAGAAGGGGAAGGGGAAGGACAGAGGGAAAACGGCACGGGGAAGGCACCAGCTGGAAGGAAAAAAAAAATAAAATAAAAAATCCCGAGGCAGAGAATCAAGAGAGATTCTCAAATCTGACACAAAAGCCTGTGAAATCATTGACCAAAAAAAAAAAGTAAAGAAAGATCGCCCAAGTCACAGAGCTCCAAAAAGTAACTTTTCATTTATTATATTAAACAATAACATTTCTCTTATTATATTAAACAATAAACACATGAGATGGGTTAAAATTAAAATACCTTTCAATTTGTTATGATATTTGAAAGATAAATATAACTACAATAATGTACATATTTGGAGATATTAGTCAAATTTAGGTCAACAATGCAGTTTCCACTTTGATTTTCCACCTTTTTTAGGTCAGACTAAAGAATGTCGTATTAAAAGGGACACCAGAAGAGCACTCTGTAACTGAAACAGCAGAAGGAACCACAGTCACCAGGAGTTTTCCTTTAAAAGTTCAACTGAAAGGGGAAGGCAGAAGTTGGACAAATGAAAATCTCATTTTATAACAAATTAGCCTTTATTTATAAAACTTTCAAGTAAAAAGAGCAGTATATCAACTGATAAAACAGGTGTGTCAATGAATAATAGTTAACATATTTACTCTAAAAATAAATCTTCTATGATTCCACCGTACTCCAAGCAAAACTCCTTTCTAAGACAAGATGTTTGTTGCGAACAGAGAGGTGCAACAACTGACACAACAACAGCGCGGCTGTTCCAGCGGTGTAGGAAGATGATTGAACTACCTCGTTATTAGCACAGATCAATTCACTTTGAGAATTCCAACTCTAAATGAGGGTGAAACAGAAAGGAAGTTCCTGAGAGGGAGGACTAAAACGCAGAAGGAGGGAAAAATCAACTTCTGGCACAAGGAAAGCAACGATTCTACCTGGACCAAAATTCCTTGGGCCTCGGTTCTACAGAATAAATACTCTTCTCAATGGAGAAACGCTAAAGAAGAAATAGTAACCCCAAAAGGATTATAAGAAGAATCCAAGAAAAGTGCATTATCTCTGAGCACAAGATGACAAAATAATTGCTACAAAATTCCTGACAACAGATTTCATGGAAAGGAATTAAAAAAAAAAAAAGGAAGGAAAAAAGAAAAGGTTACAGAGTCAGCCATAGCTTGGAATTTCCTACACTTTGAGAGCACGTTACATGAAAGAAAATACATTAAGGACTGATGATCCTCATAGGGCAGGGATTTCATAAGGAGAAATTTGCCAATATAAAAACATTTCATACAGCATTAAGGTAGAAGTACTATTTTTACGAGCATGTGTGTTTATTGCAGAATGACTGGGATGTTTTACAACAAGCCTGTTTGACTGTAACTTTGGGAAAGCACTGGAGGCAAACATGAACACGCTGGTCTATAAAGGACGATGTGGGTAATTCAATACCTGTGCCCTACGTGCAAAGTTTGCATGCGGAGGTTCAACGTGAGTAATTGTCCCTCTTTCCTGTGTTAACTGTTGTTCCTCGGCGCTGTGAGCAATTCACTGTTTTCCATGAGTCATTCCAGCAGTGACGATACTCTGTATAAAACACACATGGGCCACTATAAAACCTACTAAACTCTTTGTGATTGCTCAACGGACCACAGAGTCTAATAATTTACCCGAGTAGAAAAGCAAGATCACCTCCATTCTTTCCTCCGAGCCAAGAATGCGATGGATAGTCATTCCTCCTGAAGGAAAAGCTTAGGTGGGAATGGAGGAAAAGCAGAGCTGAAATCCAGATGACAATTATGTGCAACCCATATAACTGGAATGAAGCAAGAAAAACATGTTTTCCACCTTAGCGTGTGACTCTTTGGGGTGTGTGGGAATAGCTCCTTAAAAATGAGTCTTTAAAAAGGGGAAAAAAAAAAAAAAAAGAAGAGAGAGAAGTGAAACTACAAGCAAACGCAGGAGAAAATTCATTGCCTCAGCCTAAGGAAAAAAGGAAAGATGACACGACCATCACGCACGAGATCAGAAACTGAGCCGGCATTTTTCTTTAAAAACTCAAAAGGATGTGAGATTGCATCCAGTGAGGACGATCCCTACTTTCTGCCAGGTTTCTCTCTGGCACTCGGCACAGCTACCCAACACAGGTTTTCATGCCAATGAAACTAATCTTGAAGCAAATTTATTAGAAGTAGTCATTTCTCTTTTTTTTTTCTTTCACCAGAACTTTGAAATTCTAAGAGCCATAATCTATTCTGAATTTCTGTAAAAATCCCACTTCTGTATCCACCTCTGTTTAGAGAATACATACATACACACAAGCCTTAATATATAGAATATATATGCATATTCTACATATTCATTGTATATACACATTTTATGTACAGCACAAGTAACTATATACTAGATGTAGTATGTGGACATATATAGTATATACACACACTATTATTACATTATACAATACACTATATATATATATACACACATAGACACAAATAATATGGATCTCATAATGTACACTGTATATGCACTGTGTATACTCACATTTTATATATCTTGCATTGTACATAGTTTCTCTGCCCAAATAGCGACAGGCCTATTTGTGCTTTAAATTTCACTGTTCTGGAGGAAGAAGAAGATCGACGCCTCGCGAAAAGACTATTTGGTTTTAGAAGAACAAGTATTGTACAAACCACTGAGTTACAAGCGGAAGGGAAGAACGTGGATGATATTCCTTTTTAGATGGAAAACTGTATTATGAGAAATCACAGCTAAGTTGATTCTTCTACTGCAGTGTCTAAAATTTTGCATCGAGAGTGTTTCAACAAACCTAAGGTTACTAAACCCACTACGCTGTGCAGAGAGAACGGGTTCTGTCCTTGATCATTTGCTTGATCTTCTGTTAGTGTCCAAGCAAATACAAAGAATGAGTCAATAAGGAAATAGGAAAATGAGCAATTCGTTCTAACACTATATGGAATGTTAGATTAATTCACATTTCTGCCTTCCTGCTGAAAACAACAACTCATTGCCTTAGAAGGGTTATAAATTACAGCGCTTTAGAGCACTGGCAAAGTAGCAGAAAGTCTTGTTATGGTACAGAACTCAGAAAATGAATCAAGCTATTTAGCTCATCCACCCCGTCCCACTGGAGTGACATCACCCCAGCAGCCATCCAAAAGTGGTTTTCCTTTCTCAAATGGCACTACACATGAAGGGGGGGGGGGTGTTATTGCATCAGAAGAGACACCACAAGGACTCAGGCCCAAATGGAAAGGAAAAGGAGAAGCTCACACGTGGATACAACTTGTTTTAACTTCACTGAGGATCCTGCAGCCACTCAATTTTGAAAATTGCTCTTTTATAGCAAAAGTTTTCTCTCATGTTAGGTAGAGACAGACCCAAGTTTGCTCTCAGAGACTTCAAGTCCTGTACCCCAAGAGAAAAGAGAATTCAGTGTCATTTTAGGTTGTTCGATCATATAATCTAACGTATTCTAGAGAAAAATGACCACAGTGGAAAGGGATTTCAAATCAGATTCCATAAAATTAGGAATATCTTCTACTGCATTCCAAGGGGGTCATCAAAAGATCATTATATGGTTGGTTTTGATAACAGAATGCATCATCTGCCCTTCTGAGGGGAATTAAAGATTCACGCTATTTGTAGTACCATTAGCAGAGGAGTTGTGACTCCCAAAACTGCATTTTGAGATACGGGGCTTCAGTTTTGTTGTATTTATTGCTGCACATGGAGCTGGAGGGGGGTGTGTGTGTGTGTGTGCACAAGACACACATGGGTACTCGCCCACACCTACTCACGAGAGCCTGAGACGACAAATGCCACATCGGAGCTGCCCTTCAGAGCTGAAAACTGCTAAGAAGATGAAAATGATCCAATCTGATTCTTATCTCTGTGTGAGGAAAGCTTCCAGAATAAGGCAATTACAAAAGAACAGGGAAAGACTGTTTTCCATCGGTGAACAGGCACTATCTTTGTATTATGAAAAATAAAAGTAAGGATGCAAGGACATAAAAGATATTAAAGATGATGAAGGAATACCACATTTTCAAAAAAATAGAGAAAATCTTATAAGATGAGGGCTGCATCAGGCTGTTAAGCTTCGTATTCCTACAGAGCCACGGATAGGAAAGCAGATATACATTAAAGACATTTTTAAAATTTTTGGGCTAGATGCCTATTCTATGCAGCCATAAAAATCCAAGGCAAAGACAACTGAAGTTTTAGAATTCCTGTAATCAGAAAAGGCATTTTTAGTAAGGAAATAATTCACAGATTTATCGTAAGGACTTATTGTATAGATGACGTGTAAAACACGCTCTGTTACCCTGACCAGGTGGAAGCACGGAGTTCTACAGGGATATATAACATCTGTTCCTACCTGGGCTCGCAACTACAAGCCGTGGTTCAAAGCCAATCCCAGCCACCAGCAATTCTAGAACTTACACGTGAACCTGTAACTTTGCAAAATCTGTTTCAGCTTGGCCTTATTTCAGCTAAATTCCGTTTGATCTGTAACCCCATGAGTAGAAGTTAGGTGGAATATAAGAAATGGAGGTAAAGACTCCCCCACAGTCAACTGGGGAACACCAAGAAGAGGGTCTACGTTCTGGCGGTTGGAGCAAAAGAGGGTACGAGGAGCTGTAGGGATGAACACTGCTCAAACCCTGACTTCCCCATTGCTTGATTTGACACAAGAGCAGCACTCAGACTGGTATCCCAGTCCTGCCGTCGCCTTTGCTTATGAGAGAAAGCAAGATTTTATGATTTTACCTAATGATTTAACTGCCAAATTATTTGTCCAATCTACTACAACTGAATTAACTCCCTCTTTTACAGCATCACATATAATTATTAATACTCAATACAAGTGTTTAAATTTGAACTACACATTCATCGAGGCTTCGAATGTGTAATATTTTTACACAGTTCACTATGTTTGTATTGATCATATATAAATTGTCAGATGCTTTTATAAAAGCCTCATCTCCTGGATAAAAAGGGACCATCTAATAATGGATTTATGCTGAAGACTTGGCATAAATGACGTAGATGACATACTGATTAGCCTACCGTGAATTATTAAATAAACGTAACGAGTGAAAGCTAATCCTAGAAATATTATCTTTTTATGACACTTTCTTTGAAATTCATACTGCAGCCTCAAAAAAATCAATGGAATTCAGGTAATAAAAAGCCAGAATCACAAGTTGCAGTTTACTATATGCAATGCCGTCTTCTAGATAAAGAAACTTTGCTTTCAGTATCTTAGGATCATACGTTAAATTTCTTACAAGCAATAAATTTTTATCTAGACCATATAATACAGCTTATACAGTGTTTCCTGCATATTATGCACTTGAAAAGCCACAGAGAGCCCAGTTTGACGTAACCAGCCAGTCTCGTTTAGAGTTGAAGGTGACTAAAATTTTTCACAACATAAACCAAGGATTTAGTATTTTTATAAAAGCCACGGTTAAAGGTTTCACTTGGACAGGGTGGAGGCAGAGAACCTGTTATTTAGGAGTTTGGCATGTCAGCCTTACTGAGCGCGATAGCCAGCTCCAGGTCTTCTTGCTCTTGTCTCCGCAACCGAGCGAGTCTTTCTTGCTCTGCTTTTTCACTCTCTCGCTTTGCCCACGCCAGCTGCTGCTCTTCATTTCCAAACTAAAACAAACAAAAAAAAGAAAATGGAAAAGCGATTAATAAATTTACCAAAAAGCCAGAAGAAATTATGCAAAAAAATACAATGAATCAAATTTATTAAATATATGAATGAAGAACACCAAGCTGTCTTAGGGCAGTTCTTCTGGATTAAGATAGAAATTCACTCACTGATTTCCTCGATTCATCCTTTAATTAATTTCCTTAATTTCTTCCTCCTCCCACCAGGAAACTAACCCATCTGGGCTGCATGTCCCTGCATCCACCTCTCAGCTGGGTATGAAAAAGGCCACGGGTCTGGGGCCAAACAAAAACTCCACGCACCCAAAAAAAGCAAGTCAGTGGTTTGGGCACATAGCAACTTGCAGCTGTTTTTAAGAATAGTAAATAACTGGTAAAAAACCAAGAGTTATTTACTCTTGTGCAACTCCATTGCAGAGAGTTTTATCGTAGTATTTCCTGCTCAGGGTGAGGGGTTTTAATAATGACCCTGGAAAGTGCTGATTTGCGGGAAGTTTCGTCACCAGATCAAAAAGTTACAAAAAGCGCTTCTGTTACTGTTTCTAAAATACATACAGAATTTTTCCAGTAAGAAATAATGTAAGAGAATGCAATTTACTTCAGCAGAAAACACTAAGGAAATACACCACATTACAACATTCAGATTCTAAGCCTGTTTGAGCTGCCCAAAACACATTTAAATACACTGCAGCAAAACTGCTCCAAAATTATATTCCAGCTGAAGTCTGCAAAAGTTTCCTTGTTTGCACTTTTTGCAGAAGATATTAAAAATATTTTTCTCAAAATCATAACAATTTAAAACTAAAATATCATCTGGGACTGTTTAATTTTAGCATTCTCTAAATGAGGATGATGTTAACAGAAGCGTACGCACAGCTGCATGCAAATGTTCGCATTATATCCCACTACTAAAATTTGCTTTGTACTCTCCTTTTCTGAACATTCAGGAAAACATATTATTTGGGGTTTGGGTTTTTTTTTTTTTTGAAGAGAAAACTATATGGAGTTTCTACTTTCAATTTCAGCTGAAAGTATACTGCAAAAATTGCCCCCTGGTCCACGACAACTCCGAACATGGCAAAATCCGCCTTCCCGGGGAAGCTTAAAATACTGAAGGGGGTAATAAATGCAATTTGAAGTGCTACCCCTATGCCCTGCTGCCCAGCCGCTACCTGATGGCTCCCACCCCTGCTTTTTCCACCCTGTGCTCTATCTGTAATTCAGATTTTTTCAGTAAATGTGTCTATTTGAACTCCTTATCACCCAAGCCCAACTCTCATTTACGCATAATTTAGTTAAATTGTGCTTTATCCATGTGGTTCTGGATGCTCACAATTCCTCATGTTATTTCTTATATTGTTATGATTTTTCAGATGGTTTGATGCAAAAATAAAAAAAGAGGACTATTTTAAAATTACTTTTCTTCAAAAATAGCTCTGCTTTCATCGCTATCAAAATTTAATGAGGACCTTTGCATTTGGTGTTACTGAAATACATTAGGTGCCACACATTTTATGATATTTTATTTTTAAAATGAAGAAAACTTACTGTCGTTACTCATTTAAATAATGTCAGCTGACAGGTAAGTTTTAAAAGCTCGTTAAGATTTTAAATTGTTTATTTTTTTCTAGATAAGGACGGGCTGAAATGGAAGGAGGACTTCACTGATTCCAAGAATTCAAAAAGACCATATAGCTGGGAGGGAGAACAACAGTTACTATTTTCAGAAATACAATAAGCTTTGGTCAAACTCTGTGGGGCATCATTTTTTTTTGTTTTTTCAAATGTTGAGAAAACAGTTTTACTTATATAGCTTACATCTTAGGATAAGTCTTCCAAAGCTTATGAGAGTCCCAATTGCAACTTGTTTATGGAACACAAGTTATATTTTTGTGGTTAGAAGTGCTGAGTAAGAAAAAAAAAAAAAGGAGAAAAAAAGCAGCAAAATAGGCAAGTGATTCATTGGAAACAAATCTGGATGTGCCTCATTACAAATGGGTAGCATAAAGCGAAATTTTCAGGAGCGTAGGAGATAGAGAAACAGCAGGTCATTAATGGGACTGGTTCTTGCACAGACTGTCTATAAAAAGGTAACGTAACTTAATTACAAGTCATTTCATACAATAACAATTTCTTTGCGTATGTCCAGGTTTCAAGAAGTCTATATACGTATACAAATACGTATCACATATCTGTCAATTCATTAGAAACCCCTTTTTTTCTTTTTTTCAGAGGAACAGTTAGACCCAAGGTATAACTGTGGAAACCAACCCTGCAGCCACACCGATCAAATACACCAAACACTACGCTGACTTGTGTGTGCTCCACTACCAGCTCACATTAAGAGAAAAATTTACGTTTAGTTCTAAGTTCTCTGTTTCTTGGAAATTTAAACACTTTCTGCTGGCAGCAAAATCGCTTTTCCTGTTGTTCCATAAATTGTAGCTGGAACCTAGAAATACCTGAAATCTGAGCTACCAAAGGGCTTTGTTTTGTTCCAAAGAGTCGTATTTAATGCCAGTGGAAAAGTTAAGAATGCAGTGAGAATATACATAAACTCTGGGTGCATGAATTTGCCAGTGTCTCAAAAAAGCGCCAAATTTTCTAGAGTGCTACTAAAACCTAGTGAAGGTTCTCGGTTAACTTCTTTGCAACAGTAAAGAACTCCAATCAAAAAATCAGGTTACTCAGTTATTCAAACCTACATGATTCTGTGATTCTGTTCTGAGATTCCATGGACTCAAAACTACGTGTCAGGAAACCTTCTGTATGTAAAATTGATTTTCATTTCCATTAATAGCAGCGTTTCCCAAACACTGGGCAGAGACAAGCACAGTATTCTTGCTGATTATAAGGTAACTAGTACCCTTAGGGCTTCGTCCAGGATTAGATAGAACTGTGGTACAGGCATGCAAAATATAAATATAGAAAAAAAAAATAGGGATCAAGTCTCTTTTCAGTCAAATTCAGTTAATGCCTTTTTTTTTTTTTCCCTTACAGCAATAGAAAGCAATTCACAAAACCAATTAAAATCAATTTCATTGGCTGAAGTGCCACCTGGCAGTAATTACAAGTGGCTGCTGCTCAAAATACCGTTTTTTCTGCTTTGTCCTTATTTTCTAAAGTTAATCTCATCTCCTGAAAACCTGATGGCACAGCAAATTCACCACCAGAGCACCCGCTGGGCCGGGCAGCAGAGATTTGGGTTAATCGCTCAGTAGAATCCCTCAGTGTAAGCCACATTTTTAAGAAATGCAGTCTGTAAAGCGAGACGAGAGCAGCTGGGTAACAACCAGTCCATCATTTGTCTTTCATTTCAGGGAAGAAATTAGATGGTCAAGAAATTTCAGATAAAGCAAGTTTTGCGTCTTATTTTTATTAAGAATGTCACCATTTTGTATACAATCACAGAATTTAACTGTGCAAATGCAACAGGCTAGTACTGACTGTGGTAAAGCATACATCATGTCTCCAACTTTGACGTCTTCAGGATCATCGATAAATTAAAGCCCTGAGGCCAGCTAAAAGTATGCACAGATGACCTTGACTAACAATAGCAAAGTGATACACATTTACTATTAACTAATAACTAGGGGGAAAAAACACCCCAACAAAACAGTAAAAATAAGCAACCTGAAAGATTCAGCTTAAAGATCTCCACTCGTTGAACACTGAACCGTGTCCAGCAGAATTACGGAACAGATTAAGTTGGCAGTTTTACTGCCTGGCAAAGTAACAGAACAGAAACACCTGAAAGGAGGAAGAAGCCTGAGGCTGTGGCTGGAACAGATTTCTATCTGCTCCTGGAAGCAGCAAGAACCACGCTACTACTACATTTACAAGGATTTCCAACTCAGGAACGAACCTGCCAGCACTAAAAACAAAGCCAGGCTTTTAGAAACCCTCCTATTTTTTTTTAATGAACTTGGCTGTGCCTTCAAACCTTCTGACACTGTCTTTTGGAGTGCAGGATGGACGTTTCTCCAGTGGTTCTACAAAACAATTTTGTTTTCTTTGTCTAACAAGGGCTCTTCTACAATATCAGTAAGTGGAACAAAATTCAACAGCTAAATTTTCAATCTCTGCCTCGTACCTTTATGACCACATTCCATCACATACAGCAAACGTGACAGGATTGTCAGAACGTCTTTTTTTTTTTTTCCACAAACAATTACAAATACTTTATGGAATCCTTCCTTTAAGGATTTGCTTCTCAGGATATAGTGAAACTGCTATATATAAAGGTTTTCAACAATTGGTTTTGAAATCTTTACATCATTGGCTCCCCAAAATCAGTTTACAAAATAGCCTCCATGCAACAGAAACAATACACAGGTTGGGCTACAAAGAATTTGTGAGTAAAGGCACACTGTACTAAAATAATTTAAATGCAAGTAAACCCTTTAAAATTTAGTACGAAACTTCTTTTTTTTTTATTGAAATAATGCCTTTTTATTACAGAAATATTAATACAAAAACAATGAGGACAGCATGAAGGTACTAAGAGACAAGCCAGTGAACAGGAGGTTTGCAGTGAAACCAGAACCCCAACAGATTGCTGCAAGCAGAGCAGAAAGTGGTTTGCTCAGAGACAATGAACTTAACTTACAGAGCTGAAGTCTGCAAACCCCAAGGAAGAGTCTTTAGAAGTTTTACTTGAAGAGGAGGGAGCAAATGGATCTTTTCCACTAAATGGGTCCCCAAACCCCTTTTTACTTTGAAACGGGTCACTGCTGTCAGCCCCGAATGGCTGGAATGGATCATGGGGCTTGGGAAAATCTGAAGACCCCAGGTGGCTTACAGGAGTACTTTTACCTGGAAAGTTTAGGAAAAAAAAAAAGGAGAAAAAGAGAAGTTACTTACCATGGACAACGCAACCCCCTTACATAGGAAACTGCTGAAACACTTTAGCATCATCCATTCCTCCTGGGGTTGTTTAAAACTGTACTGTAATTGTACTCATTTCTCAATGCAAATCATCTCAAACTGTTGTTTTATTTAAATGGATTTATTATCTATCTTATACATATGGCAATATTAATACCACCAAGATTTTAAATGATAAAACCCAATATAAAGGCATTTGGTCAGAAAAATTTGACAAGCATGACTTTAGTTCATTTTCCAGGATTAGAGATACTTCAAGTTAAAGTCTGGAATCATATAAAAGACAAAATAATTAAAAATACGTATCACTAAGGATAAGTAATTAATCACGTTAAATAGAATTAAGTAGTAACTTATCTGTGACTTTACAGAATGCATGCATCCTGTTTTTTTTTCCTGGGACTTGTTTATCCTTCCACCACCACACGTACAAGGGAAAAGAGACTGATTAAGAAGTCACCTTGTTCCGGGGCACTCGCTGTGAACCCCACCTCTTGTAGGTGACTCCTGTTTCTTATATTCCACCCCAACGGCAAATGAAATCACAGGAACTATTGTGTATGCTCTTAAATAATGGCTGTATATTTTATTTGTGGCAATTAGAACCTCAATGCTTAATTTTTAATTCCTCTTGCAAAAAGTACTGTTTTGTTAGGTCAAATAGCTAAACAGATAAATGCAGGTGGTTTTTTTTCCTCTTAAAAAAAAAAGATTGCTCCTGACAGGTACACATTCTAGCCTCCAGGGAAAATACTCCTTGGATGAGCAATCCTGATTATAACGTGTAACTGACAAATGATAAAGGAAAATCTAGAAACATTTTTAGAAGAAACAAATACTTACAGCTTCCTGCATAATAACCTGAATTACATCCATTATTTGCATTAATGAAGCTATCTTTTGTAAAACGTCCAATTCTTTGAACTATAATTTAGTATGAACCTTATAGCTTATTCCCATCATGATACACATACTAGGGAAGCACAGAGAAATGGAGCTGAACCCTCAAATTTCAGAGCACGTGCTTGGCACATCTAAGACATAACCCAATTGCTTTTAAGAAGGAGCTTTGGTAGTTGCTCATGAACTTTATGATATTCACTCAAAGCTGTGGGAATCCCCATTCATCAAAGAGAAATGAAGATCAGCAAACGTGCACTAAGTAAATAACCAGGAGCAATAACGTCAGGCTTAGGCTTCGGACACAATACATTGACCACGTGCAGGCACCATGCTTCAGGGCAAACGTGAAGCAGGACAGTCCACAGCTGAAGGAGCAGACAGAAAGGTGCAGAAGACAAGACACCTGCAGCTGGAGATACAACTGGTTTTGTTTAGTCTTAAGAGTATTCAAAGGGAACCTGGTCATAGCCCTGTAGGCACATCTCTCATCAAGAAAAAGGTATTTTGTGTATTTAGGTTTTACCAAGAGAGGTTTACATCAGACAACCTGTAACATTTTTAGAAGTTCAGAATGCTCAAGACTACCCAGGAAACTGGTTGTCTTCCATCACCATGTCCATGAGGTTTGAGAAATGGTGTCTAGAAATCACACTGGTTGAACAGCCTTGAAGCTGGAGGATAAACGAGACCTCTTAAAGTTTACTCCTATTCTACTTTTCATGGTTCAGTCCATGATCGGCCCTGGTTAACAGATGTGGCAAGGCCAGATGGATATCTGTATTGTCAACCACATGTGGGACTTCTAAAGCCAGGCTGATTTGTCCTTCATGGAAGGAAGTGACAAAATATACAGGAAATACCAGCAGCATTTGCTCTCCCCACAGGCATGGACCCTCCTTCACCAGTTCCAAACTGCCTTTCCTACCAACAGAGGCCACGTTTTGTTCTTGGGGTGTGATGATTACATCCTGAGCATCACCATGGACTTCAGGAGATCTTGCCTTCAGTCACAGCTACCTGCGTTAGGGGACTACACAAACCTGGTCAGAACTGAGTAACTCAGCATTTCGTATGTAATTCTCCAGGTAAAAGAGCAAATTATTTTAAATTACAAAGAGAATTAAAGCATCTGTATTTCTAATTTAAGGTCAAGGCAAAACAAGAGCCATCTGCATCTTTTTCCTCCTCCTTCTATTGCCCCCATAGTGCCCCAAACCAATTTTGACTGAGAGAGGCAAAACCGACCCATTTTAAGCTGCCCTTTTCTTCGGTTAAATCTTCCGTTGCCGAAACCACTCTGTGGAATTGGCGACTGTTAATACAAACGCAGGGTTTGCAACGTATTTGTTCAGCAAACCTGTTTTTTCTAGGTGGCCTGTTTAATGTTTTTTGCACGAAGCCCCTAGTGGTTTCAGAACGTACTCAAAGAGCATCGGGGTTTCTCTTGCTTCAGCTTCAGAGCAGATCACAAAGAACAACTTTGCTGCAGAGGAAATGTCACCATGAATTCTAAAGTTACTGCTAATAATACTGAAATTTTTCATTTTATGTTCCAAGTGCTATTTTCCTCAGGTTTTGTATGTTAAAGAATAGAAGAGGGCTTTAATTCTGTTATTTTGAAGAAAAGGTGAAAGAGGGTGACCCTTCTAAAATCAGGTTTATTTTTTTGCAGAGCCATTTTAAGGGCTGAATACTCCAATCCTGGAACTCACGACAGAGTCCTCAAGGAACCCTCTTTCACTGCACTTTGGTCGTTGCTTACAGTTTGGTTTATTCTGCCACACTCAGCAAACACCGTTTTGAGGCCTGGCAGAAGTTTCTTTCAGTTAGATGTTCAAATTTACTCATTGATCAGCCACAAATTAGTAACACCACCACCAGAATTACCTTCCTCACATCCTTGCTGGCTTACACCCAGTGTGAATCTCCCAGAGCAGTAAGTGCATGTTTAAGGACACAAAGGTTTTTGTATTCCCACGTTTAGTGTGTCAAGAATGTGAAAATTTGCTCCATCCCTGGAGGGGTTCAAGGCCAGGCTGGATGGGGTTTTGAGCAACCTGCTCTAGTAGGAGGTGTCCCTGCCCAGCGCAGGGGGGTCGGAGCTTGGTGATCTTTAAGGTCCCTTCCAACTCTGACCATTCTATGATAAAACACAGAAGTTCTATAATGTAAAGCAAAAATACCTGAACCGCATTAAAAGGTCACCAACTGAACTGAAGGACATTGGTAAAATTGTAATATTGCAAAATAAGCACTTAGCAGTAACTGAAAGTGCATTAATCTTATATTCACTGGAAACTGTTACATTTTTATGTGATACTGCTCATCGTTTTTGAGGTATGGCCGTACAAAAGTGCAGGCAAACAGTTGTAACCCGTACCTTATTTCATTTTTTCTGCTAATAGTTTCAGGGGAAAAAAGTTCAAAAAAAAGCAAAACAGGTCCTATTCTGAAACCACAGCAGTTTCAGCAGTTACCCAAGTGGTGCACCCAAACCACACCGAGGACTCACTTCAGCAAAAAGAGGAGATGAACAAAATGGTTTACCACAGCAAATGCTGTTAACTTATAGTGAACTCCACCCATACCAAGGGTTTATCTAATTTCATACCCCGCAGCAAACTTCAGGGTTGAGATCTGTAAGTTCAAGGCAAATATAATCTCACTGGTAGGACGCAATTATAGAATTTATCTGACTGAATTACAAGATATTGACAATGAAACAACGAAGGGAATCTTTTATAGGTTTCTCGATAGTCTATGTTTCAAAGATGGTCCCAACTTTCTGCCGAGAAGAGTTTCTTACTGACTGAGGAGGAGCAGCATGTTTTTGGGAGTTTGAAGCCTGGATTCTGTGTGCTCACGAGCAAACAGGGCAGAGCTGAGATGACACAGCTTTAAACTTTCACTAAACAAGTACTCCTTTCCAGGAAACTTTCTAAAGTAAAAAACATGCTTTAAGAAGCTAGAGCTGTGCTACATAGGATAAGTAGTGTCAGGGTGAGTTAAGTCCATACCTGTGATTATATTTGAACGTGTAATACTATGTAGTACATGTAATACCAGGGTTCCTACCTCTCACATCTTTTATGTGCCAGAGGAAGCATTACTCTAGAAATCTTTGGAGTCCATGAAGTATGTGAGGTACCTCCCAGCACATCCTTTTCTTGGCCCTTTACCAAATTGATGTATCATTCCTAAACTTACTCAAGCAGGTTTATCCACTGAATTATCCAGATCTTCCACTGGTGCAGAATAAAACTTCCATAAACTGTGAATTTTAGGAACTTACAGAAAAATTTTTAGTAGTTTTCAAAATATGCTTGAAGGTTAGTTAAATTAAAAGCAATTTTCTACAGAATACTCAAAGGTACTTCTTTGAGAAGGGGGGGCTATTTCTACACTGAATTTCAAACTTAACTGCTCGGTGATAAAGCTCTGCACAAAATCACAAAGTGTACTTTTAGTAACAGAAGGAAGAATTTTTCCTATGCAAAAAACCCCTCGAAACTGTTTTTGCTTAATATTTGCAAAATTCGCACCTTGAGCTGGCCTGTGACTCTGAAAACCTTTGCTTGAGAGAAATATCCTGAAAACTACGAACTTCTTGAAAGGTGAGGTTAGAGAAATCGTTACACATTCAGCCTAACAATCTGTTCTGAAACAGATTCTGAACAATCTCTTTCGACAATCAGTACTGAAATATCTTTGCTGTGAGAGATCAGCATAAACAACAGAATCAGAGCGTGAATGGAATTTTTAGTTTGTGGCTGGGCAGGTGCTCCACCCATGAGTCATTTATCCTCCTCAGCAAGAGATGCCTGTGTTCTAATGCAACTGTCAGGGCTTCTAGAAGGCATGAAAAATAATAAGAAAAAAGTTTTCCTGTCAGTCACAAACTTTGAGGCTAAATTTTTCACTCTTGGCTGCAGATGAGGAAAGAAAAAAATAAAGGTAAACAGGCACTGTGCTACTTGAGAATTACCCAAAGTACTCAAGAAGCTCGAAGGAAACAGGTGTGTGGTACCACTCTGAAATAAACAGCACCTTCCTCTCCTCCTGCAATCACACAAAGAATAAAGAACTCTCCTCTAGACCAAATGATTGCCCCCACAACTTGAACATGCCCACGCAATTAAATGCAAGAGAATTATTTTACATTTTCTTCCCTGATTGCTTAATATAATTCTTTTGTTCATAACCCTTGATTACATCTACTATATATATATATATGGCTGCTTCTTAAAATTCTCTCACTAAATACACAGAATAGATTTCTGTGCAAATTCATAACCTGGGGACATTGTACATGGTGCAGGTCAAAAAGAACAGCCACAAAACTGTGATATTTAAACACAAAGTATTATAAGACATTATTTTCTTTGAATAAAGGAAATCCCTAAAAAGCAGCACTCAGGCTTTAGTTTGCCTGTTGTAAGCAAGATACCGAACAAACTGTGAAGTCTTAATTTTCATCTAATTGACACCTTGAAGACACAGCACAGGCAACCAAACACCATTGAAAAAAATACATTTCTATGTCCAACACAAAAAGAAGCAAAGATCTCTTTTTTCCCTCTCTGACAGCCGTCAATAGGAGGTCAATGTGAACTGACAGTGCTCTTGTACTGCTTTATAGCTGAAAAATGGTAAAAAACAGTCAAACCATAAAATGCCTTAAATTTAGAGAAGTGACCCATATGAAAAAGGACTATATTTATCACTGACATAAAGGAGGAAGAAGCATCAAATACAAAGGCAGGCAGCAGCAGAAGAGGGCTGTACAAACATTGCGTTTCTGTGAGCTGCCTGCATTGCCCTCCTCACTCGTGCAAGCAGAGCTGTTCCTGGCAGCATCAGGCATCTGCTGATGCACAGTAAGAGGCATCTAAAATGGTTCAAAGTGGGACAAAAAGACCATCCCACAGAGTGAATCCAGCTCAAAAGTGCTGGGCCAGGTAAGCCTGGAATGTGATGATGGCTCACAACATGCATCACAGCTCAAAGAGTCTTCAGATTAGTTCAATAATATATTAAGATCTTGCAGATCTTAATAGATCTTTAATAGATCTTAAAGCCTGTGAGAATGGAATTGAAGTCCTTATCTCAAGCACAGAGGTGTTAACCACTGACCTCTGATATGCCAATTTATAAGTTCAGTTGCCAGCATACATCAGAGCTACAGAGAATAAATGGATCAAAGCCCACAGCCAAAGATTTTTGACAAACTCACTGTGTGCACTCTGGAATAATAATTTCCCAACATAATTTATTTTAATATCTGTATTTCAAATAGCAGCTAAGTAAATCCACTAATTCTGTTCTTACATGGGATGAATTCAAGACAGTCTTTTGAATTCCAACTTACATGATATTTTTCTGCTATTTATGTATTGGCATCCCAAGGAAAAACTGAATTTTAAGAAGTACATTAGGATTGAAAAAGGTCACTATTAATACGATACCCTCCACCTCTATTAATCACTAACATACAATATATTTAATATAATTTATAAGATTTACACAGGCTAAAAAAGCTAAAGTGAAAAAAATAAATGTTTTTATTAAATAATCACTGCAAGAAGAAAGCACGCTGAAATTGGAAAGTATGTTTTCTTTCTGCGTTTTTAGGACTTTTATATTCTTTCAAGGTTAAAAAGGTCAAAACCACTATAAGCAAGCAATAATAATTTAGAAGAGGTTGAAGGTTACACACTGGTTAGTGGTGAAGGTTCTGCCACTAATATCACTGGTTAACAGTACTGTTATAACCGCAATGTGGAATGCATGGTGCTGCATTTAAAGGAAGTGGTAAGGGTGGGGCAAAAGCACTAGGTCCCACGATCAAAGCACTAGAGCATTGAATTTTACTTATAACCCAATCACTGACACCCACACAGCAGCTTCCTGTACTTTAAAAAAAAAAAAAAAAAAAAAAGAAAAGAAAAAAAAATCTGTTTCTCTCTTTTTATAATCAACAACTTTTACCTAGAAACTAGTTAGCGGTGAACTCTGACTGATTTCAATCTGCAGCTCACGGCAGAAAACATAATTGTTAATCTGTGAGAACCTAAAAAGAATATTTTAACTGACAGGTTTCAGTGTATCGGTTCTTTCAGGTGTTTTTTTTTTTTTAATTCTTGATTACATAAAAGTCCTATAAAAGCCAAGAACTACCGTAAGAAACATGAAGTGACCAGAAGTTCATTTGTGTTAAACACCCCAGCTAATCCTCTATGACAAACTGTAAGATGGTACTTATAAGTCTACAAAGCACTTAGCTATGTTTTAGGACAGCTTGAGAAAATAATTTGCACTGGAATTTAGATTCCTGTCACAGGGCAGCTTTGGTTAAGTGTATCAATATACGTTATCAAAACTGATAGTAGTGTAAGTAATTAATATTATAATATTTTCTGTTTATCCAAGCTCGTTATGCAAAGCACAGGCCTATTTGGATAATATTTTGGTTTTGAGCACTATTCAAGATCACTAAATACTGAAAACATTCCCCTCCTTTCTGAAGAAGCCTTCAAGTTCTCCAGTACCACCTGGTGAACATCAAATGACTTCAGCCAAGTCGCAGGGGAGCTGTATGAACCCTAATGTCCATCAGGAACTTCACAGACTATGAACGCATTCCTGGAGAGAAAGAACATGCACATAATCCCCAGGGGATTGTTATTAGAACAGCCAAGTAAGAAGAGCTAGAGAGCTTTTTCTTGGCTAATCTTCCTCAACCTAAAAAGAGATTCTTAAGCCAGGTAAAAGACGGAGATACATGCAAAAATGAAAAATCAGTAACACATATGTTGAAGCTTTCATCTACACTGGTATCCAGGCTTCTTGCTTCTGAAACACCTTCTCCTTGTCATTCTCTCTTTTATTTGCTGATTTATTAGCCTTTGTCCAATTCTCTTTAAAAATTCTGCACTTCACCTTTGAATAGTTATATTGAAAAAGCACAAGAGAGCATTGAATCAGAAAAACAAACATATGAAATTTATCTCTCAAGCAAGACTCGGTTTAAGACTCCGTAACATCTAAAAGATCTTGAAAGACTTTGGTTCAAAAAGGGGTGAGAAAGAAGGAAAATGATTTAATGAAGAACAGAACAAGCACAAGCCTGAGATTCAGCCTAGATACAACTTGAAGGAAATAATCTCATGATTGTCATCCCCTCTTAACCTTCATTTTCGAGAAGGGAAAGATATAGATCTCAAGGGTATCTAATCCATGCCCTGCAGCAAGTGTTTGCCTGTCCCTGCCAGATCATAACAACCACAGGCGGCTGTGAACTCAAGTATCTGCTGATGCAGATCACAGTTGCTTCTCAACGTCCAAGATTTGAAAAAATCTGAACATCAACTAAACCCAACCAACCAATCCTCACTTGACCAGCAGCCAGCAAACAGGCCAGGATTTGCAAGGGCAGACAACGATCGCCCACTGCAGCCCCACCATGTCCAAGGCTGGCAGCGGCAGGACCCTTCCCTGAAACATGGTATGAAGACCACCATCTCCAGAGCCTTTATACGAGAGCAGCTGAGCTGAACTACAGATTCCCTTTCCAGGTCCATCCAAGGCCTTTTGATCTGGCCTTCACTACGTGGTAAGCAGAGGCTATGTCTGAAGTGTTTCCCTGGCCCCATGTTCAGTGCCAAAGGGTTGCTCTGCCTTTGTCCTTGTGAAGAAACAAGACCTGGTGCACAATTCCTCATCTGTCTCGGCAGAAAAGACACAGGGAGAAGATGGGACACATTGGCCATACCCTGATTGCCCAGGACACCCTCAATGCATTCCTCAGACAATGCTTGCATGTCACATAACTCCTAAAAAAACCTCTCCAGATAGAAAACCACTGAATCAGGAACAAACCCTGGTGGATCAATAACTACCTGGGAAATCTGCAAAAATATTTATTAGTATTTTTTGACTTGACTGTAGAGAGTTGAGGACACATAAAGCTTTGCATTAGAGCTTCACTGCACCTGTCCAACGAGGAAACCATGCAAGTGCTTTTCAATATTAAAAATCCCCCCCTCCCCAAAAAAAGTTTTATTAAAAAAGAATACGAACTGGGAACAGAAAGGCAAATTATAGATTTGTCTGGTAATAACTTGCATTTATTCATCCTTCAGCAAGATCTTTATCACCTACTTGTTTTTTTAATTAAACAGACCAATGAGAAAGGTAAGAAACAACGGAAGTTTCTTGTCTGTTTGTTTTCTGAGCAGCGTTCCCATTTCTAACACACACTTCTGCGCCTGTATCTCTTGTTAGAATCGCAGTATATTACTATATAATTTCTCATGCTTTAAGTAACCACTGAAGATTGCCTTAGTTGTGGAAGGAAGGGAGGAGTGTAACTGCATAAGCACATGAGGCTCGTTTGCTTTAAAAAAAAAAAACACCCTGCTTTGTTTCCTCCTTAGTCTATTTTATCATAACAACATTTGCTTTTGGTAAAGCAGCGGAACCTTACAAATATTGTCTCCCAAGAAGAGGGGAAGGTACACATTTAAACAAATTTTGTAAAAGACGGATGAAAGGCTGAGTGCACACATCTAAATTCAAAACAAACTAAAGCTAAATGGTCTCCAAAATTCCTCCATATGTACAAAAGAGGGAATGAAGAGATATAAATCCAAAAAAACCCACCCCGTGTAGGCAAGCCAACCTTACAGCATGTATTTCTCATCTTTGTTGCTACTATTGCACTGTATTTGCTAGGAATGATCATGTTTTCAACAAGAAATAGAAAGAAACCACATGAAAGAGATAATATAGGTGTATTTAGTATTTGTTTGACTCATTCAGCTTTATATAGGCCCTCTAAACACTCACTGTATGTAGACATTTCTGAAAAAGAAAAAGATGGCCACTTACATACTGTCCTTAAAAACCAAAGACAGAAAAATATCATTCACAATGGCAAACAAGATTACCTTCAGCTTTTGCATTCCTGCTTCTGTTAATTTGTTTCCTATTAAGTGATACTTGCCATCATTATGTATTATGGGCTATTATTAAAGGCCCTCCAGTACCTCAATGGCAAAAAATATTTACATGAAGTAAGCACGGAACAGACTCCGTCAAGAACTTTTCCACGATCCTAGAGCATTTCTGACAACTTTTCATCACTACTCACCTACACACAACCTCATCATTTGACTCAGGGTTTTAACGTGCACCATCACCTCTTGAGCAATAAAATCATAGTTACAGGAACAAACTAATGCTGCTGCAATGGCCTGCTTATAATTCCACTTAGGAAATGCTTCCCAAATTGTGGCACAATCTACGGCACAGTTAATGAGATCTTCAGAATACCCTGGCAGTAGAAAGCACTTTTCATGTCATTCAAGGAGCTAGTTTTAACATACCTGGTTTGCAAAACCAGCCAGATCAACAATACCTTTTATAAACAGGATGGGTGCAAGGTGCAGGCTTTGCTACAGAATGCAACAGCAGAAAGCCAGAAAATCCACAGAGTTAAAGAGGGAGATGTTAAAAATGAGTGTTTTCTTTGTATCATGCTTCCTTGCACCGTCAGTGGATACATGAGAATACTAGATGTTGACACACATTTGATGCAAAATTATGTGCCTGTCCATAAATAGAATCCAGCTTCTTTTTTTTTTTTTTAGCCAACTAAACGTTCATTGCTAGCATTGACTGAACTATACCACTGTTGGTAAAAGGAAACTTGAAACCAACAGCTCTAAGTGGCTTCTGTTCTTAAACCAGTTTCACTGGTATCTGAGTAGTTTGAAAATCAATTCTAGGGAGGGTGAACAAGTTGAATCCCCATTAAAATCTTATTTTCAACTCAGAAGATTCATATATCTCCAAGAATTTCCATACATAATGGACTTGAAGCAGGAACAGGCCATATATCCAGAAAGTGTTTTATATTTAATTAACACAGCAACGCCTGAATGCAAGAATGATCATACCCGAACAGATCAGGACAGGTCTGTCTGCCCTGTACCCTGCTCTTGTTAGCATCAAGTGGCAGAAGCCTCAGGAAGAACATCAAAACAAGTTAAAGACAGAGCCACACTTCAGACTACCTCATAGACATTCAGCCACACAGGAGCCAGAAAGAGTACTTTGGCTTTTGGTAGACCCTGCGGCTCCTGTGGGATTTTTCCTCTAGGAACTATCCAGCTCTTTCTTAAACCCTTTGAAACTTTTCTGCATTCACCACATTCTCTGGCAATTAAAAAAATAATCTTAAATTTAGAGTATTGTATAAAAGCAAACCCCTTTGTTTATTCTGAACGTGCCATTTACTAATCCCATTTGCTGCCTCCTTGGAAAAGACAGATTTTCCTGCCCCATCCCCATCATTGTCCCTGCCACAAGTGATTTTACATCCATGATTTTTATCTGTCACACCACTCCTTAATTATCTGTTTCCCAATCTGAAGAGTTTCAGTCTGGTTTACTGGCAATTTCTCCCAATTTACTGATAATCTCATACCTTCCTCCATGGCTGAAATATAAGATTATGGATAGAAAAATGTCAACTTGTCCTTATGTCCAATAATATACACAAAACTGGGGCAAGTGGCTATTAAAAAAAAGAAAACCTCCTTACCACTGGGTGGCTTGGGTCGTGGAGGGACATTTTTCTTCGGTGGCAACGCTGGTGTGTCTGATTTGCTTTTGAAAGGGTCATCTGAGAATCCTACCCCTCCAAAAGAGGAGGCAAAGGGGTCTGAAGCTACTGACTACAGGAGTAAAAAGAAAAGAAAAAAGAACATAAGCACATTGTGGATTATCTGTTGTTTCATGAAAGTTACAAGTTAACTCATGCAAAAGCATTAACTTCAAAAAATGGGGACAGATGTACTGAATTATGTCAGTGATATAAGAGGTTAACGCCCTCTGACAGAGGTACTAGGATTTTGTTAGCATTTAAAAGTACTTATGCTCTTAATTACTTAAGTACTTCTACAACTTTTAGTCCTAGCAGAAAGCTGATGAGAAAAAGAAAAGGAAGTAAAACTCTACTTTTTACTATTTGGCAATGAACAGTCATGCTACAGTCTGACCATTACTGTGATAAACAGAACGATGATAGAAACTGGAAAAACATGGTCTATTGCAGAACAGAGAGCTTTTTTTCCAAGCTCTTCTGAAGTTACACACAACCATTTGTCTTTTTTGTAAAATCTCAGGGAAAATTCCCAAACCATATGTTTAATGTTTCTTATATTCAGCTGACTCTTGTGAAGAACTCTCCTATTGATTCAAAAAGGCACCAAAAAATTATGCCACGCAGGGAAATTTATCATTCTGAAATGAAGAAAGAGGAATTTTGTAGGCAAAGCTAAAGCTCACAGTCGGACTTACGCTACAACTTCTAACTCAATCCTAAAACATCAGTATTTGTAAAGGCTGTTGCCACCTAGTGGAGAGCTAAAACCCCCACAAAACCACTAGGAAAAAAACCCAAGTTCAATTAGTCACAGTGACACGATAATTTATTTTCTAGTTAACGTTCAACCTACAAAGTTCAAGTGTTAGTGAAGAACTAAGCGTATAAAAAGTTTGGCAACTGATGTTTGGCAACTATAAATTCCAAACTCCATCTCAGATTGCTAAAAGCAGCCCGACTGATTCAGGAGAGGAGATAAGGACAGAGTTCTATTTGAAATACCCCATTTACTCAGTTTATACCAAGAAACCAAAGAAAAAGCTAGTCTGTTAAGAGCTATGAAACATCAGCACACCATGTTTTCCACTCTCCTCTAGTTCCATTTAGTCATGGAGAAGTTTAAAAACAAGTGAGAACACTATGAGAGATGAAGCATCCAAGAAGCAGAAGCCAGGAAGGTGGGACATTGAAATATATTAATATCTGATTGACTACCTTTTTTTTACAAGTGAAAACTAGGGGCTATTTCTTTTGCTTCTCTGGTATTTGAAAATGTTTGTGAAAAGTTGATTCATCCCTGCCAAATCTGCCAGTCTTAGTAAGACCATCCGAGATGGATGGAAAATGCTTTCCTAAGTAACTGGTGAGGTTGATCGGATATTTTTAAAAGGACAGTTGCTTCCCTTGTAACCTTTACCTTTGACATCTGACTGAAGTCTGCAAATCCCTCACCACTACTGAAAGCACCACTTCCAAATGGATCCAGCGTTCCAAATGGATCTAAAACAGATACAGGAGAAAAAATAAATTAAAATAATACTTAAGAATTCTGAAGAATGTTTGATGGCCATGGCAGGTGATTAAAAAATACATTCATTTTGACCCAACATGAGATGTTTAAAGACAATTCCATAAAACAAAAGGTTTGTTACCAGTTGTTTGGCGGAAGAAAAAAAAAAAGAAGAAAAAAAAGGAAAAAAACAAGTATAGTCTATATGAAGACTTAATCTTCATAATAGGACCACAAAGATATTTGCAAACAGTTCATAAGACATTTTCTTTATTCTAAACTTTTACATTTGACTCTTCTTTCATAAAAAGATACCTCATTCATCTTGATGGAAATTTTTTTCTTCTTACCTGGACCTTTCGAAGAGATACTGGAAGACGTAAAAGGATCACTGCTTTCAAAAGGGTCAGGCTAAATAAGAACAGACACACATAATCACTGTTCTGCCATACCGTGCGCTTGTCTTTTTATGAACATCAAAATTTCTTGCTTTAAGACAAATTATTTCAGATTACTCTATTCAGTAGATATATAGTGGCATGAAATTGACTGATTATATTGAATTTGCATTATTAATGCATTTGGCTACTGAGAGCCTTGAACAAAAGACCAAGTACCTACAAGCAAAACACATTCAAGTGAAAAGGGTAGCACACTGAAATACAAGTAGTATTAGTTACCAGGGAAAAATAAGAGATGACACCCCAAAGTCTTCAGTCTTTAAGCAACAGAGACTGAATATTCAGGTTGAGCATTTACATTATTATTAATTCAGAGAGTCTGTATATCACTTCTTTTTAAATAGATGCTGTTTACAGTTGCTCTGCAGCTTGAAAAGTCTGCTGTTATCTAAATACAAACCTACATTATGCAACAAACTTACCTCCCACTGATTGATACTGGAATACTGTTCTTGGGGGGCAATAGTCAGTGAATGCCATATGTGTGAGGGAAAGGATTAATTAAAAAACAAAAACAAAATAAAAGCTAGGTTGGCTCAGCAATCCTTTAGCCAGACCAGTTCCTCCACGCGATTCACTCCATGACCGCACAAATAGAAACAGGGATGGAATGGGGGGAAACAATGTGAATGAGTGGGTGCAGGTGGCTTGAAATTCCCAACAGAGAAACAAAAAAATCCACCTAACTGCATCTTCGTGGTGGAAATATGTCATTATTGTGGAACTGGAGAGAACAAACTCCTGATTGCTGTAACAATCCATACTTAAGAATAAAATTAGTCATACTTTATCAGTTAGAAGAGAAGCATTTAGTGATATTTCATTCCTTTTAGCTTTCAGACAATCAACTTGTCAATCGTAAGGATATCTATTACGTGTAGATTTAAAAATTACTGACCTTTGAGGGTAAAGTGGGGGGTTTTGTGAATGGATCTGAGGTAAATGGGTCACTCTTCACTGGTTTCTTGAAGAAATCCTCAGGGGCAGAACTCCGAAATGGGTCACTTTCCTTAAATGGATCACCTCCAAATGGATCTAGGAGGAGCATTAAAAGGTAAAGAGAATGTAGCACCCAGTGTGTCCTTACTGAACCATTCTAGATTTGACCTCATGCTCACTGATAGAATTTTTCTTATAAAAACACACAATGATTTGGTAAAATCTGATAAACTTCCAGATACCTCTCTAACCAGGGTACTTTCTAAGTTCGAATGAGTACATGTTTATATTAAGGTTATGGACTTAATCACGAGTTACATGCATGTCATTAACATATTGGTCCTGAACACACACCCTGTCAGGTTCCTATATTTCCACATGCAAATCAAAAACCTGAAGCCAGGGAAACCTTGCAAATCTTTGTGTTTGGCTACAAGTTGTTGAAATCACATCCATCCTGTCATCAAAAGGGCTATTACCTGCTGGAGCAGGTGGCTGTTCTGCAAAAGGATCATGCTGGAATGGGTCACCTATGCAGAATAGAAAAATCATTTGTTTTATCCACTATTTAGCAAGATGATAAAAGTTTGTGAAAATATCATTTACTCAACAATTGATCTTCAAGGTCTCGAGTAAGCCATTGGTCACTTACTTCCTTTGAAAGGGTCTGCTCCCTTAAATGGATCAGATTTGAAAGGATCTTCTGACTGGAATGGGTCTGTATGCAACTCTTGCGTATTATTGGTAAACATCAAGGCTTTATTCTTAAATGGATCATCCTAAAAATCAAGAGGAGAAACATTACAGCTACTTAGCTCAAATACTTAAATAACAAAACCAAACTAAACCCCCAACCACCACACTATCCAAAAACTCTTCTCCCAGTTATTTTATAGCTCTGCTTTAGATAGGGCAGCTATTTAAAAGAAAACTATCTGCAAAGCATTTGCAGACTACAAATACAATAAATCACTGCTGAGTAGTCATACTCAGGTTGCTTCTTCTTAATTCATTCTTGAGCTTAAAGCTCCAAGTGCTGATTTCACATTACAAAGCACTATACAGCAGGAAAAGCATCATCCCAATATTCTGATGATTGAGAGGTCAGTGGAGTCCAACCTATAGCTTGCTCAAGTAACAAAAAAATCCATTACAAGTAGTAAACTAAAGTTATGAAACTTTTTTCATCGCATTCATTTGTGCCTCATAACCCTGTTTTGTGTCTGTTTGGAGTCTCTGATGAAACCAGTCCTTGCCACAGCACTGTATGTGAACACAGCACTTGTATAACAGAGCTTCATGATCAAAGCCATTCGACTCTAACCTAAGAAATATCTGACGACTACCCACTTACGCTGCCTCACCACAAGAAAAATACAGGATTTCTGTCATCCCTTTACAAGGTGCAAATGAAATAGTCTTAATTAATACTTGTCAGAACAACAGAGAGAAAGAGGAGGGGAGAGGAAGAAGAGGAAGGAAAAATTAAGAAACAGGAAAGGGCCACAATGGTTTAAAAAATTTACTATGAATGTATACTGGAGTTTTCTTCTGGTAAATGGTTCTCAGGTTTTGCAAATAAGAGAATCCCAGCATAAGATCCAACCCAAAGCTTAAAAATCAGGTTTTCTACCAGCATTAAAATCTTTGCCCTGCCCTGCACTGGAGATTGTTAGAAAATACCATGATCCCTGCAAGGCAGCAAACCAAAAACCAACCAACCAAACATCATAACTATTTCAGATGAGGTGCAAGTCACAAACTTAATTATTGTAAAATACACAACAGTATTTTTTTTACCATAGTTCCATAATTGTTTTTTTCCGTCTGGCCAAGGCCTTCACTTATGTCTGCTAAATTCGTCAGACTACCACCGTGGATCCCGTTGAGAGCTTCATTATACTCTTCTATACTCTTATTGACTTCTTGATGGCTCTCTTGAAGTTGAGAAAGTTTACTTCTTGCCTAAACAGCGAAAAATGCTTTAGGATGTTACGCATTCAATAACTCTGTCATTCTCACATTCTCGTTAAACATGGTTGCCAATTATGGCATTTTTCCCCCCCACCAGAGTTCAACCTTTCCTGACTCAAACTGGGAATTAACCCACTAAGTACCAGACAAAAAGGCTTATTTCACGAACCAGTATTTTTTTTTCTCTTCTGAAACATATTCAAGGTGACGTTCAACTCTTGGTGTTTCAAGAAACACAAAAGAAGTTGTATGAACTACAGTGAATACCTGGTTTATTTCTTCCTGTGTTGATTTTAAAGATTTGATTATTGTTTCCAGCTGCACTTTCCCAGCCTGGATGCTCTGCTCTAGCTGAGTCTCTTCCTGCTGGAGGCGATTCAGCTCTGCTTTTGCTCTATTAAGGTCATCTTCCTGCAATTTTAAATCTGATTCCTGAGATTGAATCTGCATTTTTAGTGATGAAATCTGAAACAAAATATTAAAAAAATCAGAGTGAAGTTTGAAATAAATGTAACTTAATAAATTGTGAATTTATAATAGATAATAGAAAGTTATAAAGCAACCTATCAACTGCTAAGGAAGATAATAAGAACTTCTTACTATGTTACACAAAATCCTGGACAGAAGCACATAGGAGCACAGAAGCACAGAAGCACTCAATAAGACCAAGAAAAATTACTATTTTAAATGACAGAAATACCACACTAATTATAAAAGTAATTAAAAGTTGTTTCCTGGTTGGTTATCTCATTTTCAGAATTTGGCTCCTTTTCCATTCAAATATTTATGAAATATTATGAAGTCCTTTCTTGGACCTCTGAATTTATGTGGAAATTGCTACTTATGGTAAAAAAAGAATTAAATAGAATTTCCTTCAACAAAAGGCACAATACTCTTGAGCACGTCTAGAATTAACCTACACTCACCACTTGTGTTTCTTCCTGGCATTTCTGCCTTACGTCATTCAGCATGTCTTTCAGTTTGGCTTTCTGCTGGTCCATTTCATCCAGCCGGTCTTGGGCATCTTGTTTCTGAGCTTCTAGTTCTTGCAAGTTACTTGTCTCTCTATCCAAATCGTTTTGCAGTTCCTGGGGAAAATTCCACAGTCTGTTACTAATATTTAGCTGTTGCCTTATAGGAATGATCAAACACAGACAAACACGGTAGCAAGTTCCAAACTCCAAAAGTTTTTTCATGTCATATGGGCTATTCCCTGCAAGCGAACGTTTTGTTTCTGCAGGAACTTGTATGAGACACCAGGAAACAAATCAGTGCCCACAAGACAGAAAGACACAGTGACACAGAGCACATGTAATTGAGCTATTCTAATTATCAAAACCAATACTCCTTGAACAATGATTTCCTAAATTACAGTGTTAGTCTAACTAGCACACCAACAAAAAAGACATTTCAAACTGTTCATCTACATCTTCTGTTTATATTAACCAGCACCAGAGGAAAACATTTCTTATGGAGAACAGGAAAATAAAGATCTTTCTGTAAATTTGAGGAAAATCCCATGAAAGGAGAAAAGATTTGTGCAGAAGCAACAGAAGACAGAAGAAAGAATGCTTAATTCCCTGTATACAATTTTAGATTAAAATAAAAAAATTAATAAATGATATACAGAGTTTTTACCTGAACTTCATTGGTTTTCTGTCTGATTGACTCTTCCTTTTCTCTGATGTCCTGCTCCAGTGAATATTTTTCTCTGTAAGATAAGCAAGCTCATGTATTCATGATCAGTTAAATAATACAATACACACACGTGGGCACACAAAAATAATCCATTTTCTAGAAACACCACACAGCCAAAAATGCCAGCCCATATTCTGACATATTCTTTAAAGGAGTACAGGTGTACATATCAATTATTCTTCAAAAAATACTATCTGCTCCACAATCAATCCTCTGAAGTCACCTGGTAGAATCCAGGCCAGCTTTACATAATCAGCCAGTTATAGGGTATCAGTGGGAGATTTCCCACCAACTTCAGTGACAAGTAATGATAAACTGACTAAAAAAACCAAAAGTAGTGGACACATCAGTACTATATACTAAATTGGTTCTCCTATTCCAAGATTTTGTTAATAATCCACAGCTATTACCTCTGCAGCTGTGCAATTTCTTGACTGATATCATCCAGTTCCTTCACTCCTGTAAATTCTCCTGATCCAACGGAACTTGAGCTATCCTGTTAGGAACGAAACAATCTATTAAAATATCAAGTTGTAACAGAAGATCTTCCTATACAAAGGCTGAGGTGGGACACAATCCTCATTATATGCATTTGCAAAATTCTATGGGATACATCAAATTATTACACAACAACAACTGAACATGCCATGCAATTCTACCTGTGAGACAGGAGAATTGTCTCTGTGCCCATTTAACAGATGGGACAGTGGAAACACAGCAGTTACAGGACATGCACAGTATCAATGAACAAACTGCAGGCAGTGGTAGAACTAAAATTCAAAACCCCTGCTCTGCTGTAGTCAGCAGCAAAACTTCCAGGGAACCTAACAAAATCATAACTTCATAACAAACAAAATTGTAACTTCAGTCTTCTTCAGCCCTGCCAAATATTAATGCCAATTTCTTCAATGATATTCAATTTCCTGCAGTGCCGGTCATTTCTACAGCCATTCAGGTGTAGAGCAGGGAAGATGCAGAGGGTATCACTTGCCTTTTAGGCAAGAAAATTGTCATTAGAAGTTCTTAAGAAAGGATCTCAGCATTTGGTACAAAATTTGTCATTATTAAAAAAGAATTTATAGTTTTTTGGAAAAAAAAATCATAAAAAATATCACTGCAACTGAGCAATTGAGCAAACTGCAACACTGAACTCACTGCTAGTCAAATACAAATCAGGAGATCCACCTTTTTTTAACAGCATTTTAAGAAGAAGAAAGAACAGATTGCTTACTTCACTCACTTTCAGAGTGCTGTGATAACCACAGAAAGTCTGGCTTTATTCAATATAAAAAAAACCAACAACCCCACCAACAAACCACAAACAGGGAGCATAGTAGAACGTGACATTTTTTGCAGAAACAGTAGGTGAATATCCAGTTTAAATTAGTTAATTAAATCCTCATTTTCGGATGAGCATTTCTTTTGTTAATATGCCATTAGTAATCATAAGTAACAACAACAATCCAGAATAATTCTTAGAGCTACCAAATCAAAAGCTCCTAATACCATCTTTTCTGAGTACAGACTTGCTGAGACCCACACTGTATAGCATCATGATAAGGTGTTACCCAATATAATTATGAAATAAGTTAAAATGAGCTGCTGCATAGAATCATAGAATTGTCTGGGTTGGAAGGGACCTTTAAGATCATCTAGTCCAACCATCAGTTAGGATAACACAGTCCGCTGTTCCAGACGAATGGAAAACTACTCTGCCCTGCTCACAGGAACATACAGTTTATTTCTTGTTATATTCAGTTAAACCACAGTAGATGAAAAAAAATGCATAAAATAAAACGAACTGAATAGAATATGAAGCTTAAAGCACTTGCACCAAGGTGTATTTATTGCCCACAGCTTCACAGAGCTAGTACATTAACAGGCCAGCAACAAATTGCCTGTCAAAGATGGTCTTGATAGACCAGTGCAACTCCAATAGTTGAAGGAAGAAACATCACCATGTCAACAGCCAGTGCCGGTAACTTCACACCACCGTGACATTATCATCATGCCAAAAGCAAGTGTCACAGAATACGAGAGCAAAGAGGCGGGAGAAGGTGCAGAAATAAAAACTTTTTGGAAGTTACAAGAAGCGTACGTAAACAAATCTGCATTCTTTTGGACGTTACAATTACTCACACGACGCATTTCTGTTAGTGCTGAGATCTCAGTTCCTACAGGGGTCAAGTAACCTGACAGAGTCTATAGAAAAAGGATATAGGAAAAACCTTAAAAGGACCAGAGCAACAGCAACAATTAACATATATTTAGAGGCTCAAAACCTTTCTGATAGGGAAGATAAAAAAGCAAAGGAAAATACTATATAGCTTACAGAAAAGGTGAATATATTGACAGAAGTTTCAGAAATACACTAACACACGACTGAGGAAAGGATCAAAGCGGGTTCAGTAGAAAATCAGATTCTCCAGTAAAATGGTATTAACAGTGAAGGATACAGGACTGCGCATTTCCATGCAACAAGGGAGGAATCAACCAAGTCCCAGAAACCAGGAAGTCATCACTCTTCATTTAGCCATTAAAAAATTTTACATTTTCATGGGAGGAATTTAGTACTGATCACAATCAGGGACAGGCTACTAACCCAGCTTTAAACAGTTCTCTAAGGTTAAAATAAGCCCTTCTCTATGACAGAGGAGTATTTTTCATGCTAGACTTTTCTCAGTGTTATTATTCCTTTATTTATGGGATAATTCTACTGCATTCTTCTTACTGTCTTGTGTTGTTAAAAATTTATGTATATTTTCAAATGGTAAAGAATTTTGCAAGATGAGATAAGAAAACAATGTTGGCAATTCTCTACCATAATACTACAAAAAAGAATGTATTTACAAAATGAATACTCAAAGCTTATTACTTTCCAAGCACATAAGCTCAGTATTATCTATAAATAATCAATGACTTACCTGTATGGGAGTGTTCCTCTCTGTGGGAGGGATCATATCTGGGGACAGCACTTGTGGAGGATCAATCCCTTTACTGACCTTCTGTTGAATGAGATACATGGCTAGTGCAAACTGATCTTTGCTCAGCTTTCCCATCTGTCTTGTGTCTGCCAAAGCCCTGGTAAAAAATAGATCAGACTTATAAACAAGAAAAGCTGTTTTCTCTTCTACCAAGAAGCCTGAAATACATATATACATGTAATTTTCTTTTGATTTAGCTTTATCAGTTGCTGATTCTAGTGAAAGAGTTCCATAAACAAAGCAGTATTTTATTAGACATACATGACTGAATAAAACAGTGTTATCCTGAGAAAATACTTAGAGCATTAGAACTTGAAAAAACAATCACAATTCACAGACTGACCTATATCCCCCTCCCAGAAAAGCAAAGTGAGTATTTATTTATCCCTTGATCTTCCATATAACTCACATATCATATTGTATGGGTTTTTGTTTGGGTTTTCAGTTTTTCTTTTAATGTTAGGATCACAATTCTGGCTGGGTAATCTGACTTCTCAGATCAACAAGTTAAAAAAATGCAGCTACTCGGGAATTCTTACCATATATGTGCTAGGAGATTCTGAGAAAGACCTGAATGCATAAAAATGTCCTTTACTTCTTGGCCACTCACAAACCCATCCATGTCTGTGTCTGTTTTTAAGAAAATTTCATCGTATCGCGCTTTTTCAGACATTGGTACTACCCAATTCACAGGTGGCTGTAAAACAAAGTTGTATATTTCAAAGAAAGATAAACAATCTTTATCAACACACTAAGTATATATGACATTATTCGGACCTGGATGTGCTGAACATCTTGCACAATCAAATCTGATCAGTAAATAGGTATTTCCTCTTTTCCCATATTCTAGCTTAATACTTTTAATCTGAATTATAAATACTGATAAACAGCTATTCGTTAGTTGAAAAGCATTCATTCCCTGGAAATATGGACCCAACTAGGCATAGTAAGTCATCATTCTAAAGAGCTTTAGAATGTAAATTAATGATTCCTTTTGTATTAAAGCAGATATATGAATGAAACCTTTCTATGAGAGTGAAAATCCTCTGTAAGATTTGTCACTTCATGGTCACTCTGACTAAAATTCACCTGCTCCATTTCCCTTCCAAATCATAACATTCTCAATCCCTTCCCTCCATCCCCATCATCCAACAACAAACACATTTTCAGAGAAGCGCTCACATAAGGCACAAATAAATATGCAGTTTTATTTTTTCCTGCAGTTTACTAATACAAAAAAAAGAAAAAAAGAAAAAAAAATTTGTACCTGTGACTGTTTGATGCTGTGCTTGGGAGACAAACTCCCTGTGCTGTTCAGACTGTTGACACTACCGTGAGACGGGGTAGAACGGAGACTGTCTTTTGGCGGAGGACTTGCAGGGAGAACAGGAACCGCCCCAGGAAAGACAGGCGTCTTCTTTCTTTTAGAAGGTGGTATGAGAGAAGGGGGTAATAGTGAAGGAACTGGCTCTTTTTCAAGAGCTCTATAAACCAAATGCATTGCCTGCAAAGGCAAAAAGGTCAGATAACATTAACAATTAGAAGAAAAAGCGACAAGATCTTCCAGTGTCAGTCTTTTACATATTAATAAAACACAGACAGCAAGATCAGAGATGTAAACCAGAGCAGATAATTTCAAATGTAATTCCAAAATGTTTAACCTTAAGGACATGGGCAAGAGTCAGTAGATAGATTTAAGAAAGACAATTTAATAGCTCCAAGTGAACAATATAGATTAGAACAGTCAACTGTAATAGAGAAAGCCACAAAGCTCTTGAGAGAAATGGAGCAATTTGCTTTAGCAGACACACTGTGACTTGAAAATTTAAAGCAACTTACCACAGCAAACTCATCCTTGTCCAGGTGACCATCTTTATCAATATCACTGAGATCCCAGACCTACAGCAATTATGAGAAAAACATCTATTTAGAAAACAAGTTGCATTTTGTGCTTTTGATGTTAATCATCATCAAATTAAGACTCTTAATAGATTTTTGTGAAGATCACATTAGTTATCTTAGGCCTAGCTAAACGTTCTCTGATGAAACAGACTGGATTAGGGTTTTCTGGCCGTATGAAACAACACTGGCTCTAACAAATTCTGGATGCAACACACATTTTATCTTTCTATGTAGCAATTACGAAGTCATCAAACTAACTAAAACCATCCAGAGGCGGCTTTTGGAATTGTCCAGAATTGTGAGCTAGCGGATTGTCCAAATTTGACTTAGAAGAAAGTTAAAATATTTTAGAAAAGCCAATACATTTATAATTTGCATTCCATTCCTAAATTTCTAGTTTTCATTTTTAGTCAAAAAAAGTATGTCCACCCCTCCCAAAATTTTCTACAGGAGAGAATTTAAGCTTCTATCAACTTTTGTTCATTATTATGTCACATAAAATCAATGAAACATACAGGAGATTTAGAAGGATCCAAAACTTTGGGTACTGTATTACTCAGCCATCAACTAACACTATTTAATCATCAATGGGAGTTGGAGACAGTAGAGGTGACAGAACGCTATGACTGAGGCTCAATCATCTGATCTCCACTCCCTGCTCTATCACTGGACCCCTCTACAAATCTCTGCGAGTTCTATTAGTCCTTTCCCCATTTCCTCAGTCCCCTCTCTTGTCCACAAACTTTTCTGGAACAGGAAAAAGCTTCCTGAATTTCCATTGTGACAATAACAGTATAAAATACAAAGCCTTTCAAGACTGAGTACTTCACAGTAGCACAGAACTGAAACAAGTCATACTTAGATGATGTAGATAATACAGAGAAAGAAGCAGTTCTTCCTGAAGAGATGAAAGCATTTAACGCAGAAACAGCTCTTACATAGAACGTATTTGTTCTCAGTCATATCAATATGCAAAACATTAAAGAACATGTATTTTAAGTTGAAGCAGAAAAATACTTTAAGGTTTGCTTCCCTTGCAAATATGCAACGGATGCACTAAGCTCAGATCTCAGAAGTATTTATAAATATACATGAAAAAATACTTGACAATTTGACAGTTACAATAAATGAGGATGTTTTAAAGCATTCTCTTGTACAAATAGCAGATAGGTTTAATGGTATGTTTAATAATGTGTATTTGTAAAACGGACAAAACAGTGAAATATAATCTTATAAAAGCTATTATGGTTTAGGAGAGCTTTCTCTTGTGTTTAAACAACTACAATCAAAATTTCCAGCTCTTAAAATGAATACAGAGATAATGAAGCCAATCTACTCTAGGGCCCAAATTACTATTATTATTCTTATCTGTAAGTGGAAGATTTCAGAGCCTACTTAATGTTCTTGCTTTATAGCATGCACTCGATGTAAAATCTCAGCCAAAACTTGATCTATGTTGGTAAGTTACATTTAAATATTTAACATTGCAACTCTGAGAAGCTAAATAGAGAATAGCTAAATCTAAACAGCATACTTACCCTTCCTAGGATATCAAGAGGTAGCTTTGAATTCATCAGTACTGGTTTTACTTTGTCTCCTGAAAGTAAACCATTTACTGGCAAAAGGCTTTCAAAAATACCATCAAACTTTGCTTTTTCTTCCACCTAGTTGGTAAGAAATAGCCTGAATAAGTAAAAAAGTGTGCCTGTGTGAGTGTTGAAAATGAGATCTTGCAAGAAATTAAGACTGGTCAGTAATGTATTCATTCTAAATTTCCAAGCTTTCTTGCAAGTGCCACAATGCTGTATTTCAATGTAAACCCCAGGGAGCTACATTTAGGAGCTTAACTTCAAAGCTAAGGTTATGATAGCTATGAGATTTTAACATGCAGCATTCAACATATGCTCCTGTAGTGTTCTAGAAGGACAATGCATTCCGATTAAAACACTGCTGACCAGATTCTAAACAAACTTTGACAAACTCTGTAGAACTAAAAGCTATTATTCCCAAATAATTTGCCTCCTACTTTAAAGTATGAAATCCAACTACAAAAAGAAAAATCAGCATTAGAAGTCATTCTATTGAATTTCTACCTTTTGGAAAATATTTGCATTTGAAAATTAACTAAATGCAAATATACCCCTGTATGTACTGAAAGTTACTGTTTTCCAATCATATATATTGAGCTTATCACTGGATACTAATAAGAACATAAGAACTCAAGCTTTAAATTAATACTTCAGAATGGATTTGGTGAAATGCTTTGCTGTTCTCAGTAGGGTTCCTTTATACAAACATGAAAGTGCCTACTATTAGGATCCTGGAAGAAATCCAGGCAGGCAGAAGATTAAAATTCATTGTGTCTTAAAAACATCACACCAGGGGTTGTCAAAGCCTTGTTTAATGCTTATTTCCAATATAAAACTACAGTTCAATATTCTCTATTGTGCACAAGTCTGTCGTCAGAACGGGAGGACTTCTGAAATGGGAAATATATTTGATACAAAATTGCCTCACTGGGAAAACTACAGACAAGGAAAATATTTACTTCTAAAGAATGGATGGAATGCGTTGTCTTTTACACTTACCCTAACAGCCCAGTGAGTCTCTGTTGAAGGTGGTGTGATCAGCAAAGGACTGCTAGTGTCATGCTAAAAATTAAAGATTTTTTTATTTATATGTCTCTCTATATATACAAAAAATACACACACTTCTGTCTCCAATCCTTATAAATTGCTTTAGCAGATGGTTATAGATATGAAGCTTAACTACACTGAAAAAAAGAAAAAGGGCTGCTCTTGTTCCCAAATAAAAAAGTAAGTCATATCAATTTATACTATTCTAGTACTTCAATAAGGACTTCAGGTGCATTAAAGTACCCAAACGCAGAACTAAGACAAGTTAAAGGAGGTTCCTCAGCAGCTGCTGCAGGCAAAACTGCAGCCATGCCCTTTACTCAGACTCCTGTTGACCAAGCCAAAAAAATTTATTTTTTCTTTTCATTTCTACTTTCATAAATTTAGAGTTCAGCCACATCAAATTCCCAAACAAGCTGAGCGTAGTTAAACTTGCATCGTTTTTGCAGCCCAGGAAGGGACTGGTACATAGAACTGAAGATGCCAGGACTACAGCAGCCATGGCTGCAGTTATCCTATGGAACAGTTTGACAGCAGCCTCAAGTCTCAGAACCATGACATTTATGAAACAGAAGATTATCTCAGTGTTCTCATATAACACATACATACATTGAGGTAGATATTACTTACAAATTTGGGAGGTGGCACAGTCAAGTTCAGACTGCTCAGGTTAACATCATGGCCATTCTGCGCACACGCTACCAGGCGCAATGCGACATAGAAACCCTACAAATAATAGTGGGTTTTATTAAAAAAGCAACCAATCTAAGTCTTCAATAGCCTATTTATGATTTTTACTACATTCTACATGTGCAACTCAGTAATGCATGGAAAAAACAGATGTATAGCCCCATTCAGTTAACTGCATAGCGGCAACTACCCCACTGCTTTTAAAGATGATTCTGGCAAAATTTCACAATAACATGGAACAAAAAATAGGAAACTTCAAAGCTCGTTTTTAGGAAGGACTCTCCTATAAGTTAGATTTCAACAATTTTTCTTAAAAATTAATGTTTTTTAAAAAATTTCCGTATCTACAAGTTGGTATTTGATATTCCAAGCCATTTTTAGTAGCATTAGTTATATTTTTTCATGCGAGATGAATATGTACCTATGTATCATATACACTGATTATTCACAAAAGAGCGCCAGAAAATTAGATCCAAATTTCTCCAGCAGCCTCACTGAGTAATATATTTAGATATGAGCACCGCTAGGAAAAAAAACCTCACCCTGTAAACAAAAACTTAAAAAAAAAAAAGAAAAAGGATAACTACTATTGATAATGGGGTTTTCTTGAAACAAGACTAATCTGTGGGAGGTAACATGAGGACTCTACAGGCGCATTTCATTTACCTGCTTATCCAAGTATCCCTTACCCTCTGGGTCAGCCAAATCCCATATCTGTGGAGATATAAAATAAAAGCCATTGGGATTTTAAAATAAAACTTAACTCACCTCAACAGTTCACATTTTATGTCTTCTTGGACCATTTATTGCAGTTTTCCAGTTATAACATACCACATTATTTAATTCTTAAGTTAGCAACAAAAATGTTGCACAAAAGACGATTTCTCCTTTTAGATTCCTATGAAACTTAAAACAATCCCTTGGAGCTATTACCCATCTGTGGTTAACCTAATGCTCCACGGATCTGGTTTGCATTCCACCAAACTCCTTTCTGCAACCTCCTCTGCTCAACGTTAGCTGCACTTAAGCAACTGCACAGATAATTACTGCATTATCTAATTCCTTCAACTTACTTTTCCAAGGATAATATCAGAGAGACCGGATTTTTTAAGAAAAAGCGCAGCTTCACTTGCCCCGACTCTCCCTGTGTATGTTGGATCTACCTGAAAGATAAAAGTTCACATTCAATTGAAGCCTGTCTGTCATGAAAGCAGAGATAACAAATGATAAAAACACCTCTTTTCTCGAGGTCAAAAGAAGTTAGAGAAGCACACATTACAACTGAGCAGAGAGAATCTACAGAAGATTAGCACTGCAACGAGGAAAGGGAAGGGGAAAATCTTGGGGAAGAGGGAATTGTGGTTTATTTTTCAATTTATTTTTATTAAGAGCCTACCTGTTTGTAGTAAGTTTCATACAACGGATTCCCAGTAGAAAACTGAAAAACAAAATGTGAACTGCAATCACAAATAGCCCAACTTCAGGGAATGACAGAAAAAAGAAAGAGCATATACTTTGTGTATTACTTGTATCAAAAATACAGAACAGTAGGTTATTTTGCTGTGTTCCAAACTGGATACCTGAAATCTAAGTGTGGATAACAGCGAACCCCCAGAACTTGCAGCCAACAGAATACCCTGACCTCCTAAAACTTTTTATTTGCCAGCATTCATACTTACACTCACGCTTTTAATTAACAACACTTTATGGTAATAAGGTTTTGTAGAACAGCTTTGAACTGTCTGCCAAAGTATTTCAGATCACAGTTTGAGAACCACCAATATCAAAGGCAGAGTTTTCAACATAAAGCTGACTTAGCTACCTCCTGCACCGTAAATATACTTATGGAATATTTTCAGCAGACAGAAATATACACACACAGAGACAGAGCCCTGGTATCAAAATATGCCTGTGTTTATATATTTTCAGGGCTAGGATCTTAAACTGAAATAGAGTTTAAAAAAATAGAATTAATGGTTAATGGTCACGATTCCGTGACAAAGCTGTTTGAAGCTTTCAGGTTGGTGTTATCGCTGCACTACACCAAAGCAGCAGCTGCAAAGGTGGTCCCTGCCCCTTGGGGACACTAAACAAGCAGATTCCTTTTCCCTCTTGCTGACATTCCAACGGGAACTGATACACCCAAAGAGGCAGAAGCCCCAACGCTCATCTTCTCTCATTTGCCTCCTACAACTGCCACGCAAGATCTAGCCATGTGCAGGTTAAACCTCCACAACATTCTCCAGCAAAAACGTTACAATCCAGTCTCGAACAAGTCACCCCTTGGAGCAGACAAAGGCCTTAAAAAAAAGGCAACAAAACAACCCAATAACGCACAGTTTAATGGGTGAGACATGGAGATGTTGAAACATCCCAAAGCCTGTTTGAAACAACTGCTCTCCACCTACAGGATGTAAGTCAGACACCTGACGAAGGACTATTTCTCACTAACCCTGATCACTGGTATGTCACCTCCCAAATGCTATCTTCTTCCTTGTCATCCACATGGATTTCTGAATGTTCTGCCTACACCGAGGGGAAGGGAGAAATATGATGAAAGAAAAGACCCATAAAGAGAATCTTCCTATAAGTTTGTTGTAAACGTGCCAAATCCTAGTTTAAGGAACCTTCCAAAAAAACTAACCCCTATTAACCAAAGCAGCAAACACCAACTCTTTGAAGATCAGTACTTCTATTTGGCTAGAAAAACCACATATTTTCAGAAGAATTTCCTAAGCATCTTAAATGTACTTCACTTATACCAACGAACAAAATAAGCCACTGCATTCTCCAACATCACTACCCTCTAGAAGCTACTGCTCTTTGGTAGCTGGACACTCCCCCATCCCTCGAAGTGTTCAAGACCAGGCTGGATGGGGCTTTGAGTAAACTGGTCTGGCAAGAGGTGTCCCTGCCCAGGGCAGGGGGATTGGAACTCAATGACCTTTAAGGTCCCTTCCAACTCTAACCATTCTATGATTCTATGACAGGAGTTCAGAAGAAGAAACTTGCAACGGTAACTCAAATCTGACTCATCTTTTCACTGGCTTGTAAACAATCAGCATAGATAAGCACCACGTTTCTGTAGGAAACGCATCATTCAGAGAAAAGGTGGAAATAGGAAACAGTCTGTCCAACTCTGAATAAAATCTAGTATGTTTTAGCCAACTACCACTATATACCTCTTGTTTCTCAGAAAGCTCAGAGAAGCCAGCCAAGGACCATCTACATCCTCTAAGTAATTTGGCGGGTATCCTACAGCATGCAGAGGCTGGATTCATACCAAGATCCAGAGCAAACCACTCCGGCAGCAGCGTTGCATGATCTCATCCCATCACCAGACGTTCCTCTCATCCTCATCTGATACTGTCAGCTGTGACATACAGCTGACTTACCTGAGAGAGGTGGCAGGAAGCCAGGGTGATGTGCTGAAACGCTCTGAAGTTTTCTTCTACGGCAATATACTCGTCCAAGTGCTGCTGGAAAGCACTTCAGCACTCAGCTCTCTACTTGCAGAATTTTACAAAGATTAAACCTCTCTGACCGATTTACCTAAATGACTGCATCTCTGTGATGAAGCAGACCAGACAAAATGGGCTCAAGTGATAAAAATAGCATAGTCGCCTATCTACCCGTCACCACATGTGACTACATCGCTATTATTCAAGAGGAATCTAATTTGATGACAGCTGACAATGGAGAACCTAGACGAGACAGTGTCAATGCTGGCAAACATTGGCATGAAAAACATTTTGATGAGTGGTCAAATCACCTGCTGTACCGCAGTTCAGTCTGACTTACAGGTTAACAACCCTCTGGTTTCTATTCCTACTCCACACTCCCAAAAGCACCATCTATGACCAACACTGTACACTATCCCCCGAACAGACACTTCAGAACCCTGGCGCCTTGTTGTTCGACCTCTAAGTTGATTTCCCACAAAATTTGAAGTTGGAGACTTGAACCTGTGCTCTCACAGCAGATCTGCTACACTGCATTTGAGGTACAAGCACATGGATATGACTCCATGTCCCTTAATGCAGGTCTGGGAAAAAGGAAGGTGTAATCTGCTGCCACCAGAACAATGAATAAAGGCAGCTCCTAGCAGCCTTCTCTCCCGAGGTCATCTCCAGGCCACAAAGAACTCTGGATCAGGTGAACTACTTCCTTGGCGTCCTCCTGTTCAACTGCTGTTGTCACATCATATGATGGATGAAAATAGGTACTGTGAAAGGGGAGAAAACAAGCTGTTCCACAAGGATGAGAACCAAAAGAAGGTTGCTGCTGCCCCAGAAAGATAGATCCCCTTTGCCTTTACTCTACTTGCGGAGTATCCCTAGATGTATCAGAAGAGTGAGCTACAAAAGGATCTGCGCTGTCCCAATATTGCTACCGTAACTCTCCGTAACCTCCAGAGGCTGTAGGTTGAACATGCCCAGCACAGTGCAAAGACCACTGATAAGGTGACTAAATATTCAAGAAAATAGAGTTATCAAAGGTAAATCAAAGTCATTTTCCGTTGATTTTTAACTCCAAGAACTGATTTTACATGCTTGCTCTCCAACTGTGTTTACGCATAGCCAGGTGAAACAGCCTGCTGAAATGTTGGTTTGCATACTCTAAGTTAGACAGGTAAATTACCTTTCATAAAAATATCATAAAACTTGTAATTTCATAGAATAGAACCATAATAAAACTGATTTACGAGAAAAAAAATATTATTAAACACTTTCACATGCTTGAACTACCCATGTTTTTTATAGCTCCTAATATGTCACTATCAAAATTCTTATTTTATATCTTTCTGAGTGAACGTGTTTCAAACTGACAGGATGTGTAATCTCTCCTACTCCTTTTAATGCCATTTCTGGCATTTATTATAACCAGCATGTATCTCTGCATTAATCATGAAATCTAGGCTATTAAAAGAAGAAGTTTATTAATTTCTAAGGAAATTCTGCTTACTGCCCTGATTACAGCTAAATTACTCTTCACAGTTCAATAAAGAAAAAGTTTGAAACCTAGAATGCTTCCAATAAGTAAGCTGTACAATAGCACCCCAAATTACTGATATGTTCACAGAACACGGTGCTGTTTCGTAAAGATAATAGATAATGTTATACAAAATAAAATGCCATTCATGCCAGTCTCTCAAATATCAATTAGAATGTAAGCAACACAGAAGGAGGATATCTAATATAATAAATATTTGATACATTTTGTCAATGTACTATAGAAGATAGAAGTTCCACAACAAACTCCTTCAAGTCCAGAGTTTATTCTACACGTATATTTTGCACCACATTGTTTCTCTTGAAAACTTTTGGTAGCAGTCTGCATGTACATGGGCATTTTCAGATGTTTCTGAGCACGTTCATTTAATTAAAGAGATGTTAACCAGGACTCCTACTGCTATCCAGAAGTTAAAAGGTGGTGTGCTCTCTTAATAGGATGTACAGCAAACTACGTATTACCTAAGCATCACATAACTCCATTAAAAGATAATTTTTCAGAGTTATCACAAATAAAAGTCCATTATTAAAAGGAAATTGATAAATTTAAATAATTTGAACTGTCAATAGCAGTTGTTCTGAATTCCTGACTGGCCTAGCCACAGCATAGAAAATTACAAGGCCTTGGAGGGTGGTGGGGTGTTACTGCTTTTGTTTTAAAAGATATCAGTAAACTGACTATCTTCATAGGAATATGGGAAAGAATAAACAGTAATCACGTTGTTCAGGTCTGAGTTATTTGGGTGAGAAGTTAATCAAAAACCTTGTTACAAGAATAACAATAAAAATCTACCCAAGGATCCCAAACATTAATGCAGAGCTGAAGTACAGCCTCTCCCAGAGGCAAACCACGCTCCTTGTGGAGACAAGCTCCAAGGTCCAGGCTCTTCCCCTCCCCTCAGAACCCTCAGTCTCCTGCTGACGGGTGAAAAATCTCCTTTCTACTCCTTCACACCGAGTCCCTTCCTGGTGCACCCATGCTACTTGTGCACCTCCCATATATTAAGCACAGTCATGACACCCCAACATCTAAAGGCGACATTAACCCCGTGTTACAAGCAGGAAAACAAGGTGACGCGACCAAATTTGAAGAGTCCGGAGCAGAGAGCGAGCGCCAGCCCCGCACCTCAGAGCGCCCGAACGCCCGCGGCCCAGCCGCAGGAGCTGCAGCCCGGGGAGGGAAAGCCTCCGGAAAGCCTCGGCGCTGCCCTTCCCCTTCTCCTTCCCAAGGGGGACAGCTCCGGGGCCTCCATCAAGGGAGGGCGCCAGCGCCTTTTTTGTGCCCCCACAGAAGAACCGGCGCCTGACCCGGGAGGCTCAGCCCCGGCCCGACGGCTGGGGGCCTCTCGCCCCCGCCCGGGGCCTGCTCCCCGCCGCGCCCCGACCCTCTTCCCCGCCCGCGGGCCGAGCCCCCTCCCCGGCGGCGGCGGGGAGAGGCAGGGCCTATGCCCCAGCGCCGACCCGGCCCCGGCTTCACCCGCCTGCGGGAGCGGGACCCGCACCGGGGAGAGCCCGCTCCCCCTTCCCCGATCTGCCCCTCGGCCGCCGGGCCCAGAGGGCCGCGCCTCCCCTCAGCCGCCGCCGGCTGTCCCTCCGCCCCGGCAGGGTCCGGCCGGTTACCTGCTGGCTGAGGGGGATGAGCGCCGCCATCTTCCTCCCACTGATTCGGGCAGCGGGGCGGGGGGAAGGCGGGGCGAGCGGCGGCGGGAGGCCGCCCGGCCGCGCCTGGCACCGCGCGGCCCCGCTGGGCCGGGCGTGTGGCGGGGGGGGCGGGGCGGGGACCGGGGCCTGCTGGGCCGCCGCCCGGAGTGGCTGAGGGGAGGCGGAACAAAGCGGGCGAGGGATTATCTGTCCCCAGCAGGCGCTCCCCACCCCGCGGGGCTGCACCCGCTGTCCCGTCCCGCCGCGGCTCGGCCCCCGTTGCCCGCAGCCGCCCTGCGCCCGGCCGTGGCCGCCTTAGGCGGGGCCGGCCCTGACCTACCTACAACGCTACCGACAAAGTACCGAGGGATACTCTATCAGGTAACCCATCGACCTTTTACAGCTGGATGACCCGCAGCCAACTTTCTCCTGGGCCAACCTAGTCATTTTACTTCGTTACACTAAACCTGCTCAAAACTGACCTCACCCAATTAAGCTTCCTCTGGTTTATCATCAATATTCGAAGTCGAACAAATCCCTGCCTGGAACGTGTAAATACTGAACAACAGGCTGAAGGAAGCTGGAGCACTGTAGTCATGTAAAAGCTAAATCAACAAGAATATGTAGAGGGTGACAATGTCACTACAGTTATTTCAATGGCTTTCCCCATTTTTCACCCCACAGCGTTACTTTTTTTTTTTTTTTTTTTACAAGGGACAGCACTTAGACAAGCACAAGAATGTGACCTCAGTCCCCTCCACAGGCCAGAAACCAAGGATTCCCAAGATCTTCCCACTCCCTCTCTTCTTCTCACAGCAAACTCCGTGCTGAGGCAGCCCAGAGATTCACACGAAGCCTTTGGTGCTGGAAGGGCAACTTCAGATTTTGCTAAATTTATAGCGTTAGTTGTTGGAGGGGGGAAGGAAACATGAAAGAGCAGAAAGACCTGAGAAGGGATGAAGGAAGTGACTGAATAAGGTTACGAGAGTGGGTTATGACAGGTCAGACAGAAAAATAAGGCTCATCATTCACCATTTCAAATTCCCCCACCATCTCATTGAAAAAAATAATAATTTAAGACATCTTCCAGGCAGTGTATCTATTCACCTCTGATTTTTTGAAGGGAAGAAAACCGTCAACACATTTAGATTTCACAAGAGTTGTGGAGGGACAGGCTGCTGTCCCTCAGGCCCCACACCGAGACAGCGCTAGAAGGTTCCATCAGCAGATGAGCAAGGGCAGAACCACCAAAGAGCCGCCTGGAGCTGTGCCCGTGGCGGCCGTGGGGCTGCGATAATCCCCAAAACCCTGAGAGGCATACAGTTACCACAGCAGCTTAGCACAGCTTATCTCCCCCGGAGCGTGAGGTATGTTGTGAAACACGCTTCAAACACCTGACACGCCGAACCTTTCAATGAAATACCATAAAAAAAGCTTATTATGGTATCTCCTCAACAAAAATGAGCCTGAGTTTTAACATCTACTATTAAACTCTGAAAGTGTACAACAGTTCCAAAACCTAGTGCTTTACGACAGGTGTTTTTAATACATTTTAGCAGTGTTAAAGATATACTTAATAAAAATATTAACCTTTTCTATATAGAATTTAACTATGTTATGGTATTTTAATGAAAAATAACTAGTCACAAAATTTAATGCTGAATTAAAAAATAATATCCTGTTTTAATACAACTCTGTTGGCAAAGCTTTCCATAAGCTGGTAACAAAACATCAAAATCCTTACGTGCAAAAATCCCTAAGCAATTTAAGTAAAAATAACATGACCTTCTTTCAAATAACAATTAAAGCTCCTCCTTCTTGACAGTGTTCCTCACTACTCTACTCTTTCCATATTTTTTTTCTCAAGCCTTTTCTTAAAACCATTGCTCAAAGTATTTTTCTTCTGTGACCCTTTCTCTATCCCGCTCTTCCTCAGTCTGCTTTACGTCCGTTTCCTTTTCAAGACTCTAATTAAAGATTTCATTTTTAAGCACCAGTAAGTTCTTGATCAGATTAGGCAGGGAATTTTTAAAGTGGGGTAATAAAGAACCAAGACAGACACAGCAGTTTCAAGGATTCTTGACTTTTTTGAATACCATTCTCCATTCACAGCATCAGCCCAACCTTCAGGTTTCTCAGCATTAGTGTCCATGACGTATTCAGGTTCATCCCAATCCTTAAACAACACCAAAACATAGGAAGATTAAAAAAACCAAAACTGACGCACAGTCCAACTATATCAAACGTGTGTTCAGTAGGAATTAAATAATCCAGTAATGCAAAATAAAGAGAGCAAATTACCTCAGGTTTGATGTCATTTGGAACATCAATTTGCATTTGATCATCCCAATCAGTGGGTTTCTTTACTGTTGGATGATTAGTTTTCCTTTATATTTTTTCTACCATTTCCACAAACAAGAACTGCACAACAGCAGTGACAGTATTTCAGTAATGAAGAAATAAACTCACCAAACATAATGGAGTCATGTGGATCTCCACTTCGGTTCTTCTGATCCAAGTGTGAGGAAAAAATCTTAACAGATCTCCCATCGTAGTCTGTCTTCTGCTCCTGCTTCACAGTAAACTGAATGACCACAGTCTTCCCTATGTTACTTAATGACTTAAATTGTGAGGAGATAGCATAAAGTTTAGAATTTTCACTAGTTTGTATACCTGTGAGTATATTAGTAGAGTAGTCAAACTTAGATTTTTCTCCATTTCTAAAGAGAAAATACTTCTATTGCCATGCACAGCACATCTATAAAGGCAATTCCTCAGTTC
>JAOQGH010000014.1:5162752-5177828 GCA_025769975.1 Gallinago jamesoni | reverse complement strand
TGTTCAGCCTGGAGAAGAGAAGGCTCCGGGGAGACCTTATAACAGCCCATCAATATCTGAAGGGGCTACAGGAGACACAGGGAGGGACTGTTTATGAGGAAGTGCAGCGACAGGACAAGGGGCAACGGGTTTAAATTGGAAGGGGGGAGATTTAGATTAGACACCAGAAAGAAATTCTCATTTGATTGCAGATTTCAGACTGAATATCCTGAGCCTTGATGATCTGGCACCGAATATCACCAGTGAGGCAGCAGAATTAAAGCAGAATGTAAGTAGAAATTCCCCACTAGCACCTGTTTCTCTTCTGCCACTGTTTGCTGGAGGGTGACCATTCTGAAATGAATACTTCTACTCACAGCCACCCGAGGTGGGCACGTCTCGCTAGGTGCAAGGGTTAGAGCAGGATTTTAAGTACTGAAACTTGACCAAATTCTTTCTTTAGTGCCTGCATTTCCTTATTCAATGTAACAGCCCTGCACAGTTTGTGCGGTGATACAAAAGAGAACACTTTTAGTTCCTAATAAAGTAGTGCTCGGTGATATTCAGTAGGAGAGAATGAAGAATAATGGAGGTATATTCTAGGTTATATTTTGTTGATTCTCCTAATATACAACTGTTTCGGTTTACAGGGGACAGACATCCAAATTACTGAAGAATCAAACAAAAATCCAAAAAAAGATTCTCTCCTGGTGGAAAAAGACCAAACTTCTCCTAAAATGACAAGCACAGTAACTGGTGTGGGTGATGCTTCTGAAGGGGATACTGAAAAAACTGTGACTGAAGCTGAAATCTCTGAGCATTTAAGTGGAGTTTCTGCAGATTTTCCTAGACACAAACAGGATTATCTTGATCATGATGAGAGAACTCTCAATTCAGAATATTCCGAAGACTTTGAAGGATCTCTGTCTACAACAGATGGGGAATCTGGATCAAAAATGTCAGAGGGACATTCTGAGAGCTGCACATATTCTGGAAAACACTCACCTTCAGCATCGTCACCTTTACGTAGCAGAGAGCGGCGTGACCAGGCGCAGGGAGTAACTGTCAGAGAAACTGCGGTTCAGACAGTGGATCCTCCGTTCACCTACAGCTGGGCAAGGAGTGAGTTCACAAGATATTGCCCTATTCAGGCAATTTTTACATTATTATATACACCAGCCTAATCAGCATTAGTAGAGCTTTTCGTTTCAGTACTAGCTTCCCCGATCTGACATTAAATTAAAATCTTTCTAAAGCCCAACACACTGGCTGTAGAAAAGGTTGAGATTGGCCAACAGAGTAAGAACTTGGAACTGTTTTTTGCTTAAAAAAAAACCCCAACCCCACAAGAGGAACTCTGGGTGGATGAGCTAGTGTTAGTGAGAGTGATATTCTCAAACAGAATTCAACAGCTTTATTGTATCTTTACTATTGTAAACAATACTCTTGTGGTGTTTCTGAAGCGATCACCCATCGTAGAGTTCTTTTTTGCATTGTATTTAGTTCTTGGGAAATAAATACACTTAGAAAAGACCGATGTGACTATTATCTGTTTCTGAGCAGCAGCTCCTTCCCTTCCTCTCGTTACTGAAAGGAAAAAGCGGTAAGAGCCACTTCTTGCCACATTCAAGAGAAAACAGAAACTCGGTTAATCTTGAAAATTGGAACTTCCTTCAAGTACAAAAGCCTTTATTTTTACTCTGTCTAGGGTTAGAAAAGATGCCTTCTGCCACGACACATGATGTGAATGTAAGACTAGAGCCACTGTGGAGCTCATAGAGCTATTTCAGCGTGGTTTTAGCTGACAGAATTCCCTGTTAGGCTCTACAGCAACCGATGTCCCAAGAGACTGCTGAAGAGGATTCGAGTTCTAGCACTAAACCTTCCCACCCTCCAGACCCAGTAACTCTGTTTTCCTGTACCCAGCAAACACCACTGCAGTTTTGGACCCGCCTGTAGGAAACAGCTACATCGATCCCATACCTGTTGCCAGCCACGTCATCAGCACGGACGCAGTAGAAGGTAGTGAAAAAAAGGCGTTTCTTATTCTATTTTACTGTATTTTATGCATCTCACCCCTGCTGGGATTGCTCAGCCCTTACTGTCTGCCTGTAACGTGTCTCTAAAGGACGCTTTCTCCATTCCTTGCAGCCCTGACAGCGTACAGCCCCTCAGTTCTGGTTTTAAACTCCATGTTGAAACAGCACCTGATGCTGACTCAGCAATTTGTAGAGAACATTCACCACCTTCATTTCTCCCTTGTGGAGTCCCTGGAGCAGGAGAGGTTCCACTACCACACCCTGGAAGAGGCTAAAGAGGTATTTCTTTAGGCTGCTGCCCAGTCTGTCATAGATAAGTGTTTATTCCTTTCCAAACACTTCTAGTATTTGCAGTAAACAGAGCTTCTTTGTGTATTATTCATTAATCAGATAAAGTTTATATGATCATTGAATATATTACTTCATAGAAGAATACTATAATGCTTGTGCCCCTGTTAATAACAAGTCAGGAGTTTATACAGTTAAAAAACCCCAAAGTCTTACTGGAGGCTGTAGTTTTGAAAGAATAAACTTTCTGTTTATCTACCTGTGTATCTACCTGTCCTCAGACCAGCATGGATCTTTCTAATATTGTGACAGAAGTATCAGTTTCTGGTGTCAGAAAAGTGCAGTTATCTTGAAATAGTAGAAAGTATTTATCTACATAAGAAAGAAATGTGCATATTAACTTTTTTTTTTTTTCAGTACATCAAGAGTCACAAATCCCCACCTCTAACAATTGAACAAGCACGTGAAAAAATTCGGAAAGCAGAGGAGGAAAAACTGCTTTGACTCTTCAAATTTTAAGTAAAATCTATATTTACAGATCTCAAGCTGGAACAAGCAACCCATCCAAATTATACAGATAAGTTATAAACTATGTACCGGAAGGATTTGTACTAACTGCTCTGTTTTTATTATAAATAATTTATTTTTCTACATCTGAATTTTTTACTAATGTACGCGGATAGAGGGAGAGGCAGGAGCCTTCAGCCAGACTGTGTCAGTGTTCAGCAAAAAATGAAACCCAGCAAACAGTTCTCTCTAAAGGCAGTGCAGAAATCAAGCGCAAGTCTGTACTGCAGTGCCCGAGGACTATGGGCACAGTAGAACAATACCATAGTTAGTGCCATATTTAAGCAATGTTTATATATTATTAGCCTTGTCAGGTTACTACAAAACCAAATATACGCAAAGTTAAGATAAACTCAAGACAAGGAAGGTTTATAGCCAAATACGGGAATCCACTCTGAAATATGAGCCGCCATTTTATTTTTATTAAAAAAAACCTGTTTATTGGAAGGCAAAACAATAAAATTCACAAGTTGATAACATACAGGTGGTGTATGCTGATTCACAGACAGTTACAGTTCCACAACTACAGCAGATCTAGAACAAACTGATATTTCACCATATTAATTGACTGCTTTGAAGAGGGTTTCTGCTTATACAAACAAATGACTCCAGAAGAGGTTACCACCACGCGGAGCTGGGCAGTGGAAGTGCAGTGTAAGGGCCTAATATCTTCAGCTGGTGGTCTCTGGAAACAGTTACAAAAGGGTTTTGTGTTTGTTTTGGTTTTTTTTTTTCCCCCTCATTTAGATTAAAGGAAGTTTCCAAGAACGTTTCATTGTTAGAAATTTGCAGATCAGAGAAAATTCCATTCTCTTCTTCTATTCAACTAATTAGCTTTTATTAAAGGGTATATACAAAAATATAAAAAGCTTAAAGAATGTCTTCCGTTACAAAGCATGGAACATCCCTCAGAGCGCTTGAAAAGCTACAACAGTGAAACCCTCGTGTTCTGAGCAGAGTTGGGACTGCAGCGGCTGGTGTGGAGGGGCGTTAAGTTGGAGGGTAGGTTCTAACAAGCTCGCAACCAGTGCTCATAGGTCACCTGTACTGGAACTAGATGCTTCATTCCCCATTTAGACATTAGGATACACTGCTCAGCATCAGTCTGACTTGATCCCAAGGCAGCACCCCTCCACTTCAAATAGAATTAACCTTTTGAGAGAAATAAACATACATTATGGAACTAGAGAACACACAACCATAATGAGATAACGTCTGTATTCCCCGGGAATGAACAAATCACACTTCTGCACCAGGGAGAGCTCGACAGGGGTTTAATTCTAGTATAAAATGGGAAACTGATTTAAAATATTTTGCAAAATAAATGGAAATTCTTAAACTTGCTAAGACATGTCATAGTTACGACTGGCCTTTTTTAAACACTAAACGACAAGTGTTGAAGTACATGTCATAGCTTTCCATTTTGCACCATAGTTTTAAAAGTAATTCATTTGTCACTTCCTCCAGACTTTAATCCGGATTTATACAAGTTTAATGTTTTGTAGAAGATGCAAGACATCTTTCTTCGAGAGTCTTATTCGGGTGGTGGAGGGTCTTGCGTTTCACGCTTCACTGAAACAATAGGGAAAAGAGTTCTTACACATTCTGCAGTTACCTAAGCTGTCTGAAATGTTTCACGGGCCGAGGGCTCTATTAATAAGGAGGTTTGGGCTTTATTTGAACCCATTTTATTACAGAAATCTACTGCAGCCATAGGCAGAAGTGACTGTTTATTGAACACGCCAATTTTTTTTTTCTTTGTAGTCACTGATAAGTGCAGTTTTCTATGTAACAGACTCTCTGCAAAAATCTATCATTTGGGTAATTGTATTCACGTCTTAAGAAGCACCTCCACGTTTTCTGAACCCTTCCTGCACTCCAGTGAGTTTATTCTCAGTTCTGGCTCGGACAGAAGACGGCACTAATTGTCAGAAACAGGGGAGTTCCAAGCAGAAAGCCCTCCCTGCGCCGGCAGCATTCCCCTGGGCACGGGCTCTGGCTCCCTCCTCTACCTCGGGGGCTGCTCTACGTTTGAGGGGCGACACTCAGAGGTGCAGGCCTTTGGCACTGCAGCCAGCAAGAGGCTTACACAACAGGCTGATTAATTAATGTTTCAGAAATTAGAATACAACATAACTAAAAAGGAAAAGATGCTGAGCAATCAGAGTATGTGTCTACTTACCTGTTGGTTTATTGTATGTTACATTAGAAAGAATTAAGAGTTACTAGTCTTTTGATTTGGGTTTACAATCTACAGTAAATAGGACAAAATCTCTATCAAGTCTCTAAGCAATTTAAAAACCTGTGCAAATATTCACTTACATTCATCTCTGGCCTTCATGCGCGCAATAAACGAGTAACTTTTATTTCTTCGGTAGTTTTCGTAAGGGTCATCTAACGCAACTCCCACTCCTTTATATTGATCCCATTTGTCTCGGATGTCCCCTCCTTTAATTGGATCCTGAATTCCTTGTTCCTTGGCTCCCAATCCGCCGGATCCGCTCCATCCTGCAGAAAGGACACAACACTGTAATCCTGTATCTATCTTTTTTATTGCTAGAATTCTGAGAACAGACTTATTTGGGAACAACCAAAGAAATACACAGGATGGTAACAGCCAGCCTGAAACAACATGAACTATCCTGTTTATTAATATGAAGATACCCTGGGAGCTGACAGACATCAGCACTGTCCCTGAGAACTCTGAAGGGGGCAAGGGGAAAGCCAGTACAAGCCCAGTGTGTCCAGTCAACCCTGCTGATCTGCACCGCTGACCTTGGAATAACAAGGGATAATTACTTATGAACACACATTAATTATTCTATCCAAGAGTTGGGTGCCCGATTTTGGTTCCTGGCTTGTGTAAGACTCCAGAATCTTACCCATTTTCACAAGCATTTGATGGCCTTTATTTTCTTCTCCAAGTCTTGATTCTGGTATGGGAGGCCCAGAACTGGAGCCCAAACCAGCAGAAGAACTAAGGGAAGAAAAAGAACAAGTGAAGACAAGCGATCCTGTTCTGACACAAGGCAAAGTCATTTATATTCTGTTAAACATTAACACCCAATATAATTCCATCCACTCTACTAAGCTATTATTTTTTAAAGCTATTAGATTATGGAGTTATAAAGGTGCCAGAAACACCGTAACAGCTTCTCACTCCATGGGAAAGCAAACACCACAGTCTTCCTAATGCACAGAGTACTCAAGAGGACTCCTCCTGCTTCCCAGGAAGGTGTCACGAGGCCTTCAGAGTTGCAGTGTTTTTTCATCACAAAAAGCCACCACAAGAGAGGAATATTCTCCCTTGAAGTACATATAGCAGATAAATCATTTCTAAACCTGCTTTCCATCTTCTTTTCTGCTCTTTGTTGAAATGCTTAATATACCCAGTGTATGAGAAAACACTTGTGTTGGTACATTTCCAAAGAACCCAGCTAAAAAGAGAAATAAAACCCCAAAAGCTTACGGAGGAGTGGGGCTGCGAGACCGGGACCGGCGTCGTCTTCCTGGGGAGTATGATTTCGATCTGGATCGTGACCGTGATCGCGAGCGGCTGTGAGAAGAGCGGGACCTACTCCGGCTTCTGGAGAGGGAGAGCAGGGGCACGAGTTACTGGAGCAACATCCAGGGTTCCTCGTTCAGCCCTGAGGGCTGGGATTTTCCCTCCCCCAGTTCACCAGATCCAGCCCCACTGCCCTTTACCTGGACTGAGAGCGGGAATAGGATCGCGACCGAGAGCAAGAGCGAGATCGTGACCTCGAATAGGAGCCAGATGACTTTGAAGATCGCGAATTGGACCGGGAGGATGAGCGACCTCGGCTTTTAGACCGACTGCGAGACCGGGAAGGTCCACTGTAGAGATAAAAGCAGAGAAAATCCAGTGAAACTCCTGGGAGAAGCATGAGAAATGCAAATATACTTCTGATCAAATTCAAATTACAGCACAAGCACTGTATTTCTGCAGACAATCCAGTGAAAACTTGACTGTGGCAAAAATTATTTTTGCAGATTAGACAGAAATTCCAGCGAGCTGAAACTCAGTTATTCCATCAGCGTGTTGCTAAACAGACCTTCCCTCTGCATTTAGCCCAAGGTATTCCTAAAACCTCCCAACTGAAAAGCATCAGAGGGCAGCAAACAGCATCTCTCACCTATTTCTCTTCTCCTGACCTTTCCTCCGTCTCGCTCTCATTTTAGCTCTGAAGAATTCGTACAGCCCGTTCTGCTCCCAGCCTTCACTGCAATAAATCAACCACACACGGGACCGTCAGCTGGGAAATTCTACTTTGATCAACGGGGACGTGCAGGATTTCCGCTAGATTTTGTAGGGAACAAAGGGCCTGGGCAAAAAGGCCTCGCAAATCTCAGTGTAAGATCAAACAGTTTAAAATACGACAAGAGCACTTATTTCAGCATTAGAAGAACCAAGACAGAGGCGAAGGAAGAGAGAGGCACTTCGTGGTTTGAGACAGCTTCTCAGGGCATTTTCCTTACCATATCGTTAGCTACACCTACTCTTACCTGTTTCTAGGCCTGTCATGAGATGGTGGACTATAAAATGCCTCAACCGCAGCCAGGAGTCTCTCACTGGGGGGCATTGGGGGTGGAAGACGTATATCTTTAGGATCTAAAGGTTTATACTCATGATCTTCAAGCTGCCGGAAACAAAACAAATTACATTCGTGTCATGTGTCATGGGGTGGCTACCTGAAGAAAGAAATATAGATTTAACTGTGTAGGGACCTCACATTTCACTACGGAATAAGATAAAAAAAGTCCAGAAATAAGGATTCTGCGGATGACCCAACGCTTTCATTTTGAGTTCTATGAGAAAAGCCAGCACTACTCGGGTGGCAGCATTAACTGGATCGCCAGGTAGATAAAATGCAGATCTCATCTATCCCCCTTTGTGCTAACAGCAGCTGGATGGAAGCCTGGCAAAAGCCGGTGTACGCCGAGAGTAATGCAACGTTAAGAGATGGAAGAGACCTATTTGTTCATCTCAAACACAGGATGCATAAATGTATATTTCCCCAAAGATGCTGATACAGATACATTTCCTGTCCTCTATTATATTTTGTTTACATATATAACAGTAGTGTTTCAAAATATCTTTGTAAGAAAGACCTCTGAAAGCCGAAACGTAGTACACAGCGGCCACATGAGAACTGCAAAGTCCCTCTGCCCATCTGAAAATCCCTGGGGATTTCTATTTTCTACAAACAGGGATAAGATTTTCAAGAGTACATTATCCTTTCATGTACATGAGTTCAAACAGCTTTCACCGGGACACAACACTTGAAAATTGTACCACTTCCTCTACCTTCTCCCCCCAGCTCCTGCCCTTGTGTGTCCCTACAACAACTTTGGCTGATGGTTGCTGGATGGAAAGATTTGAAAATTTAAATGTCCCTAATATTGATCATGAGATGTTGATATTTTAATCCTACCAGTCAGGGCCCGTTGCAAGCACTTACTTTTACAAGTGGAGCCATCAATCCAGCAGGAAGGTCGAAGTAGGGAACGTTTGGCACCAGACTAGGATCGTCATGGTTCATGTGAGGGGGCCCTTGTCGCCGCATGTGAGGAGGCTGCCCGTTAAATCCATGCGGGGGAGGCCCGAAATCAGGGTGCTGTGGCCCCCCCCAGGGAGGATGCTCGCTGATTCCAGGATGAGGCAATCTGTGACCAGGGTGATGATGAGGAGGTCCAATTTCTGCAGAGTGGAAGGGTTAAAACATTGTATTTAGCTCTAGAGAAAGGAAAGCAATCAGAGAGATGTACTTCAATTAGTGCATTTATTCTAAAAACCAATCTTGGCACCCATGGCATCACAGACCAAAAAAAGCCACAGAATTAAAAAGAGGCCAACTACAGGTCCATATTCATCTCGCAGCATGTCTCCTTCCCTGCCTACAGCAACTGCTCTAAAGACAAAAGTGTACTTGAACCCTAAGCCACTGCTTTCTTTGGGACACACCGTGGTCAACAAGAAAGATACGCTCAAGAACAAAAGGCTTCAGATGCAACGGGGCAGCTGCTCCTGAGATCTGTGACTGTAATTAGTTCTGTCTCTATGCCAAGTCATCACATATAAATAAATAAATATGGCAGGAATTCACTCACATGAGTAGGTGACAAGAAAATACTTTGTTTAAAGAGGTGTTTCGAGAAGAGGTAGAGATAATGTCCTGTTAAAATAGAGAAGTGAATGACACACGTCCAGTCACCGGCCAGGACACCTTGCTGAACCCACTGCACTATACGGAGAGAAACACAAGACTGAAGATCCACACCTTCTGCAGCAGGACCAACAGTTTTGCCAGGAAAAGCCATCATAGTCACTGTCCCACCTTCAGCCACCACTATTTGACTTGTCTTCAACAGAGCTCGAACGGTGTCTGCATCATCACCGCTTCACTGCTTTCCTAATTTTTGCCATCTGTTTTAGCAGACCCCCTCCTCCAGAAACTTTACACAAAATAACACATTTTGCATCACCACTACAATCCAAAACAGAGCATCTTAAACCTTAATTCCCCCAGGACAAGAAAAGCTGGTTTCCCCACTCACTACCACAACTCCTAAAAAAACAAGTAAACAACAAACCCAAAGAAAAAGGAGAAAAAGAAAAGAAATTCCAACAATCTCTACTGGTAAAGTTAATCACAATCCTAAATATATAAACTCTAATTCATTGGGTTTCAGACTTGGAGAGTTGACCATCTTTTAAGATTAAAATAGCAACTCCTACACAGGAATGTGATTGCTCTTTTAAGCGGCTCATCATACAGAACCATGGTGATCTTTAGACTTTACGTTGATAAGGATCATTCCAGAAGAATCATAACTTCTGCGTGCGAAATAGAAACTACATCGGGACAGAACTACACCAGGCTTCACGGGGGAACCCGCAGCCAGATCTCAGCCCCAAAGACCAGGGCAAGTGGAGCACTGGCTACACTCAGACATCCCTGGGTTCCACCACGAGAGCAAACCAAACAAGAAGGGAGAACTGACTGTAAGGATCATTTCACCAGACACTACCAGGCCATGGAACATTAAGGCAGATAATTATAGAGAGCTTTTCAGTAAAAAGAGAGAAGAATAGAAAGGCACAAGAACAAATCCTTCCAGCCTGGCTTCCTTTAACTTCCTCCATCTACGGAGGACACAGCTGCAGAGCCCTCATCTAACACCTGATGCGCAGGAAATCGAATTCACAAGCAAATGCTGCTTCTCACCTTTGAGCTTACTATTTTTAAAAACGAAATAGTCCCAAAAGAGATGCCTGTAGAGATGCCGACTTGAGTTTGGATTATGAATTCTGGTTACCTGCATCCAATACAGAAGGAAGACTCAAAAAGCAAGGAAGCATCCAACTCTGCCTGTATTTCCTACTCAGGTGTCATCAGTGGCTTCCCAAACCCCCTGAAACTCAACATTTCTCAGGAAAAACACAACAGTCCACTAAGAATAAGCCATCACCCCAAAGCACTAGCGAATTTTGTAATGGCAATCAGCATCGCAACATAAGAAAACCTGGCCTGGTACACACTTTACCTTGAGGAAAATCCCCCTGGGGGTAATCAAAACGATGAGGATAAGGAGGCCTTTCAAAGGGATGGCGAGGTGGAAAATCATCCTGCATGAAGCGAGGTGGAAAGCGGTTGAAATTATGCGGATGCGGGGGCTGGTTGAATTGGGGATGTTGCTGATGTGGAGGAAATGGGCCTCTGAAGTGAGGTGGCCGCTGCATTCGAAATGGAGGTTCCCTTTGACCCCCACCCCATGGAGGTTGTTCGTGCTGGTTGTTCCACGGCGCTTCAAACTGGTTGTTCCAAGAAGGATCGGGCTGGTTGTTCCAAGGTGTTTCTCGCTGGTTGTTCCAGCCTTGATCTCTCTGTTCATTCCACATTCCTTCATGGTTGTTATTCCACGGAGGGCAATGAGGTGGTCCCTAGCAGTGAAGAAAAGAAGCCTGGTCATTAGGCTATAAAGAATACAATAAAAACAATCTACCTTTTACAAGTAGCGTGTAGGGAAAACACACAAGTGAAAGAACTTTCCAAAACCATTCAAATCTGGATTTATAACTTTCACAGCTTTTCACCACACTTCCACAACCAAAGAAGATGGTCATTCTGAACCTCCACCTCCTTCTACAGCTTCTCCCAGAACTATGTTTCTTACCTGTTGCTGACCCCACGGTGCAACAGGGTGAGGTTGGTCAAACCAGGGTGGTTTATTTGGAGGAATCTGGTCATGAGACCCAGGGCCACGCGGTCCACCCGAGGCAGGATCCTGCACTCCAGACCCTGTTGTGTCATACTCTGTGGAACCAGTGAGAGGCAGCTGGGATTTACCATCATCTGAAACACATTGGAGACCATTATAAGCATCCAGGTCACGGGTAGTTAATACAACACCAGCACATCTACAACAGGCTCCATCTGAATTTTGCTGGGTGTGTAAACATTTGGCAGAAATCTACTGGGAGAGATTTATGATCTCAGTTTAACATCCATGTTTTAGGTTCTTTTTCTATTCCAGCATCAGACCATGCCAGCTGTGAGCCTCCAAACCAAACCAGCATAGCACGGCACCTCACTACTAAAAAAGGAGCAAAAAAATAAAATAAATCCCCACAACGTTGCCACCCACTGATTTCCGCACAGCTCCCCAGAACAGGCTGGTACCTGCTTGTGTGACTGGAGCAGACGGTGGAGCTGAGGCTGGTGCTGATGTGGGGGCTTGAGGTGGGGGTGTGGATTTCACCTCGTTCTCTAACGGTGGTATCTGTATTTGTTGCTGCTGCTGCTGCGTTAAACTGTTTACAAACTCTTCATGTTGAGTTTTCAGGTTCTGTATCTGCTGTTGGAAGGCTACCTGTACAGGTTGTACTACTGTCGCATATTCAGTGATCAGATTTGCCTGATAAAATGAGATAAATTAAGAAGAACAAGTTAACACTGTACCTAAAACAGATATCCTGTCTGCACGTTCACAATCTCCGATATTGCTCTCTCCCAAGAAACACACGAGAATGCAAAACATGTGGCAGAAGAACCCTATCACACTAGCAACTCTGTGAAGGTTTCCAAAATATTCTCTGCAGGCTACAATTCACTGTCTGTAAATACCCAGCTTTCAAATACAGCTAAAAATCAACAGCATTCATTATTAATGCTAAAAATGAACAGTTCCTGCTGCCACAACAATTTTTATGCCTAGTGTATACAATTTAAAGCTATGGTTTCTTTAGTTTCCATTTTACCATTCATTTCCATAAGAAGAGAACACACTGTCAAATATGTACACGACTGTAGTAGTTACAAACACAAATAGACTTTCCAGGGTCACATATCAGCAGCTGGATTATTGAATGTTTGAAATAACAACATTATGTTTTACAGTATTTTGCAATCCCCTGTAAACAACTTCAAGGGTGGGAAGGAGGGCTAATTAATATTTATCTTTCAAAAAAGAAAAACATTTCCTAAATTTGTTTTCAAAATATTTACTCACCTGGTACTGGCCAAGTCCAAGAGCCGGGCTCTGTAACTGCTGAATTATTGACTCATCAAAGTACCCATTTTTCTCCCACAGTTGAAGAAGCTGCATAAATTCAAGAGTGAAAGGTTTTTAGAAATGATGAACAATATAAGAAAAATGGAGGCATGGCATTTTTATGTCTCTAGCTTTGACAAAAGATCTAGGATTTCAGCACTTGCCTATGATTCAGATACATTCATCATTACGGTAACGTTTAAATGAAGCCTAGGTACTTTCAAGTTCTAGTTTAAACATGAATTAAAGCACATCCTGTAATAGACTTTATGAAAATGATTATCCACTAACAAAATCTCAGTGGTCCTCTTCCATCCTCCTATTTGTGAACTTGCCCAGCACCAACCTAACAAAACACACAGTTACACCGAAACCAGATACTCACTCTGGCAATTTTCTGCTGTTTATCCTCCTCCACTGCTAGAAAACTGGTACAATAAATAGGCACAACCACCTTCTGCAAAGCAGCCAGAAGATCCCGTGCTTGTTTCCTCTGGCTTCAGAAAAGGAACGGCAAGAGAAGAGTTACTGCCTTTCACTGTAACACTAAAAGCATTGTAATATTCAATTTTTCCCAACTTCTGCCACACTAGAAGTATTGGATTCCTTAAATAGAGAATTCCCTCTTTTACGTTTTTACTGTAAAGTCTTGTCTGGAGGAAAAATACACAAAATAGGTAAAAGCTGAATTTGGTTATTAAAGCACTAGATCTTTGTGCCAGCTATGGATATCTTAAAACAGCTGCTAAAATAATGATTAAATTAAAAGTGACTAATCAAACTAGCAGTGTATCTAGCAGAGAGAGACTGCACCAAATTAATCAAAAGATCAAACTGAAAACCCCAATTTGATTCTTACCAGTGATGCAATACGTCATTGATTAAGTAGATTAGATGTAACCGAAGCTCAAAGTGAGCTCCTTCTGCCGTTATACGATTTCGCAGGTGCCCAGCCATCAGCTCACAGTGCGCAGGAGACTTCGCGTTACTAAACATCCAGTTCTTGCCAGCCTTGGAAAAAGCAAATTTTAAAGTAGGTTAAGTTAGTCTGACGCATTCACATCTGAAACAACTGCAAGAAAGAAAGCTTTCAAGTATCATCTCACCTACCATACAACAAAACATCAAAGCTGCTGTTTATTACACAGACAACCTCAAAATTCAAATTGTATTTAATCTCCCCCCCCCCCAATAACTGATCAGATTTAGATCACTTACTGAAATTGCATCTTTTGTACAAGTGTCAATTATTGGCTGCAACAAGTTGTCAAATTCGTTCATATCTAACTGCGTTTCCTCCAAAACCTTCTGCATTTGTTGCTCAATTGCAAGGGCTACTGCTGATGTGACTTGTTCCTGATAAAAGAACAAAAAACAAAAACAAATTGTATTACATCCGATATTTTAAAGAACTGAGCTGCTGTATCTCCATCCTCTTAACCATAAGCAGCTACCTCAAAGACCCAGACCTTTTACAAGCAACACGACCACATATTTATATTTCAGTTTGTTGATTTCAGAAGAAAAGATTCTTCTCTTTCTTCAGGAAAAGTCCAGTTCATTTCAACCTCTAAAATCTCTCCGATCGGAACCCATTTTAGAGTACCTCAAAGTGGAACACTATGCAGTTCCCAGCAGACACAATTTATTCCACTCTGCAAACCAACAAGGTTTTTCATACAATAAATAAACCATTTTAATCAATCTTGCTAGCACATCAGATACGTCTGTTTTAAGGAGATGATGGCAGCTGCCACAGAAAAAGAAGCAAAACATTACTCCTTCTCTCCTGGCCAACACACGCTGCCGCCATCACTAGTCAGAAGGAAACCTTCCTCTTCATTCCTAATTTTTACAGCCACTGGCAGCCTGGAACAACCCAGCTGAGTGCTTATCTTAAACCAACCTGTCTCATAGCAAGGAGATGCTGCTCCTGCTGCTGCAGGTTCCACTGACTCTGCTGGATGAGTTCCTCCACGGAAGGAGTGCCCTGAGGAGCTGGGATCGGTGCAGCCGGTGGGAGAGACGGCTGCGGCAGTGGCTGGATCTGTGTGGTAGCCTCCATATCTTGACTTTGCTTGCACAACACTATCAGACAGAGCAAACTTTTAAAGTCAGCCTCACAGAGGGACCTGCTACCACCAGCCCCCACACAAAACCCATGCTGGTTCTAGGACAGACCCTCGCTCTTTGCATAGTTGCTTAGTACAAAATGAGAACCGTGCAGCCGAGGGTGGACAATGCGAGAGAGGAGTGTCAGCAACTCCCTGCGCGCTTGGAGAGGAACGACTCCAACACAAGACTGAGCCCCTGGAGCTGCTGCGCTGGGCCACCCTATTCTTGAGGGCCCTCCGGGTGCTGTGCTCCATCTCACCACACCACCAGCGGAACAGCCCAGCCTACCTCCAAACCCGCCAACGGGGGGGCGTGAGGAGCCGTGGGCAGCGTTCAGCCAACTACCTGGAGCTTAGAGGGCTGGAAGAGGCTGCAAACCAGTCCCGGAGGGTCAGAGCGCGGCCAGGAGGGAGAAAAGTGGCTCCGCCAGCCGGTGCCCGGTGGCAAATAGGCAGCTTCTATATAATCAAAGCATTCTGTCTCTGTGTCATCTTCCCCAGCTTAATTCTAACCAG
>JAOQGH010000014.1:5140351-5162742 GCA_025769975.1 Gallinago jamesoni | reverse complement strand
ACTGAACACAGGTAATCATAATTATATAGAGATCCTAAATACCGCGGCCCGGCGCCGAGCCGCCAGCCCAGTAACAAGCCGCGGGCCCCACTCACGCTGCTGCTGCTCCAGGGCCAGCTTGTACTTGTAGTAGCCGTAGAAGTCGCCCCCGAAGAGGAAGGAGAATTTGGGGTTCTCCTTCTGCTTCTCCATCGTCATCTTCTCGAACTCGGGCCCATTCCGCGCCACGAACTGCGCCAGCTTGTCGATGACATTCCGCAGCTCCTGGTCTGTGGGGAAGGCAGCGCCGTCAGCCCCCGCCGGCCCCGCTCCCCCCTGGCGCCCTCCCCGCCTTCCCCAGCCCCGCTCACCGTCGGGCGGCAGCGGCATCTCCATGGCTGCGGGACAACGGGCCGCCGCCACCGCCGCTAGGCCGCACCGGCCGGAAGTGCCGCGAGACGCCAGGCGGCACGCGCCGCCGCGCTTTACGGCAGTGTCGCTATGGAGACGGCGCAAGGCACGTACGGCCGTTCCCCGCCCCACCCTCCTGAGGGGAGAGCCCGGAGCGCGCCCCGGGAGGGCCTCACGCCGCTCTCGGAGCCATCCCAGCCCGTTGCTCGCTCTTCGAAGGTCGGAGACGCGTCGCCTTCGCCTCTGAAGGAGAAGCAGCTCCTGGTCTGTGGGGCTTCATCCTCTCCCGCTCGGCTCCTCGGTACCTGCGGGGCTCCTGCGTCACTCCCACTCCAGAACCGCGCTGTTGCGCTGCTTTTGAAACGCCACGACCAAGAGCTGCAGTTCAGTTGCCAAGGAGTTGATGGAGAACCTTGAAAGAAAGGCTGTCGTTTAACAGCTGTTTCATCGTTGGGGGGCAATCCATTGCAGCAGCACATCAGCTCTGTAGACCATGGGCGTGATGTAAGAGGAGAAGAAACATGGGTGTGGGGGAGGCTCAGTAGGGAGTGAATTGAACCTAAAATACAACTATTGTGTGCGGATCCACGCTGACTTACCTGATGGATTCAGGAAAACATTCCTTCAAAAGCAAGGTACTGATCATATCCGCTTCCCATCCTAGCCAAGAGGTACAAGGCACGGCAGAAATTGCTCAATTCCCTCTACTTCCACGATTCAAAACACCCCCCAAAAACTCACCACGCTTGAACACCATTTACAAGAGAACTAGGCAACAAAACTCAAAGCAGGGCCCAAATATCTCTCATGTCCTATAATAGTTTAGGAAAACTGAATCTGCAAGTGGAAGTGATCATCTGGGAATCGTATGAGGCCAAAAGCAAAGCTGAGTACCCTAACGCTCACCTGTAATCGCTATCTTAAGTTTCAGGCATTAAGTTACACTTTACAGGATTTCCAGTCACACAGATAACACAGACATCCTCACAAAAAGGCATAACTCTTTATTCTTAACAAGACATACCATGAAGACCGCACTATATTATCTACAGAATATAAAAATTCAGAAAGATGGATGATTCCATGTATCCAAATAACAAATGAAAACACACCAAAAAAAAAAATCAAATACAGACTCGGAAGGTGATTCTACATCGCTCTGCAGTCCTGGCAATCAAGACAGATCCCAGAACACTACATTAAGTTCAAATTTCAGCTCATACTTAGAAGTAAGAAACTTCTCAAAATTCTTGCTGCCGCCTTCTGTTACTGTTTTGCACGCTGGGGCCTGCAGTCACGCCCAGGCTGCCGTGTTCCTCAGCACACAGCAATGGTTTATCCACAAAGTGCCCCAAAAGCTACTGTTTCCTGACAGAGGCGTCCGCCAAAACCCATCTGAACACTGGATTTATTTCAGACAGGAAAAGAGTCCCAGTACCTGGAAGTCACCAGTGTGGTTCCCTCCCGTCACCACCGGCAGCTGGTGGGGGGCGTCGCAGGCCATCCGGCTGAGGGACATCCAGAACTTCACAGGACAGAGTTGAAATAAGAACAGGAAAACACCACAAAAGTATTCACTTGCTTCAGGGCCAGATTTCATACAGTAAGGAGTGCGTTTCTGTTTTTTTTTTTGTTAAACCACCCATAATCACATAAATTTATAGAGTACCAACATTAAAAAAAACCCCCAAAACAAGAACAGAAAAAGAAAGGTGGTGACTGCCAACCTGCACATTTGCACTTGAGTATCAAAACACTGGGATTGTATCATACACCTCTGATCTCAGGATTAACAAATTTGTTTTACCGGCCTGTGCCGTTACTGCAAAGATATTCCCAAATTATTTTTAACAGTTTATGACACACTGCAGAAATGGAAGCCTCAGAAAAACAAAACTTTCCCTTTATTTATATTGCACCTTTTTGACAAGCAGCTACACGGCAGAAGTTGCTTCCGCTGCAAAATGCTACATCAGAAAAATGTGAGTTTGAACACAAACGAGAAAGAAAAGGTCTCGAGCTTCAGAAACCACCAAGAGTTGACCCCAAATTACCAACACTATTTTTACAAATCACTGTACACCTACAAAGCCTAAGTATTGCCTTAATTTCATTTAGCGTTCAGGTATTTAAAAAAAAACACAAGCGTTTTACCAGATGATAAAACTGCTGTAATTGCTAGTGGGTACTAAAATTGAATCTGCAAGGGAGATATTTTCAAGAGATTTTCAAAGAGCACCAAATACTCTTCGGAGCTACCAACAGAGAACCCACATGTAGTGGGGAGAGACTGGGTTCCTTCACACTGGTATTTCTAGAACTATCCAGGACCATCTGGGGAAGAATTTCCCAATTTTGTGATGTACTTACACGTATGTTAGAAATGCACAATGGAAATCAAAACATTCCTAAGGATACCGGTGACGAGTCTCCTAACACTAGTTACGGCATCCCCATCATCCTGGTTTCAGCCTACGTAACAGCCGGTAAGGTCTCACACCCATTAGGCAACACATTAATCCAATTAAGCTCACAACTGGCCATTACTGCTAATGTACAGCACTCCCAAAGCTTCCTGCCATCAAAACCCCAAACCAACCCCCTTCACTTCGATTTAATAACAGGCTCATTATACACGATTGTCTAGATATGCCTTTTTTATTCCAGTGTTTCCATACTTTCTACAGACCTATGTACATAGTTAAATACGTCATTAATTTACAAACCGTGTTAAAACAAACGTTTCACCTTGCCAAACAAAATCTTGCAGCAGTCCAAGATTAAAATATATATTACAACAGTATCAGAAACTTCCTTTACCTGAATGGGGGCAATATTGCTTACGGACTCGGATTCAGGTACTCGGCAAAACCGCCTCTTGTACCGATTCACTTGACCGTTTTAATTACATGTTCTGCCGTAGGAAATTATCCCTCTTGACCACAGACGTGAACAAGAAGAGCAGGAACACCATTGGGGAGTCTCCAGGGTAGAGATTCACTCTCCAGGCCCTAAACTTGATGATATCCTCATTCTGGGTCAGTCCCTTTTTGCTCTGCACGTACAGCAGTTTTGGGTCAGAGACACAGTGAGGCCACGGGCCCAGACCAGAATTTGGGACAAGGTTTTTTGAACAGGAAGCCCCCACCTGCTACTCTACTTGTGGCAGAAAAAGCTGAGCTAAAGACCTGCCACAGTAAGTGTGCAGAGGTGCAAAGAAGAGCTAGTTATGTTCTTTAAAAGGAAACCATCTAAATTTATTTAATACTCATCTGTGAATAAAGAACGCGGAGCTTTATTCCAAGTAACAGTTGCAGTTGGATGAAGACGGTACAGCGGGAGACACACCTGAGATGTACAGGGGAACTCAGACTATGCCTGCACACCCCTGGGGGCACTGCTACTTTTTTTTTCTTGTATTTTACCCCCTTACGAAGTAAGGAAAAATCATCCCCATTTTCCAGATGGGAAACTGAGGCACAAAGAAGACAATTAAGCGTTTGCAGGAGTGTAACAGTTAACAGCCAGCTCCCTTGAAAGCAGTTGGAGACTTTCAGTCCCTCTTAAAAAATCTCAGCCTAAATATTTCAACCTCAAATTAGTTTTTTGCAGAGCCAGAACCTAATCCAAATCCAGAGCCCGCACAATCCTTTTTAGATGTATGTAAAAGCACTTAACTACTGGAAAGTGAGCCTTAGAAATAACATGTTTTGCACTTTCCCATATTAAAAAGAAATAATTATACATAAATTAATGCTTGAATACGCAAAAGAAATTTCATCTGAGAGAATGCTTTTCCTCAATATCTTGTTCTTGTTAACCAGGGTTAAGGAATAATTTACTTATTTAGATTTTCTAAACTAAAAGCCCAAGTTCTAAGCCAGCACGAAGAGATTCAACCCCAGTCAAGTCAAGGAAGTTCTGCTCAGAAGCATTAGCAGCGCATGGAACCCACCTCTGAAGGTTCCAGAAGACCATTTCCTCTTTTGGACTGTACGGTGGAAGGCAGTCTCTGTAACTGCCTCCACAGTCAGCCAAAAGAATAAGATCAGGTTGACTTTGCACTTAAAAATAAATTCTTTTTTATCCAGAAAGGAGCCAAATCATAATCTCGCATCAGGGAAATGGTCATTTTTAAAGCAATAAATAAGCGGAGGGAGTGTTCTGCACCACACTCTGAATTTTGTCACTGGTATCTAATACTTCTCTAGTAAAAACATAACACTTCAGCTATCAAAAATCTCACTGTACAACAGCTTTTCCGTTAAGGAAAAAAGGCCCTTAAAATCTTCTTTTGCTAAAGTAGCAACAGCCTGATCCAGCGAAACCTGAGTTCAACCGGTTTCACCCCTTTCATGCACAACCGCAGTATCTGACGCACAACAATCAACTTGTCTAGAGTTAAGTATGCTCATTTATACTGACTGAATCACTTCTTCTTACCCACGGGTTTACCTATTTACGGCTGATTCAAGTAATTTTTTCTTAACAGTTTCCTATTTGAGCGAGGGGAGCTGCGGGAACAGAGCAGGATACAAATTTCAACTTCTTTCAGTAGAAAGTAGGAGTCAGGCTAAACGCACACAGCAACTCCAACAGCAGTAATAAGGAAACCTAAAAAAAAATAATTGGGGGCTAAAAGGATAGGCTTAAGAAACAATTAAGAATGACAATTATTCAAATGAATGCATTCATAATATATGAATCATGTAACAGAGCATAATGTATGCATGAAACTGAGAAGAAAACACCTTAAACCTTTCAATTTTTAAAACAACAAAAGAGTTTTGGAAGAACAAGTGTGAAGCAAGTAAAAAAAAAAAATCATATTATTCCAAACACTTTATTTGTGAAGGTGTTTTCTGTATTGCCAAGGAAGAGCAACGCCTGAAGTTACAGGGCTACATTATTCAGAAAACAATTATGATCTTAAGCTGTGTTTGTTTGTTTGTTTGTCTGTTATCTACAGTGACTGGGACAGCAGGGATTTTGGAGAACTCTGTTTCTCTCTGCCTGAAGAACGCTTCCCCGAGAGACCAATCTTTCTACTGTCTCCCCTTTTAGAAACACTTCTGGTTTGTGAGCAAAAACCAAAGGCATCAGCACAAGAGTAGTTAATACCCACGTGAAGTTTCGTAGTTGCTGGAGATGAATTCATGTCTACCTGTCTGCAACTGATACACGCGAGCCAACCCTCCTCAGACACACAAATCCCGAGAACCAGGAGTGACGCCTTAGCTTCACTTCTTTCTGAAAGTTTCATTAAAAGAAAGTATCATTAAAACATATTAGAGAACAAATTCAAGGTGACGTTACCAGTGTGGAAACCAAATACTGGCCAGAATTTAGCTGCCAAGAGAATAACCAGTTGACAGACTCGGAAAAGGAGCAGTGACAGCGGGGATTTTACTCTGAAGTTTCGTAGGTGCGTTTTCCCAGGATCTCTGTACAAGAGCTACACTGTGCACTTCCTTCCAGGGTGGGATTTAGCTGGTTGGTGTTTAAAGCTCTGCTCAGCAGAAGTCGAAGGTCTGTACCGCTTTCCCTACACATGCATCTTCCCTTCTGCACAACCTGTACGATCAAATGGCTTTACGTTCATGGATGTACTAAAAGTTTCTGACAATGTTGGGGACACTTTGATATCACAGTCTATACCTGTTTGCCAGGCTTCTATATATCAAAACGATTTAAGTTGTAGGTAGTCGGATAGTTTTGCCGATTATACTGGAAGTGGTCTGTTAAGATATTGGTTCGACCGTACTGATAGTCTCCGTGTTGTGCAAAAGCCATGAGTCCGTTCTGAGACTTTTCCGGGGTGTTTCGATGCCGCTCCAAATTCACAAGGTCTCCAGTTGTAACTGGAAGTAGCTGCTTCTTTGCTTCTTGGTTTGCATCGTATTTTGTCTAGGAAAGACAGAATGTTTTTCTTAGATATCACTAACCATATAACTAGAAAAAGCCTACAGTTTTACAATGTCCGTTAGAGTTTTAAGATATTAGTGGCTTCTAACAAAACCCTCATTCCTCTCATATGCCAAATCAGTAAGCTGCTCTTTCACTCAAGAGATTTGAGCGAGTTACTTCCCAATCTTTATTTTTCAAGAAAATATTAAGATCAAAATTTCAGTTTGTTAGAGACTAAAAAGCTCGCCCGATCCAAGCACCTGAGCACTTGGCTTAGACGATGCCCACATATTTCCTGCAGCAAAAGTTTTATGCCACACATTCCATATTTTTGTTCTGTTATCCATTAAATCATACAAAAAAAAAAATCATTTAAAGCTACTAGGCTGTTTCAAGTGAGTTTCCTGAATAAACAACCAACCAACTAACCCCCTTTACCTTGTTGTATAAGAAGACCCCCAAGATAGCTGTCATCATTCCAAGGACATTGGTGCTCGTAACGGGATTGCGAAGCATTATAAGGGACACTGTGATGACCATGATTCTCTTTGTGGCGTTTGCGACAGAGTAACTCAGGGGGCTGATCAGGTTGAGAATACTGAAGGCAATGACGTTCTGGGCAAAATTACAGAACCCACTGATGATAAGCAGCATCAAGGTCCAGGACCAATGAGACATCATGTTCTGTTGCAAAAACAAACATTACAAGGAGAAAAAAAAAAAAAGAAGAAAGATCTCAGGTTTCAGATAAGAGACAAAGAAACACAAATACAACTTGAGTTACTTCTTACTTGCCTTTGACAGGTAAAACATCTGCGACTTAACTCTAAAGAGGCACCTGAGTACGTTGCATTGTGCAACTACCAACGCTGAGAAAACATCTCCCTGCAAACACACACGCATTCCGGGTGCCTTTGTTCCTGTCTCCAGCTACTTATTCCCGAGATTTACTCTGTCACGTAAGCTACCCCTCCCAACCCTGCCAGGAATTCTCACAATAAACACTCTGCTTATTTTTTTATGGTGTTTTGTGAAACGATTCGCAGGTATTTCCCAACAGTTCCTTCCGTGCTGATGAGGAACTACGCTGAAACACGTCTTAGAGGGTTTGTTTGTTGGGGGGATTTTGTGGTTTTTCCCCTCTTTTTTTTAAAATAGCAAACATTTTCCCAAATACAACACTTACCAAGTCATTCTCTACTAAGAAGGAAGAAAGATCCACCAAAACCCATGTTGGGATCATGAAGAACACAGCATGGCACCCAAGTATGTTCAGCAACCGAAGATGATGTATTCGGGAATCTCTTAACACCTGACAAAAAACACCATTAAACAGCCTTTCTTCAGCTACTGTCTGCATTATCGGTGGAGATTTAGGAGCCATATCACAGATAAATTATGAAAATAAGTAAATAATGTCACAGCATGAATTTCCTATAAGAATAACCACAGAAAAACAGATGTCCATTTGAAAAGCAATGGCTTCTTGAGTGGTGACCCTCAGCATTAATACAATAGTAATACATTTAAAATGCTCTACAAACCAGAAATCATTTTGAAACTAAATAGCTTCAAGACATATAACTTTGTTTCTAACATTTCAAGGAATGCCTAGGGTTGACACTGACTCATTCACTACAGAGAAAGAAAGGATTTGATACAGCACAGCAAGTTAAAAGCAAATGTGCTGGTAAATTTAAGCACCATTGAACTGCCACCAGAAAAATAAATCTGTGCTGAGGAGTAAAGCAAAGGCACGGGATAAACTCTGAGTTCTGCCCAATTTTCAGTAGAACCACTCCGACAGGCAGGAAGAGTTGCAGAGAACAGGCGTGTGGAACAACCAACCGTTACCCCGGGCTCCTTTGACTATAAAGTCCACTTAAAAAAAACCCAACATACGCACTGGGAAGTACACCCTGTCCTGCTAAAGGATGATGCTACTGACCCATGACACGAACAGCACAACCAGTACCTTCTTTGAGAAGATGTTCTGAAGCGAAAAACACAGAGTAGCAGCAAGGGCACTGATGAGTCCCCACATGTCAAAGGAAAGTTCCGTGACAGTGGCCAAGAGGACACCGGTTATTATGGGGATGAGAGACAAGTACACCTGAAAGAGGAACAGAGAGGAGCAGCTGACATCCTCTAAGAATTCTCACTTCAACTCAGTTTATACACAGTGCTGGTCTGGGGAGGGGAGGAGAAGGAAAAATAAAGCAACAGAACCAGAGATCAACTTTTATACTATTGTAGTTTGAGGAAACTAAGCGATGACAATACACGCTATAACAACCCCAGGGTATCAGAGAGCGTCACCTTGCTCGCTGCTTACATCTGATTTCTTGACATTCACCGATTGTGACATTAACCAAAGCCAGCAGAGCACGCGCCACCGCCACCACCAAGAGAAGAAACCGCAGCAAACCTGTCCGCACCTTCGTCGTCTGCTTTTCCTTCATGATGATGCGCGAAAGAAGAACCACCCATATCGGCATCGTCGCTTTTACTGAGAACGGAAAGAAAACGTCGGTGGGGACGGGAAGCTTGGGCCAGCTCCGTTAACCACCATCAGCAGAGGGTGAGCGCTGGGGATGGAGGAGGGGCTCAGGTCTTGTCCCACCAAAGCCATAACCTCAGCCCACACTGGGCTGTCCCTCCTTGTCACCGTGCTGGGCGCTCGTACAAACACGGGCTGGTTCTTGGTGCCCTGGGACACCGCATCAGGCAGCCGTAGGGGCACAGAACTGCCACTGAGCACCCTTGGGGGCACACAATGGGACATGGGGCATCTCACCAGGCACCCACAGTAGCACAGGACACTGCACCAGGCACCCATAGGGACACAGGAAACCTTACTGGGCACCCATAGGGACACAGGACACTGCACTGGGTACTCACAGAGCCACATATTGGGACACACGACACTGCACCAGACAGCCATAGGGACACAGGACACCCATAGGGACACAGGACACTGCACTGGGCACCCGCAGTGGCACAGGACACCTTACTGGGCACCCACAGGGACACAGGACACCCTGCTGGGCATTCATAGGGGCACAGGACACTGCACTGGGCACCCATATGGGCACAGGACACGACTCAGGGTGCTCACAGAGCCACGTCTCGGGACACAGGACACCTCACCGGCCACCCGTTGGGGCACAGGACAGGGCCTTGGTGTCACCGCACCAGGCACCGCTACAAGCACGCACCGGGTCCCCCCCGCACCAGCACGGCCGGCGCTGGGACACCCCGCCGGGCCTCACCTGTGTGGGCGTAGGAGACCGGGACCCTCCAGAGGGAGACGTGGGCGGAGACGGAGGCGAAGTACTTGCCGAAGGCGAGGGGCAGGATGTAGCGGGGGTAGGCGCGGGGCGGCAGCTGGGCCGGGCCGGCGGGGGGCACCCTCCAGGCCCGCAGCAGCGGCGGCAGGAGCCCGCACAGCCCCAGGATGTGGAAGAGGGAGACGGTGACGGGCCGCGGGAACCCGCCCAGCAGCAGCTTGTTCACCACGTTCCCGCCGGCGCTCAGCCCGTACCAGGCCAGGCACAGCGCCGACACCCGCGCCCCCTCCCGCAGCGCCGGCCCGCGGCCCCCCCGCCCCGGCCCCGCCGCACCCCCCCCTCCTCCTCCTCCTCCCGCCGTCCCCGCCCCGCCGCCCGCCGCCGCCAGCGGGGCCGCCATGGCTCCCTGCGCCCCCCGGGGAAACGTCACCGCCGCCAACGCGTCGCTTCCTGGGGCGGGGCCGGCGCGGGGCCACGGCGTCCCCGCGGCTACGGGTGCCGGTAGGAGCCGCGAGCGCGCGTCACTTCCGCCGCGGCCCGTCCCTCATTCAGGCCCGGCGGGAACCCCCCACCGCCGCTGAGGGGCGGCTCGCCCCGCCCGCCCCGCACTCACCGTTCCGCCGGGTCCTGGCCCCCCGCCTCCGCGCACCGGCCCCGCCGGGCGGGCTCAGAGGCAGCCGGGGGGCGGTCAGGCCGGCGGAGCGGGGGGAGTTGAGGCCCGGAGGCCCTTCCTCTCCGCCCCTCCCCCTTTCCCTGAGGCAGGAGCCTTCCTCAGGGTGCTTTAGCCTGGGGACAGCCCCGGGGGTGGAAATAACCCAGGGGAGCATGCGGTGTACAAAAAAATGCTCTAAAAAATTCTACTTTCTAACCCCCAAAATCTCATTTCTGTTCTTACAGCCTGAAGGGAAGGCAGGCCCTGAGGGGGCAATGGCCGCCTCAGGGCAGCAACGGGCAGAGGCAGCGACTGAGCAACGGTCAGCCCCAGGAGGGGGTTCCAGAGCCTCCTCCCTCCACACGCTCTGTCAAAGGACGTTTCTACATCCTTAATATACCTATAAAAAAAAAAACCAAAACCCACACACTTTAGGTAATGGTGATTCCCACAAGGTTTGCAGATGAGCCATTTGGCGTCACCCACAGCAGCGCACAGCCCTTTGGGGTTGCAGAAGGCTCAAGTTTTGTGAGGCGGGTGGGAGGAAGCAGCAGCAGAGGAACTGGGTTCGTGCAAAAATGAGAGCACACAGCAGATACGCACATGGCAAACTTCATTTGAACTTGTTTACAAAATTGACAAAAAAAAATATATATAATAATATCACCTTGTAAACTTATTCACATTTGTTGGAGCTCACAGAACTGGTTATACTGGCATGCTGAAATAAAGATTGTCAAACCTGGGCTCACCCTGGGGGCAGCCAGGCGAGTTGACCCTTAACAGCGGGAACAGCCTCGGTGCGGAGGAGAGTTAAAGCTGGCCTTGGGAAGGAATTTCTCCAGCCATTTTGTTCTGCCAGGGAAAGGGCTCCGGTACCTGCCGCTCCCTCAAGCGAAGCCAGCGTGGACACGCTCGGCTCGTCACCGAGAGCTGGATGGAATTTGACAGCAGTGCTGAGCTTTGGGCATCACCTCACCGAGCGTGGGCCACAAAGGCCATCGATTGCACCAGAAATGGAAGCGGCGGAGGAAAAGATGGGGTTTATAAAGTGTAACGTCATACTTTGTCATTTCCTGACATTTGCCCTATATTTGAAACGCTCAAAAGAGCACAGACCCTGTTCCTAAATCAGACCATTGAGGGAAAGGGAGAGGGGGTGGGGGGAGAGGAGATGCACAATATTTTTTTACATAAGCAAAACCCAGGCAATTTTCCCAAATGACCAGCTTTTGAGGCCTCTACCATCAAATCTGCTTTTCCGAATTGCAAGGTGCAGCTTTCCCCAAGACTAAAGCACAGCGCTCTGCCTCATCCACCGCAGCAGGACAACATGGAACTGAACTTGAAAACATACCTGGAAGCCTTTTTTTTTGGTAAGCACTTTCTCTGCTTTCACTCTCAGCTTTCAGAAATGGAAGCAAACAAACAGACATCAGTGAAAATTTCTGAGACACCCACACATTGCAATATCGGTCAGATCACAAAAGCAGTAGGTTTAAACAAGAAGGATTTAAAAATAAAGCAAACCTTATTAGTTGTATTCCACGGAATGAACCAACTTAACGTACGCCCGGTGAGGAACACCCTTTTAAAATCACGAGAGCTTGACTCTGCTCTCCCAGGCAGGAGAACTCTCCACAGAAGCAAGATCCAGCACAAAGGGGGTAACAGAGTTAATGTCATTAAAACCTAGAAATATTTTTTGGTATCGTGTCCCCTCCTCTTCTCCCCTGGCCAGAAGCCCAGCACTGGGGACTGCAGAAAACAACCAGTCCCAAATGTTAAAGCAATTACAGTTAATAGAAATTCTTCACTTTCTACACCGAACCAGGCTGCTTTAGAAAGCACTTGAACAATGAGGAATCGTATATTACAAAGTTACTGAGGAAAAAAAGAAAAGAAAAAAAAAAAAGATGAGCTATGACCTTTATAGACTTTGAGGTACATCAACAGCGATTGGGTTATCAGTCTCCGGGCCCTGGATGCAACCAGGGTTACAGAAGAAATCCAACCTGTGCGGCTGAACCCCCCCAAGGGGCTTGGAAGACATCTCCTACATCCCTAACAGCGGCTTTCCACAGCGTCGATCGGGATTCAGCTCCTGCTCCGATGGATTCCCGGCGGCGACGATCACCGAGAGCTGGTCAGAACCGAGCAAAACTTGATAAAAAAACAAACGAGTTAAGTATAAACAATTCACAAACTGGTTTGTGCAAATTTTTTTTTATTTCCACATTTATATCACAATGTGTCCACTTAAAGGACCAAATAGCAAAGTTGCTCCCTTCTGCATCCCGAGAACACAGAAGTCTAGTTACTGTACATTCACTAAGGCTCTTTGTTTTTGCAAATTGCGTTTATGATGGATATCCATAAGGCAAACAATATCTAAAGGAATGGTAACAAGTATATTTCCAGCATACAAACAGGCTTCCTTTTTCCCTCTCACAGTACAGTTACAAACTTGTAGCACCCTCATTACATTTAGATTCTAGAAAAGGTGATTTTTCTCTTTTTTTCGTTATTTTTTTTCTTTTTTTTTTTTTCTTTTTTCCTAGAAGTTTGCAGGAAGGGAAAAGGAGGAAAAAATATTTGGCTGGTGGTGGTGGGATCAAAAATATCGTTAAACATCTAGTTTTTGCAGCATTTCTCAGAGACTGGATTTAAACTGAAACCAGACTAAAATATGTGGATGCCTATGGAATGTTGAGCTGAAGCTGGTCTCCCAGCCTGCAGTGCAACACCTGCCGGTTCAAACCCAATCTCCGTACCACATGACTTGGAAAAAAACAAAACAAAACAAAACCAACCAAAAACCAACGCAATCATGTTTTCAGAGATGTGATACAAATAAAAACTACAGTTTTTGCACATTGTCTCTCCAATATCTCACTGCCAAATAAAACCCCAAATCAAGTCAAATAAATAGATGCATATTTTGTTAAGGTAACTTCCACAATTTTTCTCTGTACCTGCCTGTAATAAGATTCCGGCATTCAGAAAGTGCTGGAAATCCTCTTCACTTCTTGGGGACTAACACTTTTTTTTTTTTTCTTTTCTTTATTTTAATAGCTGGCTCGCTAGAGAGTTTTGAACTCAATTTTATCAACCTTCGTATGCCTTCCTTTGCAAATTGTTAGTAAACTGGTAGCAGCATTTCACAAAAGGAGAATTTAAAGGAAAGAGCTGGAAGGAACCAGCTCCCTCCCAACCCTCTGCTCGTTGGGCCTGTTTGTCCAGGACAGGAGGCTTTTTCTCCATCGTTAAGTGGCATCGTGTCTGCCTGTGTTTGCTAACTGCGGGTGTAAAAGCATTTTTAGCAAAACGGGACTCAGTCTAGGCAGACGTAAGGCAGGATGTTCAATCTACCGTCATCCCCGTGCGGATCTAACGATATGCACTGTGTCCAATCATACCAGTTACCCTGTGTGTCGTAACAACCGTTCACGCCCGGCCAGTTATGTTCGCGTATTCTGTCCAGGTCATCGCCCGTGACCTCCCTCGTGACCCCAGGCAAGTCTGTAGGTTTGCTGTTAGGAGCTAGAACGTGAGTCTTTCTAGCCTCTTTTCTAGTGCTTTCCTCCTGCTTTAAATATTCAGACATGAAGTAGTGAGCTCCCGGAGTCTGTACTCCTGACGAGGACAGCAAGCTACTCTGTCTGTTTAAATAGGACTGAATGATTTCGTTTCTGGATAACTCTTTCCAGTTCGTTTGTTCAAAGGGGCTTTGCAGGTTGGGTTTTTGCTCCTGCTTTTCCGTTTCTGTCCTGTGCTGTTCAGTAAGCGCAGGGATTTCTACCTGCAAAGGATCTTTCTGTGTTAAAGGTTTTATCTGTCCTGTCATGGGATCAAAAGTGAGCTTTCTCTCTTTTAACCTCACAGGTTTCACCCCCCCTTCTGTCACGTGCCCGTCCAGGTTGACCGTATAGTCTCTGGGTCGGTACCTTTTCTTCTTTTTACTATCGGAACCTGAAGCAGCGTCGTCACTGTCCATTTTGGAAGCGTCCTGCGAAAAGCCCACGTGCGGCGTGAGCGATTCCCCAGGGTGGGAGCTGGTTTTGCAGCCGGGAGATGTGTGCTGTTGAAGCGTCCCCGCCGGGTGCCTGTGCTGGCTTTCCGAAGGTACCTGCTGCTCCTGCCAGTGCTGAGATACCTCAGCTACCGACTGCTGAGGGAACTCCAGTCTTTTTGCTGGCAAGGGAGGCGTTGAGGGTTGCATCAAGGATGGTGGCGGCGATGGCACCTGTGCAGAATCTAAGAACTGAGACCTTTGAGATGGACTAGGCATCGAATCCTTTGGTGAGTACGTAGTATGCTGCCGGGCGAAAGCATCGTGCCTGACGTTTCTAGGGCTAAAGGAGGAACAGCGAGGACTCTTAGGTTGGTGCGGTCCGGTGGTTTCTTCCGATTTCTCATGCTGCTGAAGCACTGCAGTCTTTAGTAACGAGGAAGTGCTTGAAGGTTTTACAAGTCCTGGAGAACTGGTGTGAGGTTTTACAGCATTTACCGGGATCTTACTGTGTTTATCGTTTTCACTGAGTTCTGTCCTGCTGCTTTCGGGCCCTGCGTGTAGATTTACGTCTACAGGACTGGGGAAATTTTCAGGACTACCTCCAATGCCATTCGTTGGAGGGGGTGAAGAGTTTTGTAATACTTCATGACTAGCTTTGGAGACTTTGGGGGGAGGAGGGCCCTGATGCCCATCCCTGTGTTCACCTTTCCTTTTCCTATTTCCCAATTTCTCTGTTTTGGGAGAATTTAGTTTCTGTATATCATTCCTGCTTTTCAATTCGCTGATCGGCTTTGACCCAGCCACAGCAGGAAGTTGCGCCTCTTGTTTGCAGTTGTGAGCGCCACCATTTGCTGACCCAGGTGGATTCGGCAACCCCCTCGGCACCGGTTCATTCTGGGTTACGGGTTCTATCAACTTTTGCCAATTCCGCAACAATTTCTTGGCACGTTTGGCAAGTTCCTCATTGGACGTCTTCTTCCTCACCTCATTGATAAGCCTCCCAAGTCTCGTTTCCTATAAAGAAAGAAAAGTCATTTTATAAACGGGTATCGGTCTAAACAAAATTCTTAAGGGAAATTTCTGCTTTGTAATTGGTTACACTAAAAAATACCCAGTTAAAAACCACTAAAGATTTAAGTGTTGAATTAATCTTTTTGGAAAGGATTGGTCCGGTTGGTCCAGTGCTCCGCCACCCAGCATGAGATCTGCTGTGGGTTTCCAGTCGCCCTGTCTTTATTCCCTGGCGAAAGCCCCAGAGCCATCAGCTCTGAAGAACCTCAGAAAGGAGTTCTTTAATCAGCAGGAGTCCTTAGAATCAAGGCACAAGCTCCAATTCGAGAGGAAATGCAGCGCCCAGGACAGAAAAAGTGCGGTTTTATCACAATGGAAGAGTAAGATCTGCAGAAAGAAGCAAGAGAAAAAAAAAAATCCCCGACTCTTTACCTGTTACAGTCATACGTCGACAATAAAAATCTCAGTTTCTCAAAGCTGCCCAGCCAGGGGTGACTTCTGTCCTACCTTCTTCCTCCATCTCTCCCCTCCCTCCACTCCCCAGCATCTTGAAAGCATAGGAAAGACCGCTTTAACCAAGCATTCCCAGGGTGTCCCAAAGCGGTTTCATAAGCAGAAGGAAGTGTTTGATTGTCCCCAAAACACGTTTGAAAACAAAGAATTGCTCCACAGGTCGATTATTTAAGAAAAGCACTTCAAAGGAAAACACGTGAGAGAAACAGGCAATGTGTTGTGATACGTACATTGAAATACAGCTGAAGTTGTAATTAAGCAAGAGTTAAAAGCAAGTAACACCAATAATTTCAATATAAAGATTGAAAAAAGTTTTATAATTTAGCCATAAAAGCTTTTTTGGGCTCTGTTTGCCAGTGAGGTCGCAGCTGCTGCCCCTCCTGATGCTTCAGCTTTCACTGCACCTCATCTCACCCAATGGATCAGGCATCGAAAGCTGCTTAACGGAATTAAAAATTAATTTTATAGACAGAGTAACTATTCCCATTTCAGAATCTTTGGTGCTCAGTCACCAAACACCTAAGGTGGTGATGGGTACCTCGAAGCAGAGTGATGTTTTAATACAACAGAATTAATTGGCAGTAAGTAACGATGAGTTCCGAGCCCCACACAAACAGGAGCTGTGCCGCACGGAACACGGATCTGAACCCCGAAAGAATCTCCGTGTGTGCACCGAGATGTCAGAGGGACAAAATAATACCTTAATTGTGAATCCTTTCCAATCAATCTACTGTTTCAAGAAAAGCTCTTACGGAAATGAGACCAGCAGAGAACGTCCTTTCATACAGACAAAAGTCAAGTGACATTTAGGGGGTGACATACCTCAAGTGCCTCTTTGGTAATGGGGTATTTCTCCAGGCTGGAGATGACTTCCAGCACTGCCACCATGTTATGGATCTGCAACAAGGAAGACAAAGTCACTTCGTGTTTCAGGTACAGGTCTTAGTTAACAAATGTAATTTAAGACCTTCTACTTCGTAATTGCTGGAAGGATTAATCACAAAATTGCTATCACACTGTCTGGCTTTAGGGAGCTGATTGTTCAAAGAATAGGGACAAGGACACTTTACTGACCTAGTTGGAAGCTGCAGGAGCTGTAACAAACACACTCTTATGTAAAACCAAAGGAAACATCCACAATAAAACCAATGTGACTTATTAGCAGAGTTCTGAGATCCCCAGACAAGGTGCTCACTAATTGTCCTACAGCCTGACTGGAAGGAACCTGTGGCTGCCCCATTCCTGGAGGGGTTCAAGGCCAGGTTGGAGGGCGCTTGGAGCCACCTGGTCTGGTGGGAGGTGTCCCTGCCCAGGGCAGGGGGTGGCACTGGACAATCTTTAAGGTTCCTTCCAACCTGAACCATTCTATGAACTGTAAGCGTCAAGTGGACCAAGAAGAGCAACGAGTCAAATCAGAAAATCGTGTATTTATTCCTTTAGGCTGTAGATTTACACAAGCCATCCTTCTAAAATTTCGTTTAAAACATCGATGCTTCCTATAGCTGCACATGGAGAGTCTAAAACCTCAGGTCCAGACTCCTGGAGCGGAAGAGCAGAGCTGAAGCAAGCGCTGTGCCCAGTAGGTGTCCTCAGACCATCGCCCAGGGACCAGGCAGGGATGGAGCTCGGCTCCAGGAACCGGGTGGAGGTTGTAGAGCTGAGCCCCGGAGAGGGGAGATGCTGAGGAGTCAGGGCACAATTCACCTTACAGTAACAAAGCCTGCAGCAGATTTTCTGACGGGCTTCGCTGCAGCATTTCTGCACGCCTGAGGAAGCTCCACGCAAAAGTAGTTGCCACGATCTGCAGATGTTAAGTGTGATCATAAGCGTGATTTTAGTAATTTCTATGAGAAACCCCAGACTACAGAGAGATCCGCGTTTCCATTTCCTGACGTTTAGAGCACCGAAACCTGGAATTTCTAATTCACCTTTGTGGATAGATTTAAAAGATAAGCAAAGGAAAACTTGATTCACGGTGTCATTTATTGCTTAATTGCGTTTGTGACTCAACTGGGACGTGAACGGCATCCGAGAAAAATCTCGCAGCGAGAACCTCTGCAAGGATCCCACATTATCCCAACGCCTTTATCAGAAGCTTCATCAGGTGGCCCTGCCCTCCCAGCCCCGCTCTCTGCTGCAAGATTCCTCGTTTCAAAAAGACTGCAAGTTTGGAAGAATCAGCTTTTTCAAGTCAATCTTCCCATTCTGTTAAGACACAACAGGAGAATCAGGGGCTGGAGCCTCTTCCTTTCAGAAAGCCTGGTGGACAGACGGTGCTTTTTCCATCACAGCAGGACTGCTTGATGTTGGAGATACCTGAATAGCACCATCAGCAATGAAACGCTTTACTTGATTTTTAGATTTACTTTTATCAAACTTATGTTTAAACTCTAAATAGGCTTTAAGTGATTATAACTCTTACACCTTGTAAAACCAACTTCAGACCAAAGATGAATTAATTTGTCAAGGTCTTTCCTTCACTGAACTGCGGCGCCTCGGCAGATCGAGCCCTACCACCCCGCCAGGCCCAGTAAAACTCTGTTTGAGCTTTACAGCAGCAACAGCACATATTTTGACATATTTTACTTCTTACTATCTCAGGGCAGTGAGTTGACTTTCTCCCCCGTTGTGATCCTCGCGCTGCCCTCAGTGATTTAGCGCCGCAGTTTAAGCCGTACATAACACCAGGGTATTTTTTTCAGTTTCTAGAACCAGAGCACTTAGAATTACTAATGCTTGATTCTGGGAGTTTCCAGACCAGCATTTTTAGACTTGCAAAACACGATACTCTCCTTCCCAACACATATTTTAGACTATGAATTACCAGGGTGCAAAAAGGCTGTGTCCATTGCACACACCAATAATTGGTACAATTATTTTTGCCGTTACTGGTAATCCCCAAATATTCATTATCTAAATAACAAACAGATGGCAAAAAAGGATCCTTAGCCTATCAAAAGGTCAAGATGAGGAAAGTAATATACTCAAGTGTATAGACACCTATAGAGAGATTAAATTGGTCAGGGAATTTCCAGTAACAGCTTTGCCTTGGTTCAATATACACCAAAACACGGCTACGGATGCCCCTGAACGCTAAATCACCTGGTTCTACACCAGGGCTGACAGACTGTTCCTTCACCCTCTCCTTTGAGGGCCACGTGGTGCCAATTAAAGGCAGGGAAAGCAGCTTTTCACCCCTGAGTCTGTGCCCATCCCTCAACTTCTGCTAATGCACAAAAACCCCGCTCAGATTCTTCACACATTCGTATCCAATTGAAAACACGTTGTCGCGCTGAAGCAATCGCTGTCCGAGCACCAAGGCTCACGCTCGCATCAACTGCAAGAAGCTCCTCTCATTTTCCCTTCTTTCTGACCTGCAGAGAAGCGTGACTCTCTGAAAAAAATACATCATAAAACATTCGGTCAGGTTCAACAACTTCTCCACCCTTCCCCAGTAGTTTTGTGTAGTTTTCTTGGAAGGCTTCACCCAAACTGGCAAAGCAGCTTATAGGAAAAATTGTATTTACCTATTTCAAAATAACACAGACTATGAATTTTCTTGTGATATAGATAAACACTGTGATGAAAACAAGATGAGCTCCCCCAAATATCATCCATTCAATGTGAAGACACCTACTTTGGGACCAGCAGCACACCAGTCTCACACACCAGTATCTGTACCTTAAACCACGCTACCGGCAATTAAATTCATATACTGTCACACAACTGACAGGAGACTGAGGTTACAAAACCTACCAGGACATCACCTTCGAGCAGCACCAGAAATGGTAATTTCTTAACACAAATTGCTATTAAAAATGCTTATTTGCTACATGGCACATGGACAAAGCAAGGTAAAGCAGCGGGGACACGGGCGCTCGGGAGCCCCACTCTCCGCAGGCACCGGGCAAGGTCCAATTGCGTAAATCAGCCTCTCAGGAACTTGCACATCCTTTTAGTTTCTCTTCGCCTTTCCCTACTTATGCTGCAACCCGTTCCTCTCACCCCAAAACAAGAGCTTCCATGAAGCAACCCCGGGAGCTTGCAGAAAACAGCCAAGAATAATTTATACGGCGTTTCAAACTCTCATCCCGTGCTATTCCCGTGTTGCGAGGCCCGACCGGCACACAGACCGATTCACCCCGAAGTGTGCTGGGGAACATCTGCTTTGAGTCATCTACGATAATCCTTTCCAGCCAACCCTAATGACAGTCACAAAAAAACGAATCTTATTTATTCCATACAAGTCTCCTTAAGTCATTCAGCCACGCTCCGGAGCTCACTACTGCTATCCCACAGCTCTTCCAAGTTAAGCACTTAAATGTTTTTATTACAGCCTCAGACAAAAGCAGGGGTTTCTGAACTCTCTGGAAAAGATCAAGCAGCTTAATTTCCTTTTTTTAACTGCCATCTTAATCCTATTTTAGCTTTTATAAATCAAGAACAATTCAGATACAAACTTCAGGGTGTTACACAGCGGTTTAGAAGGATCACAAGCCTGTTGGGGTTTGGGAAGTGTAAGGTGAAGCTGTTCCTGTCCCCTCCTTCCCTGGCAGATTTGGAAACAGCAGCAAACGCAGCATCTGCCCGTGAGCTGGTGTCACCACCTCCACGTGCTGGGGGTACGGAAGGGCTACCAACCTGCTGGGACGTGCTTTGTGCTGGACCAGCACGCTCAGATGTCAGGCTTTGCTTCTCCTCCTCCATCTACGGACCAGTCCAGGTATCAAACACAGCACGGGCACCAGCGTAACGCCTCCCTCCCTGCCTCCGCACAGCGAACAACCCACACCTCACTCACCGCTGCCCAACAAGCAAATGTCACAGAAACATCCAACTGAATAAAGCAATTTTTATTAATTTATTTATTTTTTAATGGTTCACAGGGATGTTTCTGAAGATCTTTGCATGTACGACTAGACCATGATGGATGACAAACCCGATCCGAGTCAGCGAGGATGATGTCGCTGAGAGTTAAACAGCCCTGGAATAGGAGGAGTAGGTACCTCCTTGGAACAGGGAAACCCGAAAAAAAATGCAGTGAAACTGTCAATACAGATTCTGATCCTACTGGAGTCTGGCTAGAAAGGCTCTTTTTAATCACTTGCAGAAAGTTCACATAACAGCACTAAAAGGCATCTTTGGACACAGTATCATCACCCATACGGGTCACATTAATACCTTGAGAAGTTTCTACAGGATATTCATGCTTGGCCTGGTCTGTCCAGAGCCCTTAAGCACCAAAACTTTTCCAAACCCAGAGTGTAACACGATTATCCTCCTGAAATCCCAGGTTGTAATAATCAATGTGTCTCCACTGTAAGCACTGTGAAACAGACAATGCAGATACATCCCAAGGTATTGACTTTGGGACAGCGTGTTTGTCATTGTACCTCAACTCACTTCCTCAGAATATGCTATAAATACTCAATATTTTGCTAGTTTCAAAGACAATACTTTTGTGACATTTTTCCCACCTATAGTATCAAAGCAGTTTTATAAAAGGAAGCAGAGAAGTGCCCCCACCATGGGAGACTAAGGAGATCTTTCAGTCTTTCCTACAGACATAAACCCAGATCTCTGTTGCCAATTTGGTATTTTCTGTTGGCGATTAATGTAAGAACCACGGTGTGTTTTACACAGAAGCCCACAGGAGCACTTGTACCTGTTTTTATCATCTTCCCCCTGCTCCCAGGGACAGTAGCATTTTATTGGGCAGTTATAAAAACCCTCATATACCCAGTGGCCATGGATATCTGTAGGTAGCGCAAGATAATGCTTGAGAAAATCCCGGGTTCAAGGTCAATATTGCTGAAATACCGGGAAGGCGGAGTCCATGGAAAAGGAGGGGCACAACAGCCCCACGAGCAACCACATCCACTCACATTTATATTCTCCAAAGCGGTACAAAAGCTACTTCATTGCAAAATAATCTGAACCATGGAGTAAGAAGAGGAAAGTTGTTACTCATAGTAGGCTTTATTTACACACGGCAATGGAAATACAGTATTTATTTAGCACCTTGTATAGGACGCATTGACACCAGACTATAATGATACATGTCATCAACAGTAAACTACAATGTCTTTTTTTTTAGAGGTACAGACCAAACACACAGAGTTAGAATCCAGGTTACAGCCTGCTGGGATTTAGTTCAGGTCCCTTGCAGCTGAGCTATTAACAGTTTCCCCTGCCCGGGTACACGAGATGCTACTCACAGAAACGACAGACCAAAAAGATGACTTTTGTTCGTAATTACTGAAAATGTTTGAAAGCCCATTTGCTAAGCAGAGTTCAAATATTTACCAGCACACAATAGATATTCTTAAAGGTAGAGGTGAGTTTGCTAGTGGTATTTAGTAAAGTGGATCTTTTAACCTGAAGGAATCAATGATTTGGTGTAAAGTCACCTGCTGAGAGTACCTTCTGTGACAGAGAAATTCATTTGGAGTCACAGAATGCTATGGGGATGAAGAGGACCTCTGGAAATCAGCTCCTCCAACCCCCTGGCCACAGCAGGGCCACCCAGAGCAGGTCCACAGGAACGTGTCCAGGTGGGGTTTGAATGTCTCCAGAGAAGGAGACTCCACCACCTCTCTGGGCAGCCTCTGCC
>JAOQGH010000014.1:5111164-5140251 GCA_025769975.1 Gallinago jamesoni | reverse complement strand
GGAGGATGGGGCTGGTCTTTTCTCAGTGGTGCCCAGGGACAGGACAAGAGGAAATGGGCACAAACTTGAGTATAAGACATTCCACCTAAACATGAAGAGGAACTTCTCTACTGTGAGAGTGGTAGAGCACTGGGACAGGCCGCCCAGAGAGGTGGTGCAGTCTGGAGACATTCAAACCCCACCTGGACATATTCCTGTGCAATCTGCTCTGGGTGGGTGTTGGACTAGATGATTTCTAGAGGTCCCTTCCATATCATTCTGTGATTCTGTCTTACCGACAGGCTGCTGGTTCTGGGACTCCCTCACCCAGCACAGCCTTTCCCAAGTGCATATGCAGCACCCAACACTGTTGTCCCAACACCCCAAAGCCACTGGAACGCTCACACACCTTTGTGGTGTCTCGGTTTGCTGCATTTTGCTGTGCCTGGGACATATTGGTCACTCTCAAGCCACATCATCATCTTGCCCGTTTCCAAAGGGAGGTCTCTTGGGGTGGACCTGCCCTGCAGTGGCTTTGCATGGTGCCTCCCAACAAGGCTTTGGTCTTGTTTTGGTTCTCCAAGCACTGCTATGAAATAAATAAATCCTAATCAAGGAGTAATAAGAGTGCTGAGGAAGATGCAGTTAATAGACCAGCAGTCATTAGAGGTACACAGCTGGTGCCAATACATCATCTCTGCCGGTGCTGGAGGAATTTGCATATCCAGATTAACAAGCTCCTGAAGCAACAATTGCTAGATGAGCTCCTGGCTCTGCCTGTGGGGCCCATCCCAGTGGCCTGTGGACTCCCACAGTTGCCCAGGACCAGCTGCCTCTCATAGAATCAGAACAGTTAGAGTGGAAAAGACCTTGAAGACCTTCTAGTTCCAACCCTCCTGCCCTGGGCATGGATACCTCCCACCAGACCAGGTGGCTCTCCAGGGACCAGTGCCTGTGGGATATTGAATGAACCTGGGGGGAATCTGCTGGAGGTGGGTAAAGCAAATGCAAGACTGGGACCCTTTTATTTCCAAGCCCAAACTCCTCCCCCTGAGATTGAAGACTCAAAGAGTCCTTCTGTGTCTGTGCCGTTCAATTGGGTTTCTTTTCATCCCCAACCCTTACAGGAATGGAATAACCACAAGCAGGGCAGGTTTCACACATAACATGAGGCTCTCCCACCCGTTAGTGGGTGACCTTCCTTCTCATGGCCCAGAGCTGCAGTCCCCAGCCCTTTCAGCCCTTAGACCTGGCTTGGACCTCCAGCATCAACCCATCTACCTTCGTCCTGCTGTGGAAGCAGTGGGTGGAGGTGGCGGAGGAGGAGAAATCCCTGTCCCGGGCTCTGAAAGAAGCCCTGCAAGAGGGAACCTGCAGGAGCTCATGGGGATGTTTTGCTGCACAGGGCTGCTCCCCCATGGAGGAAACTGTTTGAGCGTGGAGCCGAGGGAGCTGCTGTCACTCCGTTGGGTGGTGAGCTGTGGAGCCGCCTGTCAGAGCCGTGTCTTTGGAGAGAGCACAGGTCTCCTTTCCCCTCCATCCCTTGCTCCACTGGACACCACTGGGATGGAGGGAGGCAGGGATGAGGTGAGGAGGCCATTTCGGCAGCCCCCTTCGAGCCTTGGTGGCTGTTGTCACTTGTGCTGGGACTCTTGAGGTCCTTCTGGCAGCAGGGAGGGCATCCAGGCATCTGGACCATAGCATGTGTCCCCATGTCAGAGCTCCTGGGATGACATTGGGCTGGGGATGTGCTCGAAGGTTCTGCTCTTCTTCTGTCCCACCCAGCCCATGGCAAATACCTGAAAAATGACCCTGCGATGTGGGTCGATATCAAATTCCTGGCAGACCTGATACAGTAGGTTGGGAATCACAGAATGCTATGCAGTTGGAGGGGACCTCTGGAGATCATCTAGTCCAACCCTCTGCCAGAGCAGGGCCACCCAGAGCACGTCCCACAGGAACGTGTCCAGGTGGGGTTTGAATGTCTCCAGAGAAGGAGACTCCACCACCTCTCTGGGCAGCCTCTGCCAGGGCTCTGCCACCCTCACAGGAAAGAAGTTCCTCCTCATGTTGAGATAGAACTTCTTGTGTTCAGGTTCATGCCCGTTCCCTCTTGTCCTGTCCCTGGGTGCCACTGAGAAAAGACTGGCCCCATCCTCCTGACACCCACCCTTGAAGTATTCAGAGGCTTCCATGCTTTGAAAACTGATCAGAAATCTGTGCTGCAAAACAGGTAGAAGAAACTCTCCTTCACTGTCAGAACCAGTGAGAAGTAGGCACTTATCCTGACCTCTGGAGTCAAAATTTCCAGGTCTAATTTAGAGTCAAAACAATCTGCGTATATTTTATTTGTACTCAGGCTTTATTTAATGGTAAAGTAACATCACCCAGATACCTTCCCATATATACTTTACAAAGCCAGGATCATCAAGCAAGAATAAGGTGAAATTCCAAGAAAATACCGTGCTATGAAGAAGTCAGACCTGCAATACTTCACTTGAGCAAGACAACTGTTTCTCCCCGTTACCTTTGGAAGTCTGTGTGCACGTAAGGAAGGTGAAGGGAGACTACAACAGCCAAGAGATGAAGAAGAGTTTGTCCATGGCCTTGAGACACAAATCCCCAGGCGCCAGGGAGAGCTAGACGTGCCCTAGCTCTTCTCTACGTGGTCCCCTCCAAAGAAGATGTCTAGCCCTGGCAGAAGCCCCCAAGTCAGGCCCAGACACAGCAGGAAAACACCTCACGCTTGGGCAAGGCAAGGAAACCACCCAGTGAAAGGAGTATCCGTCGGTGGAGTCATTTAGAAAGTGAGATAGAAGAGGCAGTAAAACACAGATTATGGAGACAAGACGCAGACCCGGAACAGAATCAGTTCATGAAGCAGCAGGGACACACCGAGAGAAGTCCTCCTGCTCTACAGGAGGAAGTCAGCAAGGCAGAGAACAGGCAACAGTACAGCACTTTTCTCCATTCATATTTATTAGCCAGTAATTGGAAGACATTCTTGTTCCTCCAGAGAGAAATAATTGTCCACCAGCTTCAACATTCACTAACAATTTTGTATATCATAAGAATTGTACCTGTGGTGCCTCCCTTCAGTCCTACAGGAAACACAGGAGACTCACTGCAACACGTCCCCTCTCCTCTTCGTTTTCCATTCCACGACCCCTCCAAAACCCAAATCACCAGACCATGAAGTTGGGCAAAACAAATTTATTAGCCTGATTTAAACAGCCTGGCAGCTAATGAGAAGGTTTGTTACATGAAATACTATTAAACTGGGAAGACACGTGTGGCACAAATTGAAGAGAAGGAAGGAGAGTGAGAGGAGGAGCAGGCACCCCAGAGCAGGGCCAGGCTGTCATTGTCACAGCAGCAGGGACAACACGGACTCAGTGGTGCAAGCCAGGGCACATCATTTTAGTCTCATTCTTCACTCAGCACCGTACTGGTAAGGAATGGTATAGGGATCAAATTCAGCTGGAATTACACGTTCATCCCAAGGCATCACAGATCAAGAAGAACGTATACAAAGAGTTTGGAGGAGAGTGGCGGCAAGAGGTTTTGAAAACAGTTAAATAAGAAAAAGTTTAAGTACTTGGTTCACATAGTATAGAAAAAAAAACAAACCAGGGAGGAGACACACAATGCTTAAAATAATCCTTGCCATGCATTATTAGTCATAATAAAGAAAACGGTGAGTAACTGCTTTCATGCTCACCAGCCTAATTTGCAACAAGACAAATACTGATTACATATTAGGAATAACCAGAGAGCTACCAATGCACTCAAATAAGCTCTCAAATAGTTTCCACAGCCTCCACGGAGGTTTAAGAATAGATCAGACAAGTCTGGAAGGAGTTATTTTATACAGGTGATGCTCCTTCAGTGAAGGTGATGGACCACAGAGCTTCATGAAATCCCTTCGGCTCACGCCTGAGGAACAGATCCTGAGCAGCAAGTGGCAGAAACACATTGAAACACCCATTTCTATCTACTCCCAACTAGACATAAAACTGTAATTCTAAACTCTGCCCTCTCAAAGTGATACATACAGGTAATTACAGGAAGAAGTTTGTATTATAAAGGATGTACAAAATCCAAACTTCAACGCTCGTTGCCCCACCACCAGGGGCAGAGTCACCAGCCCAAGCGTGGTGCCAGAAGGAGCCAGGGCTGTGCCAGCCCTCGCAGGTGGCTCGTCACCCCTCGGGCTCTGCAGTCACTTCATACCACCACGTCAGCCACCTCCCGCTGACCCCCCTACATCCCAACACCCAAGCATGTTTCTAACACAGTATGGTCCTGCCAAAACAAAGCATAACAAAAGAAGAATAACCACAGAAATTGAGGTTTGGGCAGCCCTACGCATCCACTGCCTTCTGCTATGGACACTCCTGACCACACGGCCAGCTACAAATGTGTTTAACGTTGAATGGAACAACATAGCACGTCTCACAGAACCAGACTGGTCAAGTGTTGAGCTGCACAACCCAAGAGTCCAAAATAACACAACATGTCCCCCCTGCGGGTGCAGCAATTCCTACAGATTATTTCAGCACAATAAATACCAGCCACAGAACTCATCACCAACGCACAAGTCGTAAAACCTCAGTCACTAGACTGGGCCTAAGGACACCATACAGTTTCCATTTCTCCTCCTCTTCTACCTGTACAGAAACTTTAACCACATACATCTAGGTACTTACTGTTATTATAAGCTGTGAACTGAAGTCCAAAATTATTACTTAAAAATTTAGAGCCATAAAATGAGATTGCTGTGCAATCAAAGTCACAGGAACTGCTGGTCCTACGTCAACAAGAGAGAAATGCAGAGTTTGTTGATTATTCAGGCGGAATAATACAGAGCATACAGAAAATTCAGCCTTAAAATGTGCCCGTTTTGATTTATCACAATCTTGGTGCTTTCTACACTAAGGAGAGACCCACTCGTTCACCCGGAGCCTGTACTTTGACCGCAGTTACTCAGGGCAGGGAGAAGCCAAGGCTGAGAGGTAACACACAAGAAGAGGTGCTGGTGGAGCCCCACAGGCTCCCCATCTCACCGTTATTACCCCCCAGCCTCTCGGAGGGAGCAGAGACGCGACCAGATCCTGAGAATGACCCCTGAAGGCATCGCCCGGACAGAACCGTTCCGCAATCACCTGCTTAATCTTAATGCACTCCCGAGAACCAGCGGAGATTTACCATTATGCAACGCGCATTTAAGGACCTGATGAGAACAGCTTCAAGGGGTCAAGAGCTTTCTGGAGTTCTTAAATATTGTGTTACCCATCACCTGGAATATCTACCCAGAGCTGCTAACACGAAGCAGTTTAGATTTGAACGTAATACAAAAACCCCCTACTAATGTCAACATAATATAGATTTTTCACTCTTTTCCTGAAAAATAAAAGCATCTATCGCTGTACTGGTGTACTTTTAAATGCAGCAGGACAACTTAGTCCAAAACTGTAGAGAAGCTTCTTTGTTGATTCCTTAAATGACAAAGGAGGCTAAGGTGATCGCCCACTGAATACCCTGCTCTGTGGAATTCACAAATTCATCACATAAAAACACAATATGCTCACGAGATTTTAAGCATGGTATATTTGTGCACAAAACCTGAGAAAAACAGCCTTATAAAGTGTTAAAACTGGGAAAGTTCTGAATACAAAGTTTGGAGAGGAGTCACCGTATCCTTTCATCAGCAATTACTACTACAGAATAAAAAAAAATTTAAATCAATGTACCCATCTCCTAGAATTGCTCACCAATTTCTAGACAAAAATGCTGCTTCCAGTCACTCATTTCCAAATAACTCCATTCTCCAAAGACTCTGCAGGTCCTGGGGGAATCGTAACCCATCCGAAGGGATGGCCCCTGCTAATCAGTTGAGAATGCTCGGCCATTCCATTCAGTGGCACAATCATTAGCAGCTTCTTAGAAACAAAGTAAGTTTTCTATCTTTGGCTGGAAAGAAAAAAGTATCCTGCCCCACAGGACCAGGAGCACAGCATCCTTCATCTCAGGGCTTACAGGCTGGAGGGCTACTTTATTTTAAGACCAGTGGCCCAGGGCGATCATGACAGAACAAAAGAACCCAGTACCCCACCGGCATTTTATTCATATTTAAACACAGAACTGCTGCAACCTGGCACTAATTATTTCTAATCTAGGAGCAAAAAACTTGATGATTTCCACTTAAGAATGCCCCACTGATGCTTAAACTCCTTGGTAGTCCGTCTTAAGAACCCCAGTGAAGAATATATATTTTGATAAGAAACTCTTACGCACCCAGTGATGGAGACAGTTTTCCCAAGGGAGTCAGAGCCTTACCTAGTGAGCTCACCCCCCGAGCACACCCGCTGCAGGGACCCCACCTTGGCCAAGACACTTGAAACATCCCCTCTTGCATCTTCGCCTCCATCTCACTGCCCTCAACTCTATTCAAGAATCAACCCTAGTTTCTCCAAGGATAAACTATAATATTGAGGTATACATTTTTCTGGAACTTTCAGGCTGGTGACTTCTCTAACAGACACAAATGTTCCTTCCCGTGCGATGAATTTACACAGCACGCAGTGTCCCAGGCTGAGCGTGTCACCCAGCTCACAGAGCTCTGCTTAGGAGACAGCTCCAGTTACAGGAACTCAGAGCCGGCTGTGGACACTCTGGAAGCTTGTTTGCTGAAGGAAAGTTATGAACATGCACCCTGGGAAAAAACACTCCTCTCTCCCATCAGAAACTCAACACTCCTTTAAAAGAAAGACTAAATCAATTTAGACCCACAGTGTAATCATGACACTCCACAAGGTGATTCTCCGTGAGAACTGTGTGTGAGAAAGCAGCTCGGCAAAAGCTCTGGCTGTCGCTCTCAGATGAGACTTCCACCTCTGCATCATCATCTTCGCAGCACAAAGTTTCAAAATACACCCAGTCGAGCGCGTTGCTGAACTTCTCCAGACAGACTCGGACGTAGGATTCCTCTCCTCCCCAACTGCTATGTCAGAAAACCACTTTGCTCAGTAAAACAGAACTAATTACCTTTTACTTCCTGTGATTCCTCAATAGAAATTGCTACCACCAACTGTTTGGACATGCTGAAAATTGTATACTTTGATATTAACAATCCCACTCCAGCACACACTGCTGCCCCGGGAAAGCCATGCCCCAGAAAACAGACACGCTGGGAAATTCAGCAGATTGCACCTCAAATTAAAGCAATTTGCTAGCACTTAAATATTGTTCCAAACGCTGAAAAGCACGAATTACCCGCAGAAAGAATAATTTAGCTGCTAGAATACTCAATAAACAAATCTGGATTTAGATTAAACTGAGTGTGATGTACTTACCTTCAATATTTCTTTAAAGACCAAGTGCATAAGTGGGGCCACATCGTTCTGTGTTACACGGACCAAAGAAAGTTTATTTGAAGTTGTCACCCATTTTGTGCTTGGTGATAAGATAGTGGTAAGGCGTTATCAGCCAAAACAGACATGTCTTTTTTTTTTAAATTTATAAAAACTATACTGACATTAATTTTAACTCCAAATCTAATATATTGGAGTAACTATGCCTTAGAAGAAGCCCTTCCTAATTAACGTTAAATTTCCCCAGTAGGCAGAATCAATTCCTTATTTCCCTATCCTGAAACTTTTGTGGTTCCTGAAAAAAAAAAAACCCAACCTCCTACTTGCCTAATGCAGCAGCTCCTTGGAAGAGACTGGAAAAGTCTCTTCCCTCGCAGGATACTGGGAGAAAAACCTTCAGCTGCTCTGAAACGACTTTGATCAGGAGCCAAAGGTGGCAGCGTGACAGTGCTGCTGTGTCATCTGGCCGTACCAAAAACCCTGAAGAGAGGCAACAACTCACACCTTAATCCTAAACCGGGCTCACCCCCAACTTATTGTACAAAACCCAAACAAATGACAAACTGGAGTTTCTTCCCTGAGTCGAGACTTCGGAAACACAGGCTAAGATGAAAGAATTCCTATTTTCCAAGACACACATTGGGTCTCTCCCCACTTGGGAGCTTGTGACAATGCATATTTTCTCTCCCACAGATGCGGTGCCTCAGCAGCAGGCCCCGATCCAGCTGCACCCCGTGTCCACCTACCCCATCTCAAGTGTTGGGGTCCTCCTGGAACCCCAACACTCAGCCCACCGCTTTCTTGGGTTCAGTGTGTGCCAGCCTGCACCAAAACAGCCTGACGCAGGGTCCTGGGGCCCCAGCAGCTGCCCCCCAGTCACAGCAACTCAGGGAACTGCAGCCTCGGGTTCTGTGCTGCCTGGGAAGTTTGTTTTAGCACCTCTCTCCTGGAAGGATCCACATCTCGCACATCAGCTGGCTTTTCCAGGCTGTGGTTCGTGGTGGCTGTCAGAGAGTATTCCTGATGTTTATTCTGTCTACAAAACGTTGGTTCTTCGATTCAGTCAACTGCTTCATAGTTACATGAAGAAAATTGTGTTAGATCAGTTGTTTTCCTCCCTCCAGCCTCTGAGCAATCAGAGCGTTCGTTTCCCACCAAGGGTCCACGTGCAGCCAGTCACTCGCTGCAAAGTTCCGTCACTTGGATTTGAAAAGCCTGATCCCTGTTAACGAAACAACCCGACACAGTGAGGGGTGCCTGGCTGGAGAGTACTGCTCCTCCAACAGCTCCAGCTTGGACCTGCCATCACCCCACCGTCACCCCTCCTCGCCACGCATGCTCCCCCAACAGCCACTTTGTGCCAAAACTGTGCCAGGAGGAGCCAGGGCAGAGACCCCTGATGAACCCTCTGCAGGGAGGGAGCAGGAACGTGGGGAAGAGGACAGGGACCATGGCAGTGGCTCCCCTGGCAGTTCCAGCTGGAACTGGAGAGAGTTTAAATAAGAATTTAAGCCAAGACAGTCTGTGACTGTTCAGAGCACTGGCCACACGGCCTTTAGCGTGGGGTGGTTTACTCTTGAGCTGCAAAGCCCACTGCTCAGGAGCATCCTCCTGGAGTTTCCCAGCATTTCTCCCAGGAACACATACCAAGCCCTCATGTTACTGCATCACATCAAGCACAGGGTACAGCCCCAGACACCTCTGAACCACACATAAGGGACAGTGACAGTAAAGCCTCTCCAAGGGAAACCTGACCGTGAGGCATCCACCCTCATCTCGGGACACAGACGGGTGAACTTTTCCAGGTGACACATCCCTCTTTCCCAGGAGACCCCAAGCCAGCCTGCTAAGGCAGCAGGGAAGCACGAGGAAGCACACACCACTCCACTTTTCAGCTTCTGTACTTATTTAAACACTTTATTACCCAACTCTGCTGCCACACCTGCCCCAGTGCTATTAGCGATGCACCGGAAGTTTTATCGGGTAATGGAGCTGCATCAAAAACTACCTGGGAAAAAATAATAATATCTTTTCTTTCTCAAACCCTGATCAATCCCCCAGATCAGTTCACCACCCGACCCCAAATAGCAAATAGCTAACCCAACACACATCAAATGGGTGTGCATAGCAGGAATAAGAAGAGGGTGTTATTTAAATTGTCACTGCTGCCGAAACAAACACTCAAATTACAGCTTAAAAGCAAATGACTACTGCCCTCATCGCTGCAATGGCGAGTTTCAAGGAATTAACAACAGAAAGGCATTCTGGCCTTCTCCTCGCTCTGACCCCTCAGCCCAAACTCCCTCCTACTTTTGTTTGCTCAGATTTTGTCTTGGCAGCCTCAAACTTTACCACGGTCTCACTACCACCAGGGGTACCACGCGAATGGGAAGTTTTAACCCCCTCCAAAAACCCTCTCAAGAAGCTACAGTATTACCACCAACACCAAATTGACCAGGACTATACAGGCAACTAACCAAAGAGCTAACTGGGACTAGTTAAACTCAGTACCTACACCTGTGTAAGCCTCACAGGGACTGTTTGAACAGGCTTCCACCAAGGAAAAAAGCTGGTTTAGAAAGAGGTGGATGGGAAAGCTGCAAAGTAAGGCCAAGAAACCAACTACACCCCCACCCCCAACAGGTAAATTCAAGTGTATCCAGCTGTTTACAATACAGAGCACCAAAAAGCAGTCAGCCTCATTTAAGGTTATTTAAAATTATGAAGAAGCTGAATACAATGGGACTTACTCCATCAGGCCCAAATCTTTACCTGGAACCCAGAACTGAGATGGTAATGACACCCTACACGTTAGGGAACAACACAAACACCATGTGTCTCACCGCACACCCGAAACACAGTCCCCCACCCCGATGCACAAAATGCCACTTGAATCAAGAGGAGCTACAATAGGGAAATATTCAAAAGCGGTGAGAGGTACAACAGGTCCCAGCCCCTGCACGCTGCAGCCTCCTCAAAACTGATAAGCTCATTAAGGCCTCACAGAAAAGGATAAAGCTAAAGTAAGAGCCGTGCCCAGGCTACTGTCGCCCACACAGAACCCTTCCCTGCGTCCAGAGAAATCCCCAAGACTTTTCCGAAGGGAACCACCGTCCTCCTCCACTCTCTGCGTTTCCAGCAGTGCCTGGCACCTTCCCCCCGGCCTTTTGAAACTCCACTCTAGAAAGCGTTTTTATCCCCGATGATAGAGGCTTTTGTTTCTAGGACTTTGGTAAAGCGATCGATACAGAAAACAGCCATGGGAGCATCTTTAACTATGTAACTCGTGCGTCAACTGAAGATCACCCCAGGCCAATGCACTGCTTAACATATTACAACACCCAGACCGATTTATTATTAATAATTCGGATCACGGCGTTCTCCTGAAGGTCTGAGCAGCAAGGCCAACAGAGATACTGCAGGAATGGCAGCCTGATTTACAGTCAACTCCAACCACACTGCCAGCGTATAATGGGTTGTTACTCAAACCAAAGCTTGGTTTGCATCACAGAGAGGTATTAATGGCAAATAATTAAATTATTGTCTAATATTTAAAATCAGGAAGACATTGCTACATATTCAGGACGAGGAACCACTTAATTGCAAGCACAACTCTAACAGCCAGTTGGAACCGCCAGGCTTTCCCACAGAGGAAAAACTAACAGATTTCATTATTCCTGACATCAGGTAATAAACTCCCCGAAGAGCACAGAGCACAATTTAACAAGGCGAAGGTGTTCTGCCTGGTGGAAGAGGTGGTTTCTTCACACACTGAGCCCAAAGGGAAAAGCGTTGCTTCTCCCAGAACCAAGGAATATCTCCCCCGTAAGACCTCACACAACTGCCACGAGGAGGTTTCCGACACTCTTCTCAATGGTTCTTCCAAGAAAAGGATTCTTTCTGCAAGAAAAATCACATCACCCATCATTTCGGGTAATACCACTGAACTCAGCCTTTCCTCCAACATGAGCCTTCGTACAATCGCAATAAGACACAAGCCTTGGAAGGAAATTAATGTTGATACTTAGTGTTTTAGTCGCGTAACAGAAGTAGTTTGCCCATATGTTTTTTCAAGGGGAAAAGGCTGAATAAATGAAGACATAATACCAGACATCCCGGGTGGCTTCCAAGATGATGTAATATTTTTTAAATAGCTTATTTCTTATAGGTCTCCTTCGAAATAGAGGTTACCCATGTAAATCCTCAACCAAGTGTGTGAAACTAAGTTATAAATACATTCTGCAGCAATTACTAGAAGAGGCCTCAAATGCTAAACGCACATGTACAATTAAAACATCGCTCCTGAGTCAGCGCAGCTTCGTGGATCAGTTAAAAAGAAGATGAACAATCGGCACAGAGGATGATTTCTCAAAGCGAGCAGGTTCTGAAAACTCGGGGAAAAAATTATTTTGACCAGTTCAAACCAACCCAGGTAGGGAAACTTAACTCTCTTTTCTTTGTAATTTAAGGCAGGACCTCAGAGTGTCCCTGAGACCTCAGACCTGAGGCAGGACCTCAGAGACCACGATCTGTTTATACCACCGAGAACTTTACAGCTACACTGGAATGAATATCCACACCAGAGACATAGCTTGTATTAAAGAACGTATCAGTGAAGCTGAAATTTACAGCACCCCGCAGTAAAGGACTATAAAGAACCACATCCTCCTCCTCAGCCTCACAAAACTGGGCTGTTTTTTGCACGCCTGACAATATTAGTGCAGTTTTCACCCTCTCCAGAAACACGCACATACACACACCGACAACTATATATTGAAAAGCCTGAATGAAATCCTGGCCTCAAAGCTTGACTTTCTGGGTAAACAAGGAAGTCAATCACAATAATGAATACTCTTGAGTTTGAATGGAGCCACCTCTTTTAGGAGAAGATTCTAAGAGTCAGAAGAAAGTGACCAGAGCTCTCTGTGAGCACCCACAAGTGCCACAGCTCGAAGCTGCAGGAAAACATCACACCACTTTCTTGTACTTTTACACTGCTACTCAAGCGCGATTAAATTTGGAATCTGCTTTTAAGCACATTCAAAATGTAAGTTTTCCATCCGTTTGTGAAAATGGCATGGCAGGTAGGTTTTTTTCCCCAATTGTTTACCATGAATTTTATGTGCTTTGGAGGAAGGAGTCTGAGAGCTAAGCCCGCACAATGAATCCCAACTACACACACCACCTCTGCTCTGCTTCGAAGAAAAGGCTAAAATGGAAGACAGCCCCCTGCCTACAGGCATTTCTAAACAATGGGCTGATTTTTCTGCCACCAATTATTGCCCTGGATAAGTATCAAGTATGTAGAATTATAATTTAACATACATTACTCCTCAGCTTATGGGGCTACTGACCTGTTGGAAGCTCAGCAGAGCTACTGCCCGACGCTGTAACTTCCCCTTGTGGGCAGCTGCCCGGGTGTTTCTGGTCCCCCTCATCACAACCCAACTGCAAACACCTTCACAGCCCTAATGTAACATTGACGTAGGAAGGAAGGGAAAATCCATCACAAAATGTATTTTCTGGCTGCTTCACCCCGCGCGGCCACTGCATTTTAGAAAGTAACACCAGAATTAGGGGAACCACTGCTGCTGACAGTGTTGACGTTAAAAGAAATCATAGATCTGTTACAATTTTATTAAACTGAGCTGACGCTCTGTCTAACGTAAAGTGAAAAATTTGCAGCCCCAGAAAGAGAAGCCAGAGCAAACAAAATTCATGAAGTGTACTAACTGACATTTCAACAAGATCCATGGTAAAGTACTGCAAACTCAAACAACTCTGACATTTAAAAGCCCACAATTACCATGATAATTCATTACTGTTACTCGAACATGCAATATTGCAGCTGGTGACAAACGCACATACAGGGGATTACTAAAGAAGGGTAATTTTTCTTCAGTTTTCACGTCACACACAGGCCACTCCGGAGTGTTTCCAAAAGGCAGTAACTTTATTCGTTACTTTAAGACAGGTCTGTTACAGAAAAATACTTGTTCAGACAGAAGCTGGTAGGACTTTAATAGAATCAAAATACCATTTGACATACCCAGCCTCCTGGAATCACACATACACGTGCGTGTTCAGCCTGACACAGCTGCCCCCACAGACTGGAGATGGCCAAGCCAAACCCACCTTTGCATCCTGCTGCGCTGACTGGGGATCTAAGAATCAAAAATCTGACAGATTGCAGGTTCCGCAGTCCTCTCATAATAATAAACACCTAAGCAGACAACTGCTTTAATGCGGCCAAAAAAAACCCCCACCCCACCTCAAAAGGAGTAAACGATACTTTGGATAACTGCCACTTAAACGTTCAGACCACTTACAGGTAAAATATACGCCGATTTCAGCGCTTACACTCCATCCCAGAAGGAGCAGATAAGCTCATTAGCGCACTGCAGGAAAGGATAACAGCGAAGACCGAGGCTGCTCGGTGCTGGAGCAGCTCCAGAGCCCCGAAGCCACCATCGAAGCCCTCCCGGTGTGCCTGAAGCCCGGGATACCCCACGGTACCCCACGACCGCGGCGGGAGGCGGCCGCAGGGGCCGAGGAACAGGTGGGCGCCCCGGAAGGTCCCGGCGAGCCGCGGCGGAGCCCGGCCCAGAGCCCCCTGCAGGCCGCGCCCGAGCCGCGGCCTGGCGTGGGGAGGCCGCCGGGCCGCACGCCGCATGGCCGGGCAGCGCCGGCCGGGTCCCGGGAGGTGACGAGCGGCGGCGGGAGGCGGTGCGGCGGAGGACCGGACGCGGCCCCCCTGGGAGGAGGGGAGAGGCCGCCGGTGCCGGCGCCGAGGCGGCCCCACGGTGCCGGCTCGGGGGAGCTGGCGGCGAGGCGCCGCTGGCAGCAGGACCCCGGGCGGGCAGGGCGCCGGGGAGCTCCCCGCTACCGCCCGCAGCGGAGGCTTCCGGTGCCCGGGGAGGAGCCCGGCCGCAGCCGCCGTCCCGGCGGGAGGCGGCGGACGCGCGGCCCCCGGCGACTCCTGGGACAGCGGCGGGGGGCGGCGGGGCGGGAGCCCCTGGGGGCGGCGGGGGAGGGGTAGGGGGGGCCCGCGGCCGGTGTCCCCGCGTTGCCGGCACGGGAGCGGCGGGCCCCAGCGGGCCGTACTCACGTTGCTCTGCGGGTCGATGGCCTGCAGCAGCCGGTCCCTGATCTGCTGCGGGGAGGGGGCCGGAGCCGCTGTCATTGCCTGGGCGAAGCGGGGCGGCTGCGGCCGGGGCGGGCGGGCGGCGGGGGCCAGGCCGGGCCGGGGCGGCGGCTCCTCACTCGCCGGCGGCGGCCTCCTCGGGGAGCCGGAGTCGCATGATTCGCTCCCCGCGAGGCGGGGGGCGGCGGCGCTCGGAGCGGGGCGCGGGGGGGAACCGCGGCGGCGCCACCGGGCCGGGCCCGACCGTTCCGCTCGGGGCCAAACTCAACTGTGGGCAGGAGCCAGCCCCGCGCAGGGCACCCTGGGACACGCCCGACGCCGTAACGCACGGCGCGCCCCTGACGCCCCGCCGCACGCACCGGCGGGCACGGAGGGCGCCTGCGCCGTGAGGCGGGAGAGGGCCGCGCATGCGCGGTGGGCGGGAGCGGCGGAGCATGGCGGGCGGGCCGCTGTGAGGGGAGCCGGGCGTTCGCAGTGGGGACCGGACCAAAGAGGACGGCAGCGAGCCCGGCCGCCTGCCCACCGGGCCACGACCCGTCCCTCCCGCCTCCTCGCCTGGTCCCGGCCGCCTTCGGCGGGAGGCGGCACCGGCCGGGTGGTGGGATCAAGTCTTGTGGGCAGAGAGGGCTTAAATGAATAAATACCGGCAGTGAACCGTCGCCACTCGGATGTTACGGAGCTAACGCAATGGCGGTGCCCTGTCTCAGGCCGGCAGGGGGGTAACGAGCGCCTGTTTAGTTGTGAAAAGTCTGAAATATTCCTCAAAAAAACCCATTGCGACTAAAAGTTGCCAAGTGGCGCAGCTTCCTTTTTTTTTTCATTATTTTCAGAATAACGGGTGAGGCAGCAATTAGAAACTTCCAGCCGTGTCTGGGAAGAGCCACCCCTACAAGAGCTGAACAAATAGTTCTTTACAGAGACGTCTTTACCTTCTCACTTCTCCTCTCCTCGAGAGCGCGAGTGAAAAGCCAGTCGGTTTGGGGAAGCTCCTAACACAGAAAAGGATGTTGGAATGTCCAGAAATGGACAAAAGCAGCCACACAACAGCCACAGAGCGAAGGGCATCAGGCACCACTCGGGGTAAGCGACCAGCCCTGCATTCCAACTTTCCCCAGCATTTAAGAGCACCTTAAAGTTAACTAATCATCTTTTTTTAAGCAGCTGTTTAGGAGCTGAATGACAACCTTTATTCTTTTGAAGATCTGAAATCTTGAGGCGACAGCACGTTATTGAGCCATGTGATCTATTTAGAGCGATAAAATTTTCCTTTTTCCTTTACCAATAGAGCTGTAGTCCTCTATTTCCTGTACTCACAGCGTTGCTTGGAAAACGCTGTCAGTTCTGCACAGGATCAACTATTTTTCTGACTAGGAATTAAACCCTCAAGTCCAAAGCCAAGCCTGGCGCTGCGGTGCCGAGCCCAGGGGTCGTGCAGAGGGTGATGATGGCTTCCACCCTCCCCCAGACATGCCGTGGGAGAATTCAGTTTCATAAAGATTAGGGAAAAAATGTTTTCCGCAAACTGTACAAAGCACTGGGTTGTGTCTGGATGCCATGACAAACCACACCCGAAGAATCCATTTTCTAGGTTCACGACAGCAAGGTGTCTTCTCCCCAAAAGAAAACATAAAAAACTTTAGGTGACACAAAAGAGGGCGACTCGAGTCCATCGCTGTGAGCGCCCAACCCTCGTGTCTGAGTACCCAGCTGCAGCCAGATAAAATTCAAGGTATTCACTAAAACCTGAGCCTCAGAGTCGTTTAAACGAGACCTCTCTCTCCTCAACACTCCTGCAGCCGAAGAAATTGAGGCCAAGGAAGTTCCACTAATAGTTTGGTTTGATTTAGAAGATGCCCCGGCACTGCATGCTCTTTTAAGTGATCTCAGTGCTGCTGGGGAAATGTTGCTGGCCAAAGAGGCGACCTTAACACATATAAAAATAGCCCAAGAAGCCAGACACAATTACAAGACTAATTAAGATTTCTCAAAACACAATAATACCGAATTGATTTATCCTGTAACGGAATGAACACAGCATCAAATGTATGTTTTACCCTTAAATAGAACAACTTTATTCAACCAAATCCACCGTTATTCCAAAACTATTCCTTAACATTGACTTACAGAATTGTTGACATTTTTCCTATTCAAAATCCCTTATATATTGCTTAGAAAAAAAACAACAACCCTTTGAAATTTTAATTTAAAAAGCATTTTTGGAAAAACAGAAGGTGACAGTCCCATTTTTTAAATCATCTTTTTCTATTTCTCCAACAAAACTAAATGGAATAATGAGATTGTTGGTGATACACACCAATACTTTGCTGAGCTTTATAAAAACAAGAATGGAGAAGTGTGACTTCCAAGGATGCGAGACAAGGGTGACACCAGCAGACACATCACGAGCTGGGAGGGACTAACAATGCTGAATTTTAAGATTGTGGTCTTCAGTCTTGCTCCAGTTCCACCCTGCAGACTCTAAGTACCGCGCTCTAACCCTAGCAAAACAATTTACAGTTCGCTTTATTTCAAGAAAGTTGAAATAATTTTACTTTGAAGGTTTTTGGCTCGGGGACCTAAAGGCTCGGTCCCCCCGGCAGCAAGTGACGCAGCCTGTACCGTGTGTTACGGGATGGGCTGAAGAGGCTGAACGTGTCCTGTCCCGGGTTAGAGGAACTTGCACCGAAGAACAGGCCACAATCCCAGGGCTGTATTTTGAGAGCATTATAATCTTTTATAGAAAAAGTTATGTTTCCAGCCAAAAGTCTCTTCCAAGTTAAGGGACGTGTTTGTGAATGACTTTCAAGATCCAAATAACCTAGTGGATGCAACAAGAAAAAAAAAAAAAGGAGATGAGAAGTGGGTACAACTGGGAACAGTCACACCAGTGCCCTTCCAGCTCAGTGCACATCTGGCCAGCGGTTTAGCTCCCCCTTATATCAGACCATAAAGCTCCATAAGCACAAGGAAAACAGCCTGGCAGCCTGCCACAGAACCAAACCTTGCTGTTTCCAGACACTATTCTCAAGGCTGATCCCTTTCTATTATTTGGTGGGTTTCCACTGCTCCCCTAAAATGAGACACATCCCCCCCAAAAAACTGAAATGCTGCCCCAAACGATGTTTTATTCAAGCAGCCCACAACAAGGAACGCTGTAGCTAAGGCTAAATGACTCAAATGCTAGCAAAGAAGGTTTTCATGCACTACGTGGAGGTCAACCAATGACTCTTTGAAGAATGAAATAAAGAAGTAAAATAAAAAGGAATTACGTAACAACGGAGTGGGAGAGAAAGTGACCTGAAAAGAGACATGTACAAGAAAAATCCCAATATATGCAACTTCCTATAAACAAATGACAAAACACGTTACTTACACAACCATGCAGAACATCATGAAGACATTCCACAAGGCAATGAAGATTCGAAAGTATCTGAGACTCAGCAAAAACTCTCTGATGTTATCACCTACAAATCAAGAAAAGATGACTTCAATGTAAAAAATTACTCAATACACTGACAAGTCACATTTTCAACACTGCCTGAAAACTCAAAAAGGGTTGGGTTGGGTGAAAAACTTAACTTTAACACAGAAAACACCCAAAAAGGTCAGAGAACAAAAGACTGAAAGTTGAAGTTTTAAGTAAATGATGCAGACTATGTTCAGTTCATCCCTATTAGGGGTATGGGGGAAAATAATAAATGATAAAAAGGGGTCACACTAATAAAAAGGGAAGAACAGCCTTCTGTGGGAGCTTCCAGCCTTCCTGCCACTTTGAACCAGCAAGTGGAGATACAAAACAGCGATAATAAATGTACATACATACTGAAACGGGAATCAGGCTGTAAGCAGAGTGTTACCTCTGTAGAGCAGACACCTACATTCAAAAATGCAGAAAGAAAGGTGCATTTTTGTATTTCTTCTCAAATTGCCAATTTGGGATCACCAAAGGTTTGTCACGGCTGTAATGTAAACATCAGGGGGGTGGGGTGGGAATTTGAAGTTGCAATTTAGTAAAGCAGTTACTCCAGCCCCAGAGTAGTTCACATCCACACAAAATGGGGTTGAACTTGTACTTTGGCACCGTGGAAAAAAATGCTTTAACCAAGAATTTCCTTCAGAAAACACTCATTCCTGTCATATTTGGCCCTCCCGGAGCCCTCAGCCCGGGGCTGTGGGCACAGGCAGGTGGTTCCCGGCTCCCCTCCGTTACCGGTCGTGGGTTCCCTCGCCTCCTCGCCGAAGCCCTCCGTGTCTCTCTTCCTCCTGCGGGACAGCGAGGGGGGATCCGTGTGAAGGGGGGGCGAAGGGCCCCGTCTGAAGGAGGGGGGGATGCGGGGGGGAATGGGGGAGGGCGAAGGGCCCCGTCTGAGGGGAGTGTGTGAAGAGCCCCCCCAAACCGCCTCCCTCCCGCACCCCTCCCCGCCCGCTCACAGCCTGAAGTTGAGCACGGCGCCCGCGTTCATCAGCAGCGTCCTAAGGGAGAGACAGAGAGAACCGTCAGGCCCGGCCGAACCCAACCGGGCCTCCTTCCCCGCCACCCCGGGCCCCGTCCCCGCTACCCGCAGAGCAGCAGGTCCCCGATCATGGCGGCGGCTCCGGCGGCGGAAGCGGAAAGGGCGGGCGGGGCGGTGCCTGCGCTCCCCGGGGGCGGCACCGACACCGCAGCTCCGCGTCCGGACACCCCCGTCCTCCCGCCGCCGCCACAGCCCCGTTCCAAGCGAGGCCGCGCCCCGGGACGTCCCTCCGGAGGCGGGCCCGGGGGGCGGGCAGGGGCTGAGCGGCGGAGGGAGGGAAGGAAGGAAGGAGGGCGGCCGGCCGGTGCTGCCCCGCTACCGCGGCGCCATGGAGCTGGCGGGGGCCCTGCAGCTCGGGGAGCTGGCGGCCGCCTTCGCCGCCCTGCCCGTCTTCCCGCTCTTCGACACGGCCTACTTCATCGTCTCCGTCCTCTACCTCAAGTACGAGCCAGGTGAGTCGGGGGGAGCCCCGGGGAGCACGTCAGGGAGGGCCGGGCCGGGGGGGGGGGGGGCGGGGGCGGGAACGGTGGGGGCCGTACGGGCCTGCTGGGGAAGAGCAGCCCCATTCCTGACAGGATTTTTGAGGTATAAACCTGACGGTTTTGGTGCAGGACGAGGTAATCCCGCCCGTTCTCCACTGTCAGTGTCGGTTGTTGTCAGCAGCCGCGGTGTGAGGGGGTTCAGGGCTCAGAGCCGCTCTGCCTTACTTCTTCCAGACGTTCTGACACGTGTGTTTAAATATAAAGCAGGGGAAAAAAAAAAAGCCCCCCAACTAGTCTGATTTTGAAAAATAATCTTGCATTTTATTTAAGATTGGATTCCAACCACATTGGAATATCTAAGTTCAGTTCAGTCTTTGCAGGAGGTCCCAGGACTCCACGTTATGTTTCTGCCCAGCTGCTTGGCTTTTCTATTTTTGTGGCAATGCTCTTCTCCTATTTATATACAGAAAGGCTGTAAGCAAAACCTGTTTGTTTCCCACCTTCCACGCCATGCCGTAATCTGTTCTCAGGCACCTTAACTGACCTCGCTTTGTTTGTTCTCCAGGGCTTATCTGGTAAAGATCTGCAGATCTGCATCTTACCTTTCACTTTCTGCGCCGTTGCAGTCTGCGCCTTTTCCAAATGCATCTCCTCTCTGTATTTTGAGAGCACGTGTACTCTTCATGCTCTGTTTCGAACAGTTTTGGTGTAGCTGCCTGATAACTGAGGGTAAAACAGAAATTCCCTTTTGGTGTGATTGTGAAATGCTGCAGTTGTCAGATCCTCGTGCCGTACGCTCTATTTAAACTCCACGCAAACAGAAATGCTGGGTTTTCGAGGCCCCATCACTTACAGGTGTCTTCCAGCGTTAAGTCCCGAATGGAACAGTTAACAAGACAACCCTTAGGAAAACAGCTTTTAAAAATACGTACAGTTATCCACTTGGACTGGGTAAGGCCGGGGTGTACTTTTCACTAGATTCCTACACTGCTTCATCCCACGGCTCCTGCGCTGAAGATCAGTGTCAGGACAGTGATGTCCTGTTTCCTCCTTGGAGACAGCATGGCTTCGCCCAGCCAAAGAAAAACAAGTGTTTCTAAATTTAAGCCTCAAGCTGAACTTTGGGTTCGTATAGGATCAGCTACATATCATGGCTGTCACAGCTGTCTCCCTTCCACTGTGTTTTCAGCTGGTTCAGATGCTTTTGAGCGCGGAAGAGGCTGAGCAGTCGGAGTTTCAGCTGATTCACTTACTGCTATTTAAGGCCACTGTTAGTATTGTTGACATAACATTTTAGCATTCTCTCTTTTGACTCCCTGTTACTGGCTTGCTGAGCAGATTTTTGGTGTCTGAAACACTGTATGAAGGACTCTGGAGCATTTTAAGGCGATGAAACAATCTGACAGAATTGATGTTCTTGAGACACTTCCTTGAAGACATACAGAGCTGGATGAAAATGGCTAGAGGAATAAAAAAAAAAGGCAATAGAAGGTTGTGGGAGGGGACCATAATGTATTACCAAATAGTAACACTGTTTTAGTATCTAGTTATATTTTCAAAGGGCATTTCCAAACTAATACAGGAGCAGGGAAGAATCCTCAAATTCTGAATGAAAGATTTAAGAATCACTGTTCTATTTTTACAGGTTATCTTATGAATGAAAGAGCTGAACAGATTGTTCATGAATTCTAGAGGGCACCTAGGTTGAAGCAATGGAGAGAATGGTACTAGTATGCATTTTATTTTTAGACTGTAAAAAGCCACTGATTTCAAGGGAAAAAAATGTTCTTTCTGATTGCAGTGAATAGCAGCAAATACAGGAGAGAAACTATTAGCCAGTTCTTAAACTTCTAATGACATGGTTTATTTGAAATCTTACGGAGGGGGCTCTGAGCATACATAGCATTTCTTGACAGTATCTGGTACTTGTTCAGGCTCCACAGAATATACATTTTTAAGTTTTGTTTTACAAGCACTTTTCTTTGACTTGTTTTGATGGAGAACATACACCGCAAGCCTCTTTCTTGGAGGGTCTTGAAGTTTCAGTTTATTTGCTGAATTTGCCTTCTCATGTCGAATTTGGTTCACAGGAGCCGTGGAGATGTCTCGTAAGAGCCCTTTTGCCTCCTGGCTCTGTGCTATGCTCCACTGCTTTGGAAGTTACATACTCGCTGATCTCTTACTTGGAGAATCACCTATTGATTACTTCAGCAATAACTCCAGCGTCATCCTGGCCACCGCAGTCTGGTGAGTCTTCTGCACTTCCCCAGATTTATGAAGCGCGAGGCGCCGCTGGCTGCGAAGGGCAGTGTTCTGTTTGTGTGACACGCGCGTATCACCTTGCTCGGATTAACTGGGGAAAGAAGAGGTGGGGTGAGGTAGTCTCTGAGCCTTTTGCATTCCTAGATCTAGGCTGTGGTTTCTCGGACCAGTTGTCCAGTGCTTTGATTGTGTGGGCTGGGGCCAGTCCTGTTGCCAGGCATTTCTATTCATAGCCCCCACGGCTGAACTGCGGCCAAACCGCCAGAGCAGCTTGCACTGACTGATGCCACAGAGAGCAGCAGAGGGGCACGTTTGGGGGCACTTTCTCCATCGTGTTAGTGAAACGTGCACAAATTAACCACATTTACTCCAAGTTTAATTTCCTCAGTGTGTACAGGTTATATGTGCTTTGGCACAACAGAACCAGCATTTCCTTTTCCCTGACATAATTCAGGGTGACACCACAGCACTCTTAATCCTTATTCGTCACAGATCAGGACGAACAACTGGGTCCTTAAACTCTTTGTGGTTTTGTTCCAGGTATTTGATATTCTTTTGTCCCATGAATCTCTTCTACAAGTGTGTTAGCTTTCTGCCCGTGAAGCTCATCTTTGTGGCAATGAAGGAGGTGGTCAGAGTTCGCAAAATTGCAGCTGGGGTCCACCATGCTCATCACCGTTACCACCATGGGTGGTTCATCATGATGGCTATTGGTTGGGTCAAAGGTGAGACACCAGATACTCTTAATGCAGCTGGGGGGTGCCTAGCCCCCCAGGGAGGGACAGGAGAATCTGTGAGCGAGGTTTAAGGTGGCCACATGGCTCGGTGCTGAGCAGGCTGGCGGGAGGATGTGGCCCAGCTGGCTTCAGTCAGTCCGTTCCCTAGAACACAGGTATTTATTCCTACTCGCAGAATGGTTGTCAGTTGAGTCATCATCTGACTTTAATAGAGCCATGAACTGGAGTCACTATCAAATACGGGGTTAGAATTCAGGAATTCTTTATTCTTTCCCCCGTGTTCTATTGTCTCTGGTCTCTATCTTTTCAGGGGGTTTCTACTGGTGTTGAAACAGCCCAGTTTTCCTTTAGCTTTTGTTTGGAGCAAGCATTTGAGCATCAGGAAATGGAACAGAGACAAATGCTCTTTCCCTTCATCAGGAAACACTTTACAGGCTCTAGAAAAGTGCTTGCCCTGCTCTGTTGTTTTAGGCTTACTTCTTTTAAATTTGGGAAGAATGGCATGAAACTTTTGTTCCCCTTAAGTTATCCTTATTTCTTGGGGATGTAGAAAAGGCTGCAGAGCTCTCCTCTGGCGTTGCAGTTCTGCCTGTTCACTTTTACTGTTTCACAGGTTCTGGTGTCGCCTTGTTGTCTAACTTTGAGCAACTGCTGCGTGGGGTCTGGAAGCCAGAAACAAATGAAGTTCTTCGTATGTCCTTGTAAGTAGGTAGCCTGTAAATACTCTGTCAGGCCAAAAATGGAATTTAAAGAGCCATTCAGGACTGGGTGCAAACCTTCAGGAAAACTTCTTTATTTCTCTTTTAGCCCTACAAAGGCTAGTCTGTACGGCACAATCCTCTTCACTCTGCACCAAACTCACTGGCTCCCTATCTCCGAAGCCAACCTCATCTTCTTTTTCACCATGTTCATGATAGTTTGCAAGGTAAGTTCACAACAGGTTTGCTACAGACTGAAACTGTGGGGGGGTTCACCTTCCTGAGCCACTCCTGAGGGGACTGGGAAGATCTGCTCAGGAAATTATAGACTAAATTCTTCATCACCTGGGCAGTACAAGGCACATCGCCTGGTACAAGGTCCTTGTGATACAGCCTTGAGTCATGTACCAACAGGGACATATCTGGGGCAAGTGGAATGCCCCTCACTAGTTAGTATTTCAGAGCTGGCACATGTGATCTCTAACTTGAAGTATTCGCTGTTGCCCGGCAGGTTTTCATGACGGCAACTCACTCCCACGCCTCACCTTTTGCTCCAGTGGAAAACTGCATCTGCCCGGTTTTCTTTGGCTCCGTTTCCAGTGGACACAGTAGTCACCATCACGATCAGCACGGGACCTCCCATGAGGTTTCCCACCCTCCACCTCCTCCTGCAAAGTCAAAAGAGGAGCTAAATGAAGGCACAAGGAAACGGAAAGCAAAAAAAGCTGAATAAAAAAGCAACCACACCGTAAACAGGCCAAGAAAACTCTTCTAGAGCTGAGTCTCAAAGCCACCTGTGACCTCCTGTATCCTCCAGTCCTTCTCTCAGACTTCAGAGGAGAGGTGGAAGCCAGGACACTGCCCAGCGGGTCCCTGAATTTCATTTGTGCTCTCTGTGCTGCTGCTTGGTCTCTGTCTCTCTATTCTGATCATATTTTCAGGGATTTGCAGATTTGTGCCAGGATTACAAGCGGGTGCCAGTTCCCAAGCTGTCGGCAATTCTGATGCAGCATTTTGAGTTGATGTATAATCCCTCTCTGTGTTTATTTATGAATCGAGGTAACGGTTTGTGCTCCTGCGACTCCTAAGCTCCTTTGAATTTTCATTGACCTTTTTGATGGCTACCAAAACACCACAGTGGTTAGATACAATGTGGAAATTGGATTTTATACTCAAGGAAATTAAATGGTCTCATATGAGGCTGATCTAATTTCTCCTAGCTCCCATATCTGCCATATCTCCAATTAATGTCACATTTTATATGCAGTAAGGACATCGACTCTGGTGTCCTGGCCAAACTCCGTTTCTCTCACTTAAGTTCCCTCTGATTCTTAATGGACTTTCACTTTCTTAACGACGTCTGTGTTCGCAAGAGCTCTGAAGCTGTGAAATGCTCCCAGTGCGCCGTATTGGTACTGTTCTTACTCTAAACTTGTTGCTGCACGTTGTTTATAATAGTGTGTCCCACCTCAAACCTGGTCATATTTCACCAGGGGAGAAGCACAGTTCTGCTTTGTTTGCAATCCTGTGGGATACAGGAAGGGTGTGTGAGTGTAAATAAGTATTTATTACTATTTATTTGTAACTGCCAGGGCACTTCATTAATGGGCCTGAAACTGGCTTTCTTAAAATGTTGCATCTTTATATGGAGAATGGGATACTTCTAAGTACAGTCCTAACCCCCAGCTCCGTGCTGGTTTGTGCTCGGAGCAGTGATTTTCATGTGCTGAAGGACAGCCCCAACACTCACTGGATGCAGGAAGGAACATTTCCAATATTCCCAAATTAAAACAGAAAGGCTGAAACCAGCTGATTGCAACTGCTTTCAAGGACTGATAAACGCACACCAGCTGAAGATAGCGATTATCCTTTGTAGGTCCTTTTTGGCCAAACTACTGCTCAGTGAATACTACCTTTTAGACTAGCTTTAAGCTGTTCTTAGAACTGATTTTGTTCTTTAAAAGTGTCAACTTAAGCACCAGAACTTGTTCTGAGGATTTTTTAACCACCAAGGGCTGGGATCACTGCAGTGGAAGCAGCACGTGTTGGGACGCGGCACTGGGCATCCAGCAGCACGTTGGATCAGGTCAGCAGCGCGTTGCCACCCCCAGCAGCGAGGTTTGCTGTTGCCAACTTGCAACCAAGAATAGAAACAGGAGGATTTAAGAAAAGCCTCTTTATTTTTTTTTTGTGCCTCCCCGTTCCAAACTGAAATTGATGGTTATTTGTCTCCAAGGGGATGAAAGCCAGTACGAAAGGTCAAATGATTTGTGGGCTTGGGTTTTGACAGTGCCTTAATTTTGTGAGTTTCCCCCCTTCTTCAGTAGAAAGCAGGAATTCTGTCTGATAGCTCAATGGGCTGGTTTTGCAGATACTGGTCTACTGAAACCTGATGTATCACAAGCATGCACAAGACTGTAAATGTTTTATGAGATGTCTGATTCAAGAGGAATTTTGTTTTATAAAAACCGTCAACAAATAAAAATTGTGAAGTGACTCTGACTGTCCGCTGGCACTCGAGGAAATACGTGTTTCTTTTACTCTCCCCAGTCTCAGAAGCCACACGCTCCTTTATCTACTTAAAGTCTCCTTGACCTGATGACAAAATGATTCTACCTGAAGAGGGATCAGACTTTGGTATGTCCTAGAAGTCTGCCTGAGCTTCTTATAAATGGAAAGAACACCATAAAAGGTCCATTGCTTGGGTTGTATTTGCAGTGTTGTCATCCAAGCAGACTTTCTGAGATTTCAGGGAGGGAAATAAAGGAATTAACTTCCTTTGGTGTTTAAACCAGTTGATTCTGTCTTTCCTTTTGTTGATATAAGGACAAGGAGGACATTCACCTGGGACAGGTAAACACACACGTGCACATACAACTTCCCTGCAATTCCAGCATGTTTATATGGTGTTTCAGTATTTCTGTTTAAAACTGAAATCTACCTGGCTCACTAAATGAGGACCTGCAAAGGGCTGTTTATTTTCTGAAGGGTTTCACTTTTCTCCCCCATATCTAACTCTCTTAAAACTCTTTTAATACTCTTAAATTTATCAGAGTGGTTGAGAATATAAGTTGTGTTGTAATGTGGGATTTAAAGTCTCTGTATGACCCAGCCAGTGTAAAAAAGGCTCAGTACAAACCTTTGTGACATCCCTTTCATCTGTTATGAACAAATTTTGCTCAGGACCTGGACAGAACAATAAACAAGAGGAGGCTGATGAGAATCTGTATTTCAAGTGCTTTGAAAACCCCTGCCGTGTGTCAGAGTCCCAGGCTGTGCCGGCCCCGCGGAACATTCCCGGCTCCAAATGCAGAGGGTGGGAGAGGAGCAGGTCGGGGCTTAGACTTTCCTGGGACAGACGTCATTCCCTCCAAAGATGTCCTGATCTGCTAACTCCTGATACTAACTCCAGCAAGATGGGGCTAAATTTAGCACTAGGTTTAATCCTCAAAGAGGCCCTGGTTGCCTGATGGAAAAAGCAAAGTGTTTCAGTTGCTGCTCTCAGCGTTTCTTGGTGATTGACAGGTTTCCCTTTTCTCTTACCCAGAGCGAGCCAAACCCAGCCCTTCCAGCCTTTTCATCGTGGAAGATCAGCTTCACAGACAGGGAAAGCTCTCCAGCCCTTAATGTGTTTGTAGACAAAAAACCCCCACCCATAGGATAATTTTACAGAAAGCATTAATAATTCTTCACAGTGAATGAGCTGAAGTGAAATAAAAAGGAGCCAAAGGGAAGAATTTCTATAGAGAAGAGCTTACATGAGACAGGGCAAAGCCAATCAACCCACCAGAGCCCCACGGCAGAGCAGCCACTGTTCTCTTGTTTTCCTCAACGGGTACATTTTTCTGCATTTTGTCCAAATGGTGACCAAATTCTACAGTCCAACAAAACGGAAAGACCCAGAGGATGAAGTTGGATGTTACCTTGGCGTCTCCTAAGCTGTTCCTTTCAACGCCTGCCAGGTGATTAGCTGCCAACCCCCGCTTCCTCCCGCAGCCCATTTCATGTGGTGTAAAAGGTGTAAAGCACCAGATCGGTGCTTTATTTGGACCCTCAGCTATAATCCCCTCAGCTATAACTGCTTTCCAGTTCTTGTGCTGGTCTTTAAAGGACATGCCTGGCTGCTGTAAGAGGAGAGGGAGGATTACAGGGAGGTAAGGCTGGTACAACCCAGCTTTGTGCTGCAGCAGGGATTTCTCTCTCAAGATATTTTTAGCTCTTTGCCAAAATAATGAGAAATCAGAATATACATCTATAAAAGATTTTCTAGATAGCTCACAAAGATAGTTTGAGCTTCTTCTGCCTCTAGTAAGAAAGCAGGACACTACTAAACAATGGGGAAAATACATGGTCGATACCAAAGCTGAGACACTTGGTAGCCAAATTTGGATATCTGTCTCTTTAGGATGCTCTGTTGGCCCCAAGGAGATCTGGTTTGTCCCGCGTGCCTATCCACTGCAAGAAACGGCCAATTCAAGGGGTTTGGATTTCATTACTGTAGTTCTTTACTTGGTGAACACCAACAATATTACCTCCCAGCGAGGAATTTAATCCTGCTCCCATGTGGGCTGTAGAGGCAGCAGCCTGGGAGTGAGCTGGGGGGGAGAAACGAGGGCTCAGGGAACAGACAGACGGTGAGGAAACAAGTTCCATGTCATGCCAGAGCTCACGCTGCCATCCTGACTCACAGTTGCTACTCGCTTGTCACTCTGCAGTGACATTTCTGACAAAAACAAGGTGCGGACGGTGCTCAGATCAACAATCAGGCCCATCTTTGAGTCTGGGCTCTCTTTTACATGTGCATTTGCATCTTTCAACCATTATGCCTAGAAAAAGAACCATTTATAGTATTTTCTATCATGACTTTTATCTGTATCCTGTATGTCCCAAAAGAGAATCTGGGGTGGAAATTTTTTAGAGAGCTTGTGAATGTAACATTTTAGGAAGAACTGGTGTGAGACTGATTTTCTCTTAGCTTTAGGGCACAGGTAGGCTATAGATGTGGAATGCAGGAAAACAGGTCTGAGATGTTTAGAGGCTTGAACATTTTTATAGCCTGAGGAAATCCAAGATCTCACTGGAAAAGATTTGGTTGGCTGATTTTGTTTGGTTTTGATCTGCAAATTACAGAAAGCTCCCCAGAAATCGTAACATACATGCTGCACTCCTGCTGAAAGCAAGTGCTTTTTTCCCAATTCCCCCAGCTCCTGATGCTGCTCAATCGAGCTGGCAGATTTTGACTTTCCAAAAAAAGATCTGCTCATTTGGGGACTTCTTGTCCCGCTGCAACCAACTGCCTGAAGCAGGGAGTGAGTTCATTTTCTTTGATGTGTTAGTGACAAGAATTGGTGCAATCAATAGGTATATGCAGCACGAGATGCACATCACAGACTGCAGTGCTTTGAAGAACAGTCCAAAAGTCCCTGACTTTAGAGTCCTAAAGTTGGCTTAAATTAGATTTAGACTAATATAGGTTAAACCCTGATGTTTGTCTCTTAAGGTAAGATGCTTCGTCTCCCTGCCTGTTTGATTTATGACAGATTAGGATGCCGGTTAATCTCTTCTTACTTGGCTAAATGACTGCAGAGATTAATCAAGTACCGTCTGCAAAAGGAATCCATAAATACAGATTACTAATTTTTCTTTAATTATTCCCCTGTATGCCAGAGGAATACAGAGGGAGCACAGACAAGGACAGACACCAGCCTCTTAAATCTCATTTCATGAGAGAAACAGAAAAAACGCAGCAGCTGCTCTGGCTGATCCTGGTTTTCTCTGACATGCTCAGTTCAGTTTCCTGAAAAAGGCAAAAAACCCCACAGAAATAATAGATTCTGGTCTCCTGTGAGAAAATGGGGAAGTGGAGAGTGGTTCTGAGTGAGTGAATCTGCTTGGCAG
>JAOQGH010000014.1:5094398-5111064 GCA_025769975.1 Gallinago jamesoni | reverse complement strand
GAAATAATAGATTCTGGTCTCCTGTGAGAAAATGGGGAAGTGGAGAGTGGTTCTGAGTGAGTGAATCTGCTTGGCAGGTACAGCACCAGCTCTGCTTCCCCAGGATGTGGAGAAAGCAGCGTTTCTTACAGGAAAAGCCACACTGAGCAAATACAGACACACATATTGAAACAAAGTGAAATAGCAACATGCTGGGAATACTGGAAATGAGACCAGTATGGAAGACAGACACTGAAAAGCACGTTCTGTGAATGTGAGGTGGAGACATCTATTCTTTTAGGGCCTCTGCCGAGATGGTTGCACCAGTTGCCTCCTCTCCCCATGCATTCCGAGGGCATTTGGACAAAGATGTTCTTTTTCTACTTGTTCTCTGCTGACAGCAGCAGTTTCCTGCCTTTGAGCTTGTAAATGATTCCATTTTTTTTTCTACCTTTTCCCATGCACTGCTCTTTGGGGACTGGTACCCAAACACAGCCCTAAAGAAGTAAATATTTATTGTGCACAGTTTAAACACCTTTTAGTAAATTGACTCTTGCACAGCTTGATGAAGGGCAAATAGTGACAGGGCAGGGGCATCCTCCCTTGGTGGTAAGAAACCTCCTTTAAATGGCTGAGAGTCTGAACCATAAAGGATACTGGTGCTGGCAGGCTTGTGCGATGCTAAAATATGAGACAATCATCTCTAAAACAGTGGAGGACAGTGAACAAAGAGAGCTCAGGTGTAGAGCACCTGACAGGGAGCGTGTTTAGTGCTTAGAAAGAGACCCTGGGGATCCCGCCCAAGTGACAAACACCGGTTGCTATAGAGATATCCCTCCTCTTCAAATACAGAGGGATGGCTCCAGGATGCGCTCAAGTTTCACTGCATCTCAGTGCAGACAGTCAACCATCTCCTACTCTCTCCCTAAGCAGCTGAAATTTTCCCAGGTTTTCCTTAAAAGAAGGATCCAGCCAGCCTTCTGGAGAGAGGCACCGCTGACTGGTGTCATTACCATTAGTTGCCCCCTCTCCAACGAGCAGTCTTTGCCGGGGAGAGCTCGGGGAGCCCAGAGAACAACATGAGCTTCAGTCCAGACACACGTCGAGATCTTCTCTGTGGGAAGATGGTTCCTCTCCCTTTCCAGCCCTCCAACCTGGTCCGAATCTTCATCAGCTCAGTTTTTGCAGGTAAATAAGCTGCTGAACGCATCAGGCACTCTCGCTGCTAGAGCCTGCAACGTGCTGAGACTGCTGTGCTCAGCAGAGAAGCCGTGAGCTGGCAGCTTCGTTTGAAAGCGAAGGTGCCTGTAATCTGCTGCATTTTGTACAAGGCTTTATTCTGTCACACCCAATTTGCACTTAGAATGTGTCGGAGATGGCAGAATTCCACATTAGTCCAGGAACTAATGAATGGCGTTTGCGGTGAAGCCAAATTCACCCCGGGCTCGGTGCAGCACAACGCCCGACCGCACACAGGGCAGCAAACTCTGCGGGCCCTGCTCGAAACCCCGGGGCAACACACATTCGATTCCCATCCGCCACGGTAGCAGCAAGAAATATTTGTGCAGAACTTCTCCTCTTGGAGAATATCCAAGTATTTCCCACTTCCTCTGCCTACTGGAACACAGTTGCCAGACTGAGCTCCTGAAGAGGGAACTGGCAGTGGGCGGCAGTGACTCAGATTTTCAGGAATCACAAAACTCAGTTTCGCCTTCTGCTGAAAATCATTCCCTCTGCCTCCATTTTTAAATAAAAATAAAACCCCCATAGGCTTAGACAGGCTCTCAGTTCCTCAAAAAATGGCTTCCAAAGAAAGGCAATGCTGCAGCATCTCCTGCAGTGGGAGGTATGGCGATGATGTGCAGTTTGGAGGGCGAGGTGTTCCCAGCCCGAGCAGATGGGTCAGCGTTTACAGAAACGGTTGCCGTTGCGGTTTCTGGAAGGAACATGTGAGAACTGCAGAGAATCTGAAATTAGTGGGCGTAGAAGGGCACAGCTGCTGTTAAGATTTCACCCACACCACCTGTCCGAGTGCTGGTAGCCCCCATGTATTTCCAGGAACAGTTTGGGGATGAAGGATGTGACGTGTGATCGGATTTTCACCAAAAGACGGGGTTATAAATCAAACCCACTCCCTCACTGTAAGGTTTGGAATTCCTGTGGGTTGGAGAGTAAAGGGATACAAGGATTTCCCGTAACTACTGCAGCCTCAGTGAGAGCTAACGAATTATTCCAGGGGTATTTCGCTGTGAGCACTTGCTCCCCGTTGGACAGCAGAGCAGACACGATAATTCCCGACCCAAGGGAGCCCTTTCCTCATCTGACACTGGCCCAGACTTCATTAGTGATCACTTTTCACTTAGAACAGTCCCAAGGAAAGCTGCAGATACAGCCATTCCCCGGCCTAATTTTAGCCTTCCCTCTTGTATTACTTTATCACATGATTATGTGCCATGAATGTTTGCATAATTTGGGGGAGAGAATATTCCCATTCTGAAGAAATCATAATCTCATATGATAGAACATATGTAAGGAGAAAAATGTCCTTTATATTCTCTGCATCTTTTAATTTTGCTGGTGTGAAAAGTATCCTTGAAAATAAGAGCAGTGGAGGGGGTGTGTGTGTGGGCACTGGGAGCCAGCACTGGCGCTTCTGTTCGTGTGCATGTCTGTGATGCCTCTTCTCCTGCTTGGTTTGTCTTCCTAATTTATCTTAAATCTACCTGGTTTGTTCTCTGATTTCATTTAGTGAATATGTTGCTTCACAGGTGTCACAAAGATTTTTCTAGAAAGCGGTAATCTCCTGTAAAAAGCACAGCAGGGGAAGCAGCTGTAAAAATTTTACAGACTTGACTCTGTATGAAGGATTCCCTGTGGGTAGAATTGCCTTTTATTGTGAGTATTTATCACCCCGAGATGGCCAACACTGTGGCTGTGTGGTCTTAAAATAGGATAGCAAGATGTAAGAAATACATTTTTCTGGATCAATGCTGCTGTATTGTACTCTGTAACTATGCAATCCAAAATTTCCAGATCCAGAGTTTCCATATCAACAAATAAAACCAGAGTGTGAGAAGCCAGTACGTAGCCTTGAAAATGCACTCGCACTGATAATGGGCACAAGCCTCGCAGACATCTGGAAACCACAGTTTTACAAGACTTAACCACAACGCCATCTATATGAAACTGGGCATAGATTAGATGATAGCAACACCCACTGCATCCTCAGCGCGAGGCCTGCAATGATAAGGAGACAATCTGGCTCTAAAGTCCTAACTTCTGCTGTGCTGCACAATTCCTTCCCTGCAGACATGGCTACGGAGAGAGAGACCCTCCTGGAGAAAGCGTACCCAGAGGCGCAGGCCTTCTGCCAGAAGCACGGCCTCATGCTTGAGGTAAATCACTTCTCTCTATCCTGGCCTGGCCTCCACCAAAATATGTGATGGAGGAAAAAAAACCCAAAGCTCAGAGGTTTTCCATCTCCTTAGAAGCCTCTTAGAAGTCAAATACTGCTGTACTGACTTCCTAGAACTTCTGTATTAAGTACAGTTCTGTGCTTGAGCCATATGGATTTCCATGAAGATTTAGGTGGCCAACCACCTTCAAGCACCTGGACACAAGGGTTTACATCATCCCTGTGTTTCTATATTAAACTGGAAAAAAGTTCCACGTGTAAATTCCACTGGGTATATTACAGGGGTGATTGAACCAGTCCTAATTATACTAATTACCACAGAACTTCTAGCATCTTGAAATGCAGGGGATCCTTATCTTCTGTGATAGATGATAGGCTTGAAATGTTGCAGCAAATAACCTACAGTCCTGAGGTTCCTTGCCCTGGGTAACTAAGTTGTTTACTTGGTCATCCATGGTCCCAATCCCCAAGTCTTTCACAGGAGAAATCTCTACCGAGTGATTTGGAATATCTCAGTGTCTCTTGCAGAGTTCCAGTAATTACAATTACATACAACTAGTGTCCAGACTGATTTAAAAATTAAACGTGACAGAACGACTTAATTTTCCCATTTCACTGTTTTAATGATAGTATTGACTAGTCTAAGAATATTTAAAATATTTCTATGCAGGTAATTGACTTGAGATGGGGTATTTCTGAGCTTGTAGACTCTGATCCCAGAAACACACAACTCTCTCTGGAGGAAATTGAAGCCTGTCAGAAGCTGTCAGCTGGTCCCACCTTCATCGTAAGTGCCAGCGCCGTGGTGTGTACCCGGTCCCTGTGGCAGGGTGTCACGCTGCAAGGTGATACCTGTTCCACGCTCTGCCCTACTCAAACCCTTCCATCACTCCTTCTAACCACTGAAAGCTCCCATGGCAGTAGCCGACCTCGGCTTCCTTGAGAGCTTTGGTCACAGCCCCAAACAGAACCCCACACTCAGAACTTTAAGGGGAGAGGAGGCTGAGACACCTGCAGAAGTGCCAGGTGTCTTCCTCAGGCTGTTGTGGTCTTAGAAAGGGAGAAAGTTTTGCTGAACAAAGAGAACAAATATACAGTCCCAGGGGGCACATTTGAAGCCATGAGTAAATAAATAAGCAATTAAGTATTTGTGTAAGTTGTGCCTGATTTCCCCCGAGACACTTCCCTCAGAGGCAGCAACAGAGAAGCAGAGACCATGAGAGCCTCATCACAGCGTTCCCGCTCCCAGGAGCTCCCTGCAGCTTGCACCTCTGCTATCAGCATCATTTGCATATGCAAATGACACCAGGAGGCACTCAGGCAGTGTCTTCCCCAGACTGGTTCTCAGCATGTACCCAGGAATCTCAGCAGAGCCAGCCACAAAGGTTTGACAACTCCCTCTTTGCTTTACGAACCCCAGAAGGGCTCTGCTCAAGGATTACGCTGTGGGTTTGTGCTCCGAGCTCATTCTGGCTGTTTCCAGGCTGGATACTGGGTGCTGACCCCTTTCAGGATCCCCCTCTTCCCCAGCCCAGCTTTCAGTCCTATTAACAAGTCCCCCAGGCTCAGTCCTGTTCCCTTTATTTTCTACACAAAGCCAATCCTACAGCACCATTGGTGAAAGACCCCAAACCAATTCTGCTCTGTGCTTCCTCTGCCTCCCCCCCATCACCCTCCTTGCCCCTGAGGAGCAGCTGCTGTAAAGCTGCTTCTCCCCAGCCACGGGGAGGCTGGGACTCTACCCAGCTGTCCTCATCCGACATGGAAGCCACCAAGGGCACCATGGCTATCAGCAGGTTTTCGGAGCAGCTCTCGCTGGCAATCCTGAAGGCAAGCAGCCAGTCCACGTCCCAGCTGTCACCGCAGAAGCAGTGCCTAAACACCAGACCTTTTTCTGCCTGTTTCAGGGACTCCTGGGGGACCACTGTGGCCACCAGCCCGTGCCTCGGCTCATTGCAGAGAAGGAATTTGAGGGTCTAATTCTGCAGCTGCCTGGGGACTCTGCCCAGCTCCTGACACAGTGGTACCAGCGCGATGAGAACGCATTACCCACGTGCTACGTGCTGCAGCTGGCCGATGAGCAGGCCTGGTGTCACTTGGAGGGACGCCTGGCCTCGGCGCTGCGTGTGGCCGCCCTGAAGGCAGAGAGGTGTGGGCTAATGGGCCCAGAGCAGAGGCACCGCTACCACAAACCAGGTGTGTTCTGGCAGAGCTGTAACCTCCTTCTAACCAGAGCTGTCAGGCAGGAAAGCTTCCCAATGCTCACATCTCCCTTTTTTTTTGGTTTTTTTTTTTTTGGTAGCAGTTGAATGGGAGATCGAACAGGGTCTCCTCAACACTCAGCCAAGCAACTCAGGGGCTTTCATATTCCTCAGAGAGGTTGAGGATTCCAACAGACAAACTGGGCAAGGGACAACCAGTGAGCTGTTAGAAAAAGAGGACAATCTGGACAGTGAAACAAAACAGCTGCTCAACAACCTTAAAGAAAAAATTGCAAGCCGTTATCCTGAACACCTCAAAGTACACACTCTGCCATGCAGTAAAGACTCCGGGAACCCTCAGCGCAAGGAGAATAATAAATACCTTAAACAACTTTGTGAGCAGTTCATTGCTGTCATTAATCACCAGGTTTTAGAGAATCTTCGATACCGAGGACAGACCAGTGAGGAGCCAGGGCGACTGCTGGAGGAGCTGGGCCACCACGCAGCTCTGTGCCTGAAGAACTGCCGGTTTTTCTGTGGGAGACAGAATTTATTGGATAACATTTTTCACTGCATTAAGCAGAACAATGATAAAACCCACACAACCCTCATCCTTTACGGGCCACCAGGCTGCGGAAAAACAGCTGTGATGTGCAAACTATCTGAGCGGGTACAAGCAGTTCTAGGGGAAGACAGTGTGGTTGTGATTCGTTTGCTGGGGACATCCCAGCTCAGTTCTGCCATTCCCAGCCTGCTGAAGGACATTTGTCTCCAAGTGTGTTTAGCATTTGATTTGCCACTACCTCCAACCCAAACCAAACAATCTTGCAGTGATTTGGTCTTGTTCCTCAGTAAACTCCTCCTCACGGTCTCCCGTTGCGGCACACACACCCTGGTGGTGTTCCTGGACTCTGTGGAGAGATTGCTTCCTGGTGATGGTGCTCACAGATTCCACTGGCTCCCTCCAGATTGCCCTCCAAGGGTCCACATCGTCATTTCCATCTCCACAGCAGAGCCTGATACTCTCATAGCTCTCCAACATGCTGTGCCTGAGGCAGAAGCGTACTTTGAGGTAGGACCCTTAACCAGTGAGGAGGGGGAAGAGATGATAGAGACGCTCTTAGCATCAGACAGACGACGGCTAAGCCCAGCTCAATGGGCTTATTTCCACCAGAGCTTCCCTAGCGGCGGGCAGGCCCTGCTCTTCCAGCTGGCCTTCCACGAGGCCAGAAAATGGGCGTCTTACACTTCACCTTCAGAACTAGTGGTTGCCAGCACAGCCCAGGACGCCATGCACCGTCTGTGTGAGAGACTGGAAAAGTCCCACGGCAGAATCCTTGTGGCTCACGTGCTCGGCTATATTGCTTCCTCACGGTGAGTACTGCTGTATGTCTAACGAAACAGCCCATAATTCCTGCTCTTCATAGGAAATCTCTGTCTTAACACAGCCAAAAACAGTCAAAGGTCTCAGTTCTTTGAGCCTGTGAATGTGTTCATATGTATATTTAGCAAGCACAACATTCCCCTCATACCTGGCAGCCTACTTCAAATATTGTCTTGAAGGGAGATGTTCTGGGATTACTTGGAAAAGGAAATCAATCTCTGTGGCTTATCCAGTGTCTAAGCTCTCAGTTGAGACTGCCACGTGTGCTTGTGAGCTTGTGATTTTTGGTGACTAGTACTTTTTGAACTGCCAGACAAACCACTCACCCTCCCACTACGCCTATCAGTAAACAGTAAGGAGGAGGATACATAATTTCCTTTCATGCATCACACTTCATTTGCAGAAACGGGCTGTCAGACATGGAGCTGAAGGACATTTTATCCCTTGACGATGAAGCTCTCTCAGAGATTCACCACTGCCACCTTCCTTCAAGTAAATCTATCCTGCGCCTTCCTCCTCTCCACTGGGCACGGCTTCGCAGTGAGATGGGCGAGCGCCTGGCAGAACGGAAGGCAGACGGCTTCACCCTTCTCTGCTTTGCTCACAGGTACCCTTGGAGGGCAGAGAATGAGAAGCCAAATCTCTGAGCATGGGATGTTCCCATCCAGGGCTTTTGACTCCTCTTCATCCCTGTCAGCACTGAGATTCTCAAAAACACCCAGCTCCACCTCCCTGTTCCAGCACATCGATTAATTTTTCCCTTCCCAGGCAATTCGTTGAAACGGTACAGAATCGTTATCTTTCAAAACAAGACCAAATCAAGAGGCATTTTCTCCTGGCAGATTTCTTCAAGGGGACTTGGAGCTGGGGGATGAAGAAACCTCTTATGTTGCCACACCTTAGCAAGACTTTGAATGCCGACAGGAAGGTGATGAGTATCAGCAAGCGTTTCCATACCTGTTAAGCTCTGGACCAGGGCTCTGTGTCTCCAGTTTGCTGCACAGGCTCTGAAATCAGAAGCCAATAAAAATAATAGTAATTGATGCTATTCGGTGCTTTCAACAATGACAAATATATATTTATATATATTTTTTAAACAGGTATCTCCAACCAAGGAGATCTAAAGTCATTGACAAGCTTTGCCATAGTCCCCATACATGTAAAAGGCTACTGCAAAAAGGAAGTAATTTATTATTCCCACCTGCAGAAAGGCAGCCTGCCATAGGTTGTACCAAGAGAAATTCAGACCCATGAAAAACATCTCCTACGAACCGGGAAACAGTGAAAGTCCTGGAGGTGCTGTCTGGCACACCATGAAAAAGCATCTAACATTGAAGCTGTGAAAGCAAAGAGGTTCAGCCACAAGCCATGTCCCAACCCCGCTGTTCTGGTTACTCCTAGGTAGCCCCTCAGCCCCTCTGGTTCTCTGACACCGTCGCAAATCTGAGGAAGTTGAGCGAATTGCCATTTCATTTACTTAATGCTGGACGAATCGAGGAGCTGAAACGGGATGTGTTGGGTAAGGACGGGGTAGCAGGGCCCTGCAGAGGTACGCTTCGTGCCTACAGCCACAGGGGAGAATCACCACCTTTCTGCACAGCATCAATAACCGCTGCGAGGAGGAAGCTTGAACAAGAGAAATAAGCTAGCTTGTACAAACTGACACCCTAGAATTATCACCACACTCCTTTAGTAGCTGAAATTATCTAGATCCTCCAAATGCTGAGAAGAAAACATATTAAAAAACCCAATAAATTTGAAAAAAAAAATAATTTAAGAGGGTAAAGAAGGAACTGTGACAATGGGAACCCTCCACTTCCTCAGCAAATGAGTCCTAGTTCCACTGCTAGCGGCCATTAATCTTTCTATCCCCTTCTGCCCCAAAAAAGCATTTTTTATTCCGGTCTTTTCAGGCTCACTGTACATTCCCAGGGCTGATGGGTCTCTGCTCTAATAGTATTTCTTTCTGCAGGGAATATGAACTGGATCAGCTGTAAAATAATTGCCTGTGGAATAGAGAGTGTTGTTGCTGACTTTGCCATGTGCACTGAACGCATCCGTTGTCCAGAACTGCGCCTCGTGCAGGAGACGCTTCTCCTCTTGAAGCCCACAGTCAGCGGCGTTTGCAGCCCTGAAGGTACCAGCCATGTCAGAGCGACAGAGCGTGACACAAACGTTTACCAGAGGAAAGAATTGGAATTTTTTTTCCTTTCCAAGTAAAAGTATTTTTCTGAGGAATAACAATCAGTGACAAAATTCTCTGTTCTGGGATCCATCAAAAGACTCATAAATGCCTCACGCCGGGATGGGAAGCCAAGGTTTCTCCTTTGCCAACAGACATTTTGTCGATTTGATTAGAGCAGTTCCCCATGGCCAGAGTGCCTGTTGCCCCACAGTTAGAAGGTGGATCTAACACACACAGTTAGTGACACGGATCCCCCTGCAGCTTTAAAGCTACTAGATGGGAGGGCACACAGTGCTGCTCCTCTGTCTTCTCCTCAGAACACCCACTCCTCTCGCAGGGGAAAAATTCTGCCACACCATTACATTTGCCCCTATTTTACCTGCATCCTTCCCCGTAGTATTCAAATTCCTAGCTGGATAAGACCAGATTATTTTATATACTGTGCATCACAAAAAATACAACTATGGTAGCTCTCACAGGCCCACCCCAGTCATGTTCTAAAATGCTTTTTTGTCTTTGCCCTCCTAGGAATGAGTATAATATACACAGAAATGTTGGCCAGGCTTCTTTTTTTGGTGCCTTCTTACCCAGAGGTAATCGGGGAGCTGTGCCAGCAGTGTCTAAGCTGGTGCAGTGCCTGTCCCTATCCCGTTCTCATTCCACGCTGCGGATTTCTCCAGCCACCTGGCGGGCCCCTCCGCACCACGCTCACCGGATTCCTCAAAGGTAGGATCCGTCCTGGGACCGGATACAGCCCAAGAATACATCAAATCATTCATCTCTTCCGAATGAGATCCAAGAAATATAGTAAACAAACAGGGCAAGAAGGAGAGAACGTCTGTTTCCGTAGAAAGACGGTTTAGCCCGTGAGCTTACACAAAGGCAGGATCAAGGTCCGTTTGCCTTTGTGCTCAGTCATGCACCAGTCCCACTCACAACGGCTTCAACAAATGAGGATAAAGTGGGTCATTTTGTCGTCAGGACAACAAAAGCACACACTGACCTAGATATGTCTGAGGGAACCTAATCTTGCTCTTGGCACAGACTACAGGGTTCAGACAGTACAGGGGGGAGGGTTCCAGGGGGGGAAAACACCGCATATTAACAGTCTCAGAATGTCTGTTTTCTGTCTGTGGTATCAAGAACAGCCTCTCCTCTTTGTGTCTCACGGCAGGCGTCACAGCGATGGCACTTAGCTCTGATCACCGGCTGCTGGTGGCAGGTTCCCAGGATGGCTCGATGCTTGTCTGGAACATGGAAGTTTTTGAGATGCTGCACGCCCTCCTTGGGCACTCCGGTGAGCCCTCTCTGTGCTTTACCACTGGAAAGCTTTAGTCATCTCTGAAAAGAGCTCTGGCAACTTGGTGATCCTTGAGCTGCAGGCACACACACACCTCGTAGCTGTCAGCGTTCTCCCCATTGCCAAAAGCACCAAGAATCCCTCATTTTGCAAATCCTCCTCTTATTTTATAGCTGAGGTGAGGTGCGTAAAAGTGTTTGGGAAAGGAACCTGTGCTGTTTCCGCTGCCATGGATCACAGTCTGCGCTTCTGGAATTTGATTTCTGGCAAAACAAGGTTTATTATCCAAGATACACGTATTGAAGAACAGCCCTCAGATCACCTCTATGTGGATGAGGGGCACATGATTGTATATTCCTCCTCAGACACAAAGGTATGGCCAGTCTTTGACTTAAAGCGTGCCAAAAGAACGCTTCTAAAGACCTTTAGAAGCTACAGCCACAATCACAAAGGCTGTAGGACAGAAAAGCAATCTCAGTCCTTGCTACTCCGATCTTTTTTGCCACCTCTTTCCCAGGTCAATGCTTGGCACCTGGAGACAGCAGAACTCGTCTTCCAGATTTCTGGAGAGGCGTCAGACGCGTGGATGTGTTCCGCAGTTTTCAGCCCACGGCTGGTGATTGTGACCGTGTCTCAAGGAGGAACGCTGAGTCTGTGGGACAGCAACACCGGCGAGCTGAGATCCAAACGTCAGCTGCCAGGGCTACAGGAAGAAACACCAACATCCAGCATTCTGATGGAGAAGCAAGGGAAGATGATAGTGGGATTTAGTGGGGGATCTCTATCCATGGTACACATCTATCTATTCCACTTTCTTATATTTCTTATATTTTCTTACAATATTCAGAGGCCGGACAACAAATCCAACAAACCCTCCTGCATTCTGAATAGAGTATCCTCCTCAGGCTTCCATATTCTAGCTCCCAAACACACAAGCCTAACACTTTCTATCCTTCTGCACCTTATAGCTCTGCCCAATACCATGCGGCCAAACGAAGTTTCACTGCTAATCTCTCCTTTGTCCTTTGCGAGAGGCAGCTCAGCTATCCCAGCTTCACTTCTTACTCCTGCCTTATTTTTGTGCAGATCTCTTCTGATGGAAACAGGCTGCTAGAGAAGCTTCCTGGAAGGGTTTGCTTTGTGGTGGCATCAGAAGACGAGTCCATTCTTGCTGCAGGTTCAACAGCCCCCATTCCTTTGGAAAATGTTGGTAGTAGCTGCTCTCTCACATGCCAAGTGTCCTTTAAAAGGGGCCAGCATGTGGCATTTCCCATTAGCCCAGCCTTACTTAACTGTTGTGCTTAAGAAGGTAACAAACATTGGGTGAAATTCTCTTTGGGAAGAGTCAGAACACTGTGTACCAGGGGCCCTTTCTCAAGGAAATAAGTTAAGTAGTGAAAAGGACTTAAATTGGCATGATTATTTTTTAGAGTTTCTAAGATACCTTTTGGGCTTGCCTTTAAATATAGGAATTGTATCATATGGACATGGTGTTGAAGAGAATTAGAGACTTCCTCTGCTCAGTAAATCAGTAACTAACATTTTATTGTCTTAGGCTTCGAGGAATACGTGCGAGTGTACCGGGCAGACCCAGCAGGATTCCAAAGGTTCCTCATGGCAGACTTGGAACATGATGGAACGGTTCAAACGGCTGTGATCTCCGCTGGCAACAACATTGTTGTTACTGCTTCTCAGGCTGCATCTATCCAGGTAGGAAGGAAAGCCAGGCAGCTTCCCAATCAGAAGCATCTCCTACAAATCCAGATTAGAGAACATGGCCCCGATCCAATAAGGAGGTTGTTTTGATCCCCAGCAAAACGTTTGGGGGTTGGATCTGCAGTTCTGAGCATGTTCCTAGTATCGCCACACTTGTAAAAAGAAGATGACCATTGACCCTTCTCTGTATTGCTTCAAGTTGCCTGTTCTCCTTTTATTTTTGACACTGACTGGAGAGCACAGAGGGCTGGCCTCAAGCCAGCGCGTGCCCGAGGCCTGAAATACAATTGCATTTCTGAAATGTTTTAAATTTGAACTCCTAAAAGCTGCCTTGTTACCCATCTGTGAGCAGGAGCCAGATGGAATACACAACATCTGGCACATCATCTCTTGCCAAAGAAAGAGGTAAACAGCCAGCGCAGTCCAAAACAGGCAGGATCCAATTAAGCATCCTTCAGAGCAAAGGAAGCAAAAAGAAAAAGTGGGCTGGATGGCTCCAGGGGCTTCAAACATTTGCTTTAGAGTAAGTTGGTACCAGCAGTTACTCAATGTTTTGCCTTCTACCATTAGGACGTTATCTTTTGACTTTCCACTTAAGTTACTTAAGGTATATTGTTTTACATCTTAATAGGACTAAGGAAAAAGTAGCTCAGGCACTGATGACTTCTTCCCCCCTCATTTTTTCCCAGGTGTGGAATTTAGCAGAGCGGGGGTTGCTGATTGACACACTGGATGGCATGGGAGCACCAGTAACACTCTTAGCCCTGCATGACTGCACTTTGGTGTCTGCCTCCCACAGCGCACCGTCCCTAAGAATCTGGAACCTGATTTATAACCATCAGCAGAAAACCCCAGTGCCTGCCCCAAATACTGGCTGTGCTGCACTCTCCCACGGGGGGAACTATGTCTATTTTACCCAGCCTGAGGACACACATAAAGTCATCATCTGGAACGCCACAGAAGGTGAACTGCAGCTCAGAAATACTGCATTAAATTAAGCCTGCATATAGGGTAAGAGAGAAACAAAGCAGCTCACGGAGGCAGCAAAGGAAGGGTTAGCTTTCTGAGCGTGTGACAAGCATCGGCTGCTCCTTTCTGCTTTTTCTAAGCATGAGATTTAGGAAAATTTATTTCAGGCTTGGAGAGCTTTTTAATCTCCTTTCCAAAGGTGTGTCTAGAACAGCTTATTATTGTGACATTGTAAAATTATAAATATGAATAATATGCAAATTATTTCACAAATAAAGAAGCCAATCATGAGCCCCATCTGAGGGATGACATTCACATGCAGTTAGAGTAAGAACAGTCCTCATTTCCTTCTGTTTTACAGGTGAAGTGTGTGACACACTGGACACCTCTGCCCGAGTGAGATGCCTGGAAATAGCTGAGCAAAACCAGCTTCTTTTCACAGGACTTATATCTGGAACAGTCCTCGTCTTTCCACTGAACTCCACGCAGGACGTAGCATGCATCCCACCTCCAGAGTCACAGAAACCAGTCAACGACATAGCAATCGACAAGCAGGAGAAGCAGTTTGCCATAGCATACGATGATTTAGTCCTTGTGCTGGATATTATCCCTGCAGATCCATGCCCAGTTTTCAACAGGCCCACCTACACCTTTAAAACGCAGATCCCTGGCGCTCTGATTTCCAGAGTGGCCATCCTTGCAGATTACAGAGTCCTCTACGGCATGACCAGCGGGGACTTAGTCCTTTATGACTGCCCTCAGGCCCGAGTGTTTCCTTTGGAAGGTCACAGAAGGCAGATCTCCTGTTTGGAAAGCAGCCACAGAGAGCAACGAGCGCTCAGTGGATCTGAAGATTCCCTGCAGTGTCTCTGGGACTTGGAGTTCTGTCAGCAGGAACATGAGATGTGCTATTATAAGGTACTACAGTGGTAAGAGAGGGTCAACAGTCAATCACTACCCTGAGCCACCAGGGAGGATCCAACTAACAGGATTCCCACCTATTCCCACTTTTAAGTGGAATAATGGGCTTTTGAACAGTCATATTGGTCTCTCTTTCCTGCACAGCTACAGTGCTTCATAAGCCAGGGGCTTTATTCTGTGATATCTCGCACCCTCCTTCCAGAATCAACCTTGTAAAATCTTTATTTATTATCTCTATTCTTAAGCACTGAATAACCACTGGCTACTCTAAGGCACCTTCTCTTCAACCTGTATTTACCAGCATAACAACCTAATCCTAACCATCCGTTTTCAGCCCACATCCCTCCTGAGAGGCATCTGCTGCGCTTGCTTCTCCAAAGATGACAAGTACTTGTACACCGCATCGCTGGATGAGTCCATCACAGTCTGGGATGTCGCAAGCGGTGAGTAACGGGGAAATCCTAGCAAGAACAACGAGAAAGCCTGTACTCCTTCCTGTATCAAAGAGGCTTGTAGCATCCTTCATGTAAAAAGGGAAACGTGCCACTCAGCAACAGTTTGTGTGTGAGAACAGAGGCTAGAATTCCAAATCCCAAGGCAGCCTATTAGTGTTGTGACTGGGAGCTGCAATTACACTACTACAGCTGGAACATTCCAGCATATACTAGAGAAAAATATTCAAATACCAGCAGCGAGTTTAAGGGCAAAGCAAGAAAAATCTCTGTTAAGTCTCTATTATGCAAATCCTCTATAATGCTCTAAGGAGAAACAAGCAGCGTGGCTTATTTTTCTCCCTCTCCTCCTTGCTCTTGACGTGACCCAGTTTTACTGAGGTAAGTTGTCTGGTGACAAGGGACCATTTGAGGGAAGTGACAAATAACTCCAATCCTACTACACAGTAAATGCTTTATTCTGCAGGTGCCTTGCTGGCGGTACAGTGTGTATACACAACTGCTCGCAGAATTGTGCCAACTGCAGATGGATTTGTGGCCATAACAAATGCTGGCTGTGTAATTCATGAGCAGTTTCACTGTCCAAAAACCACCCCTCCTCGGTATAACCCACTCCAGAACATGGTGGCAACATGTACAGTAAAATCCAGAAAGAAAGACAGGGAAAACTCAAGCGAGCAACAGTACAGCCAAGGAAATCCTTCTGGGAGCCTGGCTCACACCAGGAATGTCTCCCAAATCTGCTCAGTGGCATAAAAAAGCAAAGGTGAATAGGATAAAGCAGCACCTACAGCCAGGAATAAGCATGTGGGTTTCTCTTCCTGTCCTTTTGCCCTATTCCATCAGAGTTACAATATTAAACACTGCTGAAACCCCCCTCACTGTGGTTATTGAGTCAATATCTTGGCACAACACAACCGCTGCTGCGCATGATAGTAATAACCACTTAAGAATCACAGAATCATAGAATTACTGGAGTTGGAAGGGACCTTCTAGAGATCATCCAGTCCCACTCCCCGGCCAAAGCAGTGTTGCCCAGAGCACATCACTCAGGAGCATCCAGGTGGGGCTTGAAGATCTCAAGAGAAGGGGACTTCACACCCTCCCTGGGCAGCCACAGCTCTGGCACCCTGACCCGAAAGAAATTTTTCCTCAGATTTGAGTGGAACTTCCCATGTTCCAGCTTGTGCACGTTGCCCCTCGTCCTGTCACTGGGAACCACTGAAAAGAGTCCGGCTCCATCCTCCCTCAAACCGCCCTTTAGATACTTGGAAGCATTAAGAAAGGTGAGTAAGTAAAAAGAAACAGCCCCCAAACGGCCCTAAACTCACACGTTATCCCACCAGACCGCAGCAGGCACTGAAGCTCGGCGCGGGCACTGCGGCCTTCCCGCGCCCACCCCGGTACAGAGACACCGGGGACTCGAGGCCGCCGCTGCCGAGCCCCCCAACCCGCAGTACGCTCCCGTCGCCAGTCCCCCGGCCATCCCCTCCCGTCCCCTCCTCCAGGCCGCTCACCGGGGCCGGGAGCTGAGGCGCGGTTCCCGCCATGGCGGTTGAACGGCCGGAAGCGGCGCGCGGCGGGCGGGCGGGTTCCGCTGCGAGCCGGCGGCGCCGTGCGCGGTGACGCAAACGCTCCGCACGCGCTGACGGGGGGCGGAGAGGGGAGGGAGCGGGGGAGAGCGGAGCTGGGGGGGGGCAGCGCTGCTGCCCGACTCCCAACATGGCGGCGGGGGGCGGCGGCGGCCGGGGGGGCAGCGCCCCGCGTTGGGGTGGCGGCGGCCGGGCCGCGGCGCAGGAGAAGCTGCCGGTGCATGTGAGTGCGGAGACCGCCCCGGCGGCCGCCCCCGCCGGGATTTCCTCCTTCCCCCGCCCCTCTTCTCCCTCCGCGAAGGGCCGCTCCCCCGCCGCCCTCGACCCCCCGGCACGGCCCTGCCCGCCCCGCCGTGACCTGCTCTGCCCCTTCCGCGGCGCCAAACCCGCCCCCCGATGCCTTTCCCCCTCCTCCCCCCTGCCGGTGCCGTGGGGTCTCCCGGGGCCTTCTCCCCTCTGGTACCGTGGGGCACCCCCGCCCCCTCCCCCGGTGCCGCGGGGTCCCCCAGGGCCTGCGGCCTCCTCCTCCGGTACCGTGGGGGGGGCGGGGGG
>JAOQGH010000014.1:5029909-5094389 GCA_025769975.1 Gallinago jamesoni | reverse complement strand
GAAAATGACAGACCCAGGGAAAGAGACAAGACAACGTGTTAGGTTTGCCAAACGCCTAAGTGCTCTGGTACCTCGGACATCCTCCCTGGGGACATGACCCCACCCCTCCCTGACTTGCCATCCTGCTCCACCACCCTGAGGCCCCCCCTCTCCCGTACCACGGGTCCCCACCGGGGCCTACCTTCCTCAGGGCCCCCTCAGCAGGTACCTCCCTGGGCTTCTCCCCCTTCCCCGGTGTTGTGGGGCTCCCCTAGGCCTGTCCCCACCTCCCTCAATGCCATGGGGTGCCCCTGCCCCCGTTCTGGGGGCGGGGGGTGCCCCAGGGCTTGTTCCCCCTCTCTGGGCCTCACCCACATTCTCACCCGCAGGTGGAGGATGCACTTTCCTACCTGGACCAGGTGAAGATCCGCTTTGGCAGCGACCCCGCCACCTACAACGGCTTCCTGGAGATCATGAAGGAGTTCAAGAGCCAGAGGTAAAGCCCAGGCCCTGCGCCCTAGGGCTGCTCCAGGGAGCTCCTCAGCCTCTGCGGGGGTCTCTCTGTGAGAGGTCTCTCTGCCTCTGCAGGGTCCCCCAGCCTTCATCTTTCCACCTCTGCAGACATGCAGGCCACCCTGCTGGGCTGTCCACCAGTAGTGCAGTCACTAGACAGTGGAGGTGGAAGGGCTCTGTCCATCCCATCATTTTTCCAGAGATAAAATCCACAGGAAAAGGCAAATCTATTTTTACCTCACACTCCAAAACTCAGATCTTGAAAATAAGTGGAGAAGATTGAGTGCAGAGGCTCTCTGTGAGCTGTCAGCCCTGGAGGTGACAGCTGTCTTGCCTGTTTTGGGTAACCTGCACACTCCTGTTTCCTCTCTGGGGATAGCTTTCCCAGTACAAGCCTCCAGTGGCCCTTCCCTCTGCTTGAATTCATTTCTAGGTCTGAGCTTCCCAAACTTGCTTGTTAAAAATTGAATCTAAGAAGTCATATGCTTCACATCCCTCTGCAGTTTTCTAGGCTTAACTTTAAAATTTCTGATTTGGACACAAATAACAACCTCTTCTCAATTTTAGCATTGACACACCTGGAGTAATCCGACGGGTTTCACAGCTTTTCCATGAGCATCCCGACCTCATTGTAGGATTCAACGCTTTCCTCCCTCTGGGCTACAGGATAGAAATTCCAAAGAACGGGAAGTTAAGTATACAGTCACCTTTGAATAGTCAGGTAGGTCACAGAGCTCACATTTTCTAGATAAATTCTGTTACAAGTGTCACAACACACATTTCTTGCACAGTTCAGGCTACGTAGATTTACATGTATTGCATGTTGTTAAAGTTTTAACATGATTTTCAAAGTCTATGATAATAGCTATAATAGAAGTTTAAGTATTTATTTTCAAAGCTTATACAAGAATGATATTCCTGCATGAAGTGCCACTCCAGATACTTCAGTCAGATTTGAGAACTGAAATTAGGATTGGTGTGACATATTTATGTAGTTTCTTAGTACGTGCTGTGTGTAGTGATAAATTTCAAAAAGAGATCCTGGAAGAATTGTGTTTCCAGTCTTTCTTCCACTGAGAAACTGGGAAATGCGTTTAGGCAATAGGCAAAAATGGGGGTGACCTGCTGGAGAGCAGCTCTGAGGAAGAGGACCTGGGAATCCTAGTGGGCAATAGGATGCCTATGAGCCAGCAATGTGCCCTTGTGGCCAAGAAGGCCAATGGCATCCTGAAGTGCATCAAGAAGAGCGTGACCAGCAGGTCAAGGAAGGTCATCTTCACTCTGCTCTGCCCTGGGGAGGCCCCATCTGGACCACTGGGTCCAGTTCTGGGCTCCCCAGTTCAAGGAGGACAGGGAACTGCTGGAGAGGGTACAGCAGAGAGCTATAAAGATGGTGAGGGGCGTGGATCATCTCTCTTATGAGGAAAGGCTGGGGGAGTATGGTCTTTTTAGTCTTGAGAAGAGAAGGCTGAGGGGGGATCTGATCAATGCCCATAAATACTTAAAGGGTGGGTGGCAGGAGGATGGGGCCAGTCTTTTTTCAGTGGTGCCCAGGGACAGGACAAGAGGGAACGGGCACAAACTTGATCTTGGGAAGTTCCACCTGAACATGAGGAGGAACTTCTTTCCTGTGAGGGTGGCAGAGCCCTGGCAGAGGCTGCCCAGAGAGGTGGTGGAGTCTCCTTCTCTGGAGACATTCAAACCCCACCTGGACACGTTTCTGTGTGACCTGCTGTGGGTGACCCTGCTCTGGCAGGGGGTTGGAGGAGATGATCTCCAGAGGTCCCTTCCAGCCCTGTATCACTCTGAGATCCTGCAATGAAAGACATCTGCCATAACACAGATGGGTACATATTAGCCCCTGCTCCTTTTGTTATTGTTGTGTGATTGTGGAGGCTGAAACAGAGCTATTACTTGAACTCTACTGATGAACTTGCGGTTTAATTAATAGCAGTAAATACCTTTTAGATCTTGTAAATACTCTTTAGATCTTTCTATTGCTTAGAAATTAGCATCTTTAAGAAATGTATTGAAACATAAGGCTCTTAAAACTGACACTTCCTCTGAAATAAAAAAGCAGTAACAAACTGTGGTGGGTATTGTTTGGTTGCCCTCTCGGGCGTCGTGGATAACGCCGTGACAGCCCAAAGCAGCAACGAGTCAGATGGTTCATAGGCCAGATCCGACTGCGGGAGGTTTTTTAACTGATGGTGTTAATAAACTAGGCAGGGAAATGAATCGGCTAATTAAATCTTTTTCTTTCTCCTTCACGTGGTAATCTTTTTTCAGCTAAACAGCTTGAAGATCCTGACGTGAGATTGTTGAAATTGCAGCTTCTGTTTCTGTCTGAGTCACTGTCTCGTGTGTCCTGTGCCACCAGGTGCCCTCGGAGCCGGTGCCCAGTGCCCTCCCCGGCAGTGGGCTGTTGTTGCATTACTCCCAGGAGAATTCACACAACCACAGCGACTGTTCCGAGGAGTTTAGGCAACAGCTTCCCTACAAAGAAGATAAATCCCAAATTCCCCTGGAGTCTGATTCTGTAGAGTTCAATAATGCTATCAGTTACGTGAATAAGATAAAAACACGTTTCCTTGACCATCCAGAAATTTATAGGTCCTTTTTGGAAATCCTTCATACTTACCAGGTAAAGAGTCTTCCATTTAAGAGATTGTGGGTCTGCGCTGTAGCTGTTTGAGTGCTTGTTGTTAAATTAACATTTGCCTATTGAACAGGCTTAAACAATTCCCAAGCCTTTGGCCAGCAGTTGCCTCATAGATATTCACATGAAATGACAAAAGTGTGTAAATTGTGGCACTTTCCAGGGTCTGATGTGTAAAGGGGTTGTATCTAGATCTGTCTTTTACTAACCTTCACTTGATTTAGTGATGCTGTGTGTGAAAGGATGTACTGTAAGAACCTTGGGCTGTCTGATAGTTAGTTCAGGTTTGTGTAGCAGAAGATTTTTGGCTGAGTTGATGAATTTTCTTGCCTAGTGAGGGTATGGGTTTGACTCTGTTGAACATCTCTGCCTGTCTTTTCAGAAAGAACAGCTCAACACTAAAGGCCGACCCTTTCGGGGCATGTCGGAGGAAGAAGTGTTTACAGAAGTAGCAAATCTGTTCAGGGGACAGGAGGATCTGCTTTCGGAGTTCGGACAGTTCCTTCCGGAGGCTAAAAGGTCTTTGGTACGTGTGTGCTTAGAGCAAGGCAGGACATTGAACACTCTTTGGTTGTAGAATACGTTAAGAAGCTTTAGGAATGCAAAACATCATGGAAAAACAGAAAGATGAACTTTGTTCCTCTTCATTGTTGGGAATTTGGCAGAAGAGATGACTTCACTACGTGTTCTCTGTCCTGTTCTGATATATAGGGTTCTTTATCTGCACCAGAAGATAAATCCCAATCCAAAAGATAAAATTCCCAATCGAGAAGGGAATGCTGAAGGGATTATTTATTTGCTCCAGTTCACAGGAAACGGACCGTGTGAAGTGAACAGTGTCCAGAAGACTGAGCATGAGAAGAACCTGGAACACAGCAAAAAGCGATCCAGGCCACTGCTGCTGCGTCCTGTTTCTGGCCCAGCAAAGGTACCTTTAGCAAGCAAAAACTTAGAATTAACTCAATATTATTCATTGTGCTTAGATAATCACTAAGATAAAGTTGTAATGAGTGGCGTTAGGTATGAGAAACAAAATTTCAAAGTTATTTTTAAAGTAATAATTACTATAGAAAAAGGGGATGCTTAAATATGTGTAGTTGAATACTAAATGTCAAGACCTTCTGTACAAGTATTGGCCCTGGAAGGGGATAATTCATTGCTTTGACAAATAAATCTTTCTTTGGAATTCCTTATCAAGTGATCCTTTTTTGGGTTTTCTTCTTCTTAGCTTAGTGGAGGACGTGACACAGCAATTCTAGATCAGTGTTTGGGAAACAGAGAGTCTCAGCCTCTGCAGAGGGTTGTTACCTGTCAGCGAAATAGAATTTGATTGCACTTGAGTCACAATATTTTATATATAGCTGCTTGTTCTTTTAACAGAAGAAAATGAAACTGCGAGGTACCAAAGATCTGTCAGTAGCGACGGTGGGAAAATACGGAACACTGCAGGAGTTCTCCTTCTTTGACAAGGTCAGTGTTTGGCCTGATTTCACATTCTGTGAGAACTATTTGTGTGGTTATTAATTGGTTGGTTTTCTGTACAGTGTCAGCACTTAGCAATTGCCTGAGTTTTCAAGTGGTAGAGAGAGACAGACCAAGAAAAAAGAAAATAGATGGGTTTGGAAGATGAATGGAAACTGATAACTAACCTTTTCCTGAATGGTTGTCTCTTAGAGACATGTTTTTATCTATTTTTCTCTATTTCTCTATTTTCCAGTGAGGTTTCCACACAGTACCATCCATAGTTACTAGATTATTGTTTGAAACCGGGTGGTTTTATGCATATTCTCTTTTTGTGTTGCAGTGTAGACAGAGGTTTGTCACTGTACCTATGGCTCAGACTGAAAAATATACTCACAATATGAAAACTAAATAAAAGTGGGGTTGGAGTGGCCTGATCCTTTCTCTCCAAACGGTACTTTAGGTGCGTCGGGTGCTGAAGAGTCAGGAGGTCTATGAAAATTTTCTTCGTTGCATTGCTCTCTTCAACCAGGAGTTGGTCTCTGGCTCTGAGCTGCTCCAGCTGGTTACACCATTTTTAGGGTAAGTTACTGACTCTGCTCTGCTCTTTCCTTCTCCTTAGGTCTCACTCTGTTACTGCTTAGTTACTAAAGTTTCGGATTTAACTTCAGAAATATCTCCTAGGTAGCATACAAGAAATAGAGGGCTAATCCAAAAAGAGGAGTAATAAAATCTGAATCTTTTAACGTATCTACACACCTTTTAAAGAACATTTTGGGGAGGATATTTTCCTCTGCCTGTGCATCCAGTTGAAAGCTTCACAAGCAGAGGACTGCCTCATGTTATACTAAGTCAGAGAATCCCATGAATTCTGGAGGATGGTCTCTGTTCACACTCCCTGTGTTCATCTCTTAAAATATAACACAGATGTAAACATGAGATCTCAGGACAGAGCTGAGAGAAGGATACATGACTCGAGTCTGACGTGAGCCTCTTGTGCTCTTTGGCTTCCAACAGAAGAGGAGAAGTCATGTGGCGAAGTGACCCCTCGGTTAAGGGGAGTACTGGTGAATTCGTAGTGGGAGATTTTTTTCCTGCCTTAAGTCAAAAAGAACAATAAAGGGGGTAAAACGTTGGTGAAGGATTTCTCACTGCAGTGCTACATTGGTTTAGATTTTCTCCCTCACTTTTATGACAGACAATAGCCACCCTAAAGCTCTCAGATTGAAATAACCGAACATGCTTCCCTGTGTTTTTGAAGGAAATTCCCAGAACTCTTTGCACAGTTCAAGTCCTTTCTTGGTGTGAAAGAGCTTTCATTTGCTTCTCCTCTGAGTGACCGGTCTGGGGATGGAATGAGTCGGGAAATCGATTACGCTTCCTGCAAACGCATCGGATCGAGCTACCGGGCTCTGCCCAAAACCTACCAGCAGCCAAAGTGCAGCGGGAGAACAGCCATCTGCAAGGAGGTACTTTGGGATCAACCCTTTCTGTCTCTGAACACACGTTGCACTTGCATAACATGAAGCTGTGTTAGTGCTACAGCTTCTGTGTGTGGGTTCTTCTCTTTAATGCCGATTACCCAGATTTTCTCTCAGATCAGTTATCCATCCAATTTATTTCAATAAGAGCATCCATGTGCATTTTGCTAATTTTATCTAACCCCATCTCAAATCATGTCTTTCACCTTAATGTCTTTTGAGCCTGTGTGCATGCACAAATTTATTCCTATAGACAGAAAAGAATATTAAATAGCCTGAAAGTAATTTGCTAGCAGTGGACCAATATGGCCTTTAGAAACAGCTTTTCTCCTGAGGGAGCACCATGAGCCAGTGTCCTGGGCTCTGTTCTCACTGAGAACTGACATCTGCAGCATGGATGCTCCTGCCTCTTGCTGGTGTTGGCACCTCTGTCTCCTGTACTTACATTTGCTGATTACTGCAGAGTGATCACTGCGGTTTGTGAGGTGATAGTGAAGGTGCTTTTGAGCTTTCTGAGCAGGGCCCAGGTTCCTCTAATCCTCTGAGGAACAGTCGTGGCGGTGACTTCTGAACTAGGTCTGAAACTCCTGATAGAAAGGGAAGAACCGTGCAAAAATAAAAGAGGTGTCAGACCCCATGAGAACATCCCTGGGCTCACAAGGCTCTCTTCAATGTCATGTCTTTGCACTGTTGCAGGTGTTAAATGATACCTGGGTTTCATTTCCATCCTGGTCTGAAGACTCCACTTTTGTCAGCTCCAAGAAGACTCCGTACGAGGAGCAGTTGCACCGCTGTGAAGATGAACGGTTTGAGGTATCTCCTCTACTGAGCTTCCTTTCTGCCTCTCTGCTCCTCAGAAAGCAAAGCTTCTGGCTGTGAGGATTTTGACTGAATCAATTGGTGGCCAAATACTGAAAGTTCTACTGCTGTTTGTTGGTTTGAGCTAGAGTTTGGTGTTCTCCACTTTCTGGGAGTCTAATAGTTCTTTCTGAGCATGAGTCTGGTTTTATAAAGCATGTTACCTTTGGGAGAACTGGCAGAGGTGCATTTTCCAGTAAGAAACCTTGCTGGTGCTTTTAGCTCCACCCAGTGGGGCTGGAACGGATGCCACAAACCTGGGCTCCATTTTCCTGCTCTGCCTGTTCTTACACTGTGCCTTTTGTGGACTTTAACAGTTGGATGTTGTCCTGGAGACCAATTTAGCCACAATACGTGTGCTGGAGAGCGTGCAGAAAAAACTCTCTCGACTGACTCAAGAGGATCAGGAGAAATTTCGGCTGGATGATTGCTTGGGAGGGACATCGGAAGTGATCCAGCGCAGGGCCATCTATCGCATCTACGGTGATAAAGCACCAGAAATCATTGAAAGTCTTAAGAAGAACCCAGTTACTGCAGTTCCTGTTGTTCTTAAGAGGTAATTCCCAGTCTCATTTGTTCACCTGGGATCTTTAAGAAACTGATAAAGGATTTTTAAGGCATTCTTAAACAACTGTTTTCTGTTTCAAAGGATAATTCATCTTCAGTGGTGGTGCTTTTACTTATTTATTGTTTCCAGGAATATTGAAAAGCTTTGGGTGCATCACAGTTGGCTACGTTAAAATGCTTTGTGTGTGTTTCTGTGGGGTTTTTTTTGTACTGAAGCAGATTCTACACTTATGCAGGTTAAAAGCAAAGGAGGAGGAGTGGCGGGAGGCCCAGCAGGGCTTCAACAAAATCTGGCGGGAGCAGTATGAGAAAGCCTACCTGAAGTCCCTCGACCACCAGGCCGTCAACTTCAAACAGAATGACACCAAAGCTTTGCGCTCCAAGAGCTTGCTGAACGAGATTGAGAGTGTCTACGATGAGGTGTGTATATCTGGTAAACAATCCGTCCTGTACGTCCTTCATTTATAGTATCATCTAGATGTTTATGTAGCTCCTGGGACCCTGTAGAAGTTGCTAGTGCTCTGAAGAGTTCTCCGTCAAAAATGACCATCCCGAGCATAGTGTTAATACTGGCTTATTTCTTCTGGCAGGAATGGCTCTTGAGCATGGATTGGAAGGATCTTTATCTATTTGTCTCTTGATTACAGCATCAGGAGCAGCATTCAGAAGGGAGAAGTTCATCCACAAACGAGCCTCATCTAATCTTTATCTATGAAGATAAGCAGATTTTGGAAGATGCAGCATCTCTTATCAGCTATTATGTAAAAAGGCAGCCCACTATCCAGAAGGAGGATCAAGCAACCATTCGGCAGATCGTCCATCACTTCATACCAGAGCTGTTTTTCTCTCAGCCCCCTGAGCACGGTATTTCTGAAGAATCAACAGATGAGGACAGAGAAAACCATCAGGGGCAGAACCTGGATACTCCTGAGCTACGGAAAAAGCATGTGCCTGGGCCTCCGAGCAGCCCTTTGGAGGCCAAAGCGACCTTCTGTGATGTTACGGCTGCCGAGCCCCACAACACTCTGGATGATGTTTACAGTCTATTCTTTGTCAATAACAATTGGTATTTCTTCCTCCGCCTTCACCAGACTCTGTGCTCAAGGCTCCTAAAGATTTATCGTCAAGCTCAGAAGCAGCTTCTAGAATATCGGACTGAAAAAGAGAGAGAGAAACTCCTTTGTGAGGGAAGAAAAGAAAAAACCAATGATCCAGCCATGGAGCTAAGACTGAAGCAGCCAAGTAAGAATAATCCGGGACATAGTTCTTTATGCTCTGTTTTTTAGCGCTCGATTGTATAAATCTGAGTAGCCGAGACCAGCAGGCAAGTCTGTAAGGAGTGTAGAGGTGCAACCCTCCACTGTATTTGTGGATACAGTTAATTTAACAGCACAGATTGTTTGTAATGTATCTCCTGAGGGCTCTTGTGTGGTTCCTAGAGACTTCACGCAAGCCCACTGATGTCAGATGTCCTTATGGAGAACTGTCTGTAGGCATATTCTCAGTACTGAATGTCACCATCCTTGCTCAATGCTCTCCCTTATATCTCTTGACTTTTCTCTGCCTCTTACTTGCATTAATTGCTTTTCCCCCACCCAGGTGAGGTGGAACTGGAGGAGTATTACCCCGCCTTCCTGGACATGGTGAGGAGTCTGCTGGATGGAAATATTGACCCCACGCAGTACGAGGACACGCTGAGGGAGATGTTCACTATCCACGCCTATATTGGTTTCACTATGGACAAACTGGTGCAGAACATTGTCCGCCAGGTAACTGACTGGGGGTCTGTGCTGTGAGTTTGGGGGCTGCACGTCTCCCTCCTCCAGCCAGACAGGTTTCGCACGGTACCCTGTAGTGCAAGGATTCACTAAACTTAAAGCAAATTCATAGAAAAGGTCTCTATATAGGGGAAACACTCTAACAGAACATCAGTGAGATGGTTCGGCTTCAGTACAGGGACCACCTCTGGGAATTTACCCTTCCAGGCCTTTTCCAGCATTTTTGGAGTTCCAGGCTTTTCAAAATTCCCAATTCCCAAAATATATCTAAGGCAAAAGCCTCCAATAAAACAGTCCAGTCCTTTTTACTCAAATCTGTCTTCTAATTTTAATTTTGTTACAGTTAAGGCCCATCAGCCCCTCACTCTTCTCTGTTCCTTTTATTGCAAAGTAATGAAAAAGAGAGTGAAAGAGAGAAATGTGAGAAGTTGCTGCAAGTTAAAGCTTCGGTTTTTCACCTGAGGCGTGATGCTGTGCTGAGCTTTGTGCTCCTTTCATAGCACACTAAAGTTAACTCTTGGCTCAGACTTCCTGACTGAATTCCCCCTTTTTTTAACGGAAGCTTCACCATCTTGTGAGCGACGACGTCTGCTTGAAAGTGGTTGAGCTCTACTTGAACGAGAGGAAGCGAGGTGCTGCTGGAGGGAACTTATCCTCCAGGTGTGTCCGGGCAGCGAAGGAGACCAGCTACCAGTGGAAGGCTGAACGTTGCATGGCAGATGAGAACTGTTTCAAGGTAAGAACTTGCTGCCAGGGAATAAAGTGAATGGTGACACTTTTCCTGGGAGAAATGGGTTTGGAAGCTCCAAGGAGAGAGAGAGCGATATGGAGAGAAGGAACCAAAACCAGAGCAGAGACAGTAAAACAGCAGACCTGAAAAGCCCTGCTCCTTACTTCTCTCCCAGCTCATATTTGTTTTCCAGATGACTTGTGAATATAGAGCATTTTATTGTGAACCCAAATGGCCAATATCTTGTGCCTGTAACTTTATTACAGGTGATGTTTCTTCAGCGGAAGGGACAGGTCATCATGACCATTGAGCTTCTGGATACGGAAGAAACCCAGACAGAAGATCCTGTGGAGGTCCAGGTAATGTCACAGCAACCATGGAGTCTGCTGTACCACAGGCAAAGACTAAGAATGCTCTCCTTCTTCCTTCTTCCAAGCTGTGAGAGTTTGCCAGGAGGAGAATTTCACCTGGGAGGTGGGAATAATGCATGTGGGGCTGTGGTCATTGACAGAAACGGGTGTGTTAGCAGAAGAGTTTCAACATAAATCAGCTTGGGATTGAGTGGGATACCAGCAGCTTGGAAATAAAGTAGTTTTTTGCAGTAATATTTGTCTTGATGAGAGCGAAATCTGACTTGGAATTGGTCTCTCTTGCCTAGCACCTGGCGAACTACATGGAGCAGTACGTTGGGGTAGAAGGAGCCCCGAACAGCCAGAACGATGGCTTCTTACTGAAACCGGTCTTTCTGCAAAGGTGAGAGCGCTCCCACTCCCAGGTCACACCTGCAGCAGCTGGAACTGCTTCCTCTCTGCCTGGGTGGCAGTGATTTTAGGTGATGTGCCATACGAGCAACTCCAGGGAAATGCACTCTGAGGTTCAAAGGGGCTGCTGTAGTCCAGTGCGCTGCATAAAAACGCTGAAGAAAAAAATTGAGCATCGCATTGAGGTTTGATCATGAAACTGCGTTTAGACTAGAGTGGGGCTGTTTAAGCAGTCCCTTCTGGGAGGAATTCGAGGTCTTAATTTGTTCCCATTTCACTAAATATTTGTATGGAGGAAGATCCTGGAGAAAGTCTGAAAACTAAATGTGGAAATAGAAATTTAATGCTTGTGCAGTCAGGTCTGTTAGCTTAAGAGAACAGATAACCAAGTGTGACACGTGCTTCCTCGTCCTTGTTTTCTTCTAGAAACCTCAAAAAGTTCCGCAAGTGGCAATGCAAGCAAGTGAGAGCTCTGCGGAGCGAAGTGAAGAGCTCCTGGAAGAGGCTGATTGGGGTGGAAAGCGCCTGCAACGTGGACTGCCGCTTCAAGCTCAACACCCACAAGATGATGTTCATCATGAACTCGGAGGATTACATGTACAGGCGGGGAGCGCTCTGCCGAGCCAAGCAGGTGCATCTCCCCTTCCTCTCTCCGCAGCTCAGGCAGTAGCAGAGGTTGAGGATGTGAGCCAAAAGACAGGTACCGATAAGAAGTCTTGTGGCTGAATTCCTGCAAACTGCACCTGGTGGGATGAAACATGGAGGAGAGCTGGTAAATGCTCTGTCCTTTGGTTTAGTTTAGCGGCCTTTTCTTTACCGTGCAAATTTTAAGGGGGAGTGGCAAACATTAAGAAATGGAGATCTTTAAATGCAGGTATGCGGTTCCCTCTTTCACTGTTTGCGTTGGGCTGTAGAGCATGAACATCTCAGCCATACGGAGAGGTGAGGGGTTTGGCTTCTCCCCCAGGAACCTCTCAGTGATGGTTACTGTCCTGCTTTCAGGTGCAGCCGATGGTGCTGCTGAAGCACCACCAGCAGTTCGAAGAGTGGCACAATAGGTGGCTGGAAGAGAACGTGACCATGGAGGCGGTTGACCTAGTTCAAGACTGGCTAATGGGCGACGAAGACGAGGAGATGGTGCCCTGTAAAACAACCTGTGAGACCGTGAACGTCCACGGGGTCCCGGTGAACAGATACAGAGTTCAGTACAGTCGCCGTCCAGCTTCACCCTGAGCAGAGACTTGTTCCCGGGACCAAGACAAGTAGGAGCGTTGCTGGTGAAACACATTTACTCTGAGAATAGTGGTGGGAATGCAATGTATGTATTAATGATATTTATCCAAACAGCATTTTACTTTGGATTATGATGTATTTTCCGTATGGCATAGACTTGTCTCCTTGCAGTGTAATCCTCCAACCATCATGAAGAGACTCTTAAAAGCTTTATGGGAAGAGAGCTCTCGGCACCGCCACACACTTTTTGGTAGTTTTCCTGCTTTAGGCCACTGCTGACTGGCCAGTACTGCGGGGCTGAGCGAGGGGGAGAGACTCTGGGTGAACTACCACGAGTGGCTTTGTTGGAGAGATGGAGCCAGGCTGGTGTTAGAGCAGATGCTGGCAGCTGCTTCCACTACGAAGGGTTTAATGTTGCCAATCTTCCCCAATTTATGCCATCTTGGAGCCTGCAGAACTCTTCAGTGTAACCTCCGAGTGCCGGCGGGGCTGAGAGCAGCTGGCACAGATTGCTCGCCCCGCCACGGGCTGCTTCGTTATCTGTCTGTACTAATAAGGCGATGATTGCAGCGTTTGTTACTGGTGCTCTGCTGAGAAAAATGCCAAAACTGAGAGAAGGGTGAACTAAACGCTCTTAACTCTCACTCATCAACCAAGTGTTTTGGAGCATGTACTAAGGGGAGGAAGCTCTCCAGGCTGCAGCACAAGGCGAGAGCCATTTGTGGCACAGGAGAGCCCAGGCCCATCACGGCCCCTCAGTGGAGGGCACCGACTCCCCCGGTGTCACTTTGGGAACTCACGACCTGCTGCAGACTCTGCCTTCTCCCCTCTGGAGCTGCTGGGAGCGTGTGCGTGGGGAGGAATTACCCATTGCGAGGTCTGGCCTATTATTTTTTTTTTTATTATTATTATTATTGATTTTGTATTTTGCATGTTGATCGGCAGCCTCTGGAGATGCATCCTCGGGGCGCTTCGCTTCCCTGCAGCGTGCCCGGCTCTGCTGGGTTGTGCCACTTTGGTGACATCGGTAGATGGAGCTGTCGCAGCGCGGCGTTGGCGCCGGAGCCGAGGTTTGTCCCAGATTCTCCGCCGTTCCCGCTGGCTCAGCGCTGCATCCGCAGTGACACATGGAAGTCCCCAACGGGCAGCCTTAGATCCAGCCACCGTAGGGGAGCTTTTCCGCCGAACCGTCTGCGCCTCTGTCTAAGCTTTTCTGAAGTGAAACCTAACGAAGAACCTACCCCGACCCACACGGAACGCTACGGCAATTGTCTGACTGAATCTATTGAAAAATCAAGAAAATTCAGCTGTGTCTGTCCCGCAGCCCCACCGTGACTTCACTCTTGTTTCCCAGGGGCCAAGGACAAGCGCGCTGTCCGTGGAACGTATTGCAAACATCATGTCGTGAGGCAGGGCCGGTCTCCTTCCAGCTCTGCCTCCTGCTTTTTCCTGGCTTTTGGGGGAATGACCCCCCCCACCCCAATATTTTCTGTGGCTTTGATATTTAGGTTACATGTTCTGCCAGACCTAAGTAGCAGCCTGTAGGATTTGTCCTGGGTTATTTCCACTGTACAGCATTTAGTTTCGCAATTGTCTCACTTGCCAGCAGAAAAAATTGGCCTTTGGGGCACGTTTAACAGAAAACTGTACTGACTCTTTGTCTTTTTCTTTTTGCAAAATAATCCGTAGGAGTGAAGGAGGGAGGCCAGTCTCTGGCATCCGTGGCCACTTGCACAACCACTGCCAGCGGAGGACTTGTCACCAAGAGCTCATGTTCTCCTTGTCTGGGTCTGTTTGGTTTTGGTTACTGAAATGATGGGAAGGTCCTTCCCCTGCTCTCGTTGCAGTAAGTGACAGAAGGAACGGAGGAGGAGAGGGGGGACGAGCCCGGTGCAAAGCACAGGATCCCCCTTTTTTGCTTCCAGACAGCTCAATGGAACACACCTGCCTCCTGCTTTGCCTCTCTGCTGGCTGCCGGTGGAGATGACAACCGTGCCAAATTTTATGGTTTTATGATACAGAAAAAATGTTTACTAGAAAATAGGTTGCAACTTGTGGCTTAAAACGCGTTTGATTCCAAGTGTACCGAGGTGCGGGAGGGTAACGCACCCCTGCGCCGTCCCATCTCCCCTGTTTTTAAGTGTACTTCAGGTATTTTTAAGCATCCTTATTTCGTAAACCTTAATTTATAACCTGAACAGATTAAGTAAGACTTTTCACCCTTTACAGTGTCTCCGAAGTGATGGGAGCAGAGGATGGGACTGGCGGGAGGGTGGGTTGGAGGGTGGCTTGCTGACATCTGAGAGTTTGAGCTCGACCGCTGTGTATCTGCTCGCACGACCCCGAGTCAAGAGTTTGTTCTTCCATATTTTTTTTTTTGAAGGATCTTTGCTTTTGGGCTTGTAATTGCTTTGCCAGCTCTTTGAATGTAGTTTTTTTTTTATATTTATTTGCACATTCAAGTAAAATAAAATATTGATTTTAAAAGTCTGCTGCTCTCACCGTTTTAAATTTGTGTAAAATGAATTTAAACTTTCTGATAATGCCCAGAATTGCTTGTCTTGCACCTGAAACTGAATTTTGAATGGTAGAAAAACGCAAGGGAAGAGTCGAGTGAACTTGTTGCGAGGCAGGGAGCAGGATCTGGGATTTCAGTGTCCCTCAGCTTTTTTCCAGGGGGCCAGGAGGCAGCAAACCTTTAAGGTGCACGGCAAGCGTCCGTAAGTGGTGCCCTGGCTAACATCGATGGGAAAGGAGCTGCCTGGAAGTGTTGTTCAGAGGAGATCCCGTGCAGGAAGGTGGTCCCTGTGGCTCTGACGTCTCTTGGAGCGCAGGGAGCAGCGTGGGAGCCGGGGGCTGGGGGGGTGGCACAGCCGCTCCACGCACAGATAAATTTAGAAATTATCAATATTTTGATGGAGAGGGGTGCTGCAAAAACCCAGCCCAGGCCTGGCCGAGTACTCGCACGCAAAATGCAACAGCCGTTCAAGAGAAGTGACCGATCCCAGTCCCAAAATCTCTAAAACATCTGCTCCAGGTTAAGACAATACAACTGCAACCAGGAAAACAACCCTCCGCCCGCTTCCCCTCGACCTCCCCAAATTCCTGGGTAATAACATGTGTAACTGCCTTCCCCGTGAGCTCTGCACGACGCGTGAACGTGTAGATTTTTGCAAATTAAGCGGCGGTGATGTGACCCAGATCTGATAGGAGTTTCCTTTACATCAGCCCCAACACTTCCGTTGCCATAACAAAAGGCAGCTCTGCTTGCTCTGCGGGGAAACAAACTGCTCTTCTCCCGGTAACAACCCTCTGATGCGGGAACCGCGCGGAATTATTCGATTAACCCGATGGTCGTGGACAGAGTCTCAGAGGACAGTACCCTCGACACAGAAATCTTGGGTGTCTGACAAGGAGGACATTCCCTATGTGGAAGGGGAGGGACAGCCAGGTCTGACATCACCCGGGAGCAGCTGGAGACCTCAGCACGCGGGCGGCTTTGGCTACAGCAAAGGGAGACAGCTTAAAAAATACCTCTCAGGTTTGCAGGATGGAATAAGACTCAATCAATCACAGAATCACAGAACTGCCAAGGTTGGAAGGGACCTTTAAGATCATCTAGTCCAACCATCAATTAATGGTTTTCTAAATTAAATGAAAAAGCGCTAAATTCTGAATTACCTGAATTCAGTATTCAACATCTCAGGACTTCTTCCCCTCCCCCCCATGTCACAGCGACTCACAGAGACACGTGGCCGTGACCCAGGGAGAGTCTAGGAGTTAAGAACTATGTGTGTAAACGAGATGAGTTTTTCTCCACACTTTTAAGCCCTTCCTCTTGGTTAGAACCAACTCACTCAACCTTAATGAAACTAGAGCTACGCTCTACCTTCCACTCATCTAAATTAAAGACTAAATTAAAGCCTAGCGGTTCTACACCACACCTGTGCTGAAGGATGACGCCAAAAAGAACCATCTGAGACCCAGTGCTGAAAAGGGATGATGTCTATATCAGGCGAGGTAGCCCCTGCCCCTCTGTTGGTATCTTGCTTATAAAGGACCAAAAGAAGCTATTCCAGAACAACTAGTGAGTTGTAGAGATGTCAATAAACTTCAAATATACCTGAAAAATGTGGATTTCCTACACTCCGAAGTGAAAACCTCAAGAAAGCAGAAGATTAGCTCTGAAAAGAACCTGTCCCCCAAAAATATGACACCAGCAGGAAGCTTAACAGCAGGAAGAGGAGAATGTGAGCACAAGAGGTGTGGTGTAACCAAGGGAAGAGGGTGGGTGGGATCCCAGGGGACCAGGAGAACTGTGGAACAAGCAGAAGAGCGTCAGAGTCCCCCTGGACCTGTGGAGAGTCTCAGGGTGATGGTACAAGACCTGACGAAGCAGGAGCTGGTGTGATGGCAAAGTCAGAAGAGCGCCCAAGGCACGAAGTCATCTTGTACCAAAACCTGCAAAGACAAACCTGGGGTGGGGGGATCCTGGTTCAAAGGACCATCGTGTCTTGTTCAAGAGTCAGTGGACTCTTTCTGTGCCGTGTGGGTCTGAGAAGGCTCGGATGCTCGTACACCTCGTGGCTGGGAAGGGCAGGGCTGGCGTTGCCTTCATGGAAAATGTGAGGATCTTCTGACACCAGGGAAAATGCTTCATGCTGCAGGTCAGAGCTGCACTAATTTTGTCTTCACACCTGCTGGCTGGGACCTGAAGAACTCTCTGAAGCCACTGGAACAGAGCGGAATCATAGAACGGTTCAGGTTGGAAGGGATCTTCAAGATCACCTAGAAGGCCCGTCATTTTCCTACCACAGTTTGCTCTTCCAAGCCTCAGAGACGCACGGGACAGGCCAGGTGGTGTTTGTACCCTCCCTCCCAGCTTCAAAATCCCTCGCCTCTTCTCCAGCATTACATCTTTTGGGTTCAGAGCCACGGAATTAAAAGAGCGCCTTCTCCCAGGAGACGATCTATTGCCCAATGAATTCACTTTGAACCCAAATCGTTACCCCACAGGGCAGGGATCACACGACTCGAAGAGATGTTAACGAGCCGTGACAAAGCTCTGGCACGGGGATTTTCAAGGCAAGCTGTTCTGCATCTAAAGCAGTCACTAAAGATCACCCAGCATCTGAAAAATGAAGGATCTCACAATGAGTAACCTCTCTCTGCTCCACTCCAGAGACCCGGCCGTAGGAAGCGGGGCTGCGATTTGCACACTGTATCTGAACCTGATTATGTCTAATTTTTTGCACACAGAGCACGGAAAGGATCCTGGCTGAGGCATGGAAAATATGTGGCCGCGTGAGTCACCCTGTAATGGTTCATAAATCCTGAGAGAATCACAAAAGCAAAACATCTAACATTGCATCTTCCCCGTCCCTGCCAGCGGAACTCCACCTCTCGACACGCTCGGCACAAGGATGTGGGAATATGGTGAAAGCAAAGGAAATAGGATCATTTTCTCCTCGGAATAGAAGAATCTCATCAAACGGCAGCCAGGCTCAGATTTGCAACCTTCACAGAAGAGGCCATTCATAAGCCGAGGAGAAAGAAATGAGCTGCTCTTCGGGTTGCCAAACCAAATTCACAGTTCCTACTGCCCGGCCTCCAGCTTCTGTCCACGCTCCCTCGCAAGGCCTGGAGAGTAGAAGCCCAAAAACCAGCAACCTCTCAAGCTGTGACCTCCTGCCCCACTCAATGGGCTCCTACCCACCCAATGACCACGGGGAAGGGCCTTGTTGGGGTTCCTACACTGGTGACAGGAGAGGACTTGGGACATTCCCAGCAGAGCGTGGAAGGAAGTGATGCTCTCAAGGACTTAGAGAAGAGGGGACCAAGTAGAAAATGATCTTAAAGGCTCAGGTAACATCTGCCAGTGAAGGGTCCCTCTTACAAAGCAATGGGAGTTGTCTTCTCCATACAAGCAGCAGGTTTGTGGCAGCAGCACGGCTGCTGCTCCAAGCCATTAGCTAAGAGTGTGCTTAACCCTCTCGGGGTTTTACTGGGTGGAGACGGCACATCTCTGGAAAAACACAGCTCTTCTGGGGCAAGAATGAGTGAAATCCACCACTATCTGCCCAACAGCAGGGTCTTCCTGTGCACCCTTGTCAGGCCCCTTTCCTGCTGGATGGAGCTGCTCTCCCTGTTCCTGGTAGTTTATCAGCGGAAGCACAGGGTCTCCTCCAGCGTCTCCATCAAGCTGTGAGACCTTCCCACTTCTCCTCTCCACGTCATGACACTCCAGGCTGGGGCTGGGGCCCGATTCTTTCAAATGTAAATAGCTCCAACCCACAGAACTTCTAATCAACCTCTGCTGGGAGATGGAGGAGGGCAGCGCAGGAGCTTTGTCCCCTCTTTAGCTCCCTGCAGGAGCTGAAATAAAGAAAGAAGATGACCCCAAGAAACCCAGCCTGGTCTGGGGGCTGCAGGGCAGACAGTAAAACCCCATGACTGCCACAACACGAGGCTGCAAGAACCCTGTGTAAGCACTGGGGAGGTTTCTCTGGATCTACAGCTCTCCCACACTTTGTTTATGTTCCGGTGAGGGGATGATAATGTTCTCAGTTTGCACTAACTGTAGGAGTTTTGAGTCAGGGAGTGGGGAAAGACCTCGCATCTCACACGGAGCCACTTGGGTCTCTCTTGGGTGGAAGGAGGCTTGACGTAGGAGGTCAGAAGTTCAGTTTATGCTCTAAACCAAATTCAAACTGCATTAAATCTGACCACATTTGTTATTTCCAGGAATATTCTGGAGCAGGAAGGAGGCCCCAACGAGTCATTCGAGCCCTTGCCCGACTCTGACGATGAAGTACAGCCCCAATAAACCGGTGGCCTGGGCACTTACGTCCCTCCCCGTCCTGCCTCTGGGGCAACACACACTGGTGCGTGTCGTGACAGCCCCTGCACGCCTCGTCCTTCCCGGGATGAGCCTGGTGCTTCCGTGAGTTAAGGAGCAGCAGAGGAAATGCGTAAGATGGGTCACTATTCCTGCCTTTCCCCCCCCCCCGGCTCCGAGCAGAGCAGAGCACCGCCGGGTCCCACAGCAGGATGGAGACCCTCGGGAGGGGACAGCTGTCACGCCGGCTGGTGCTGTGCTGTGCCTTTTGGGGACTCTGCCTGGCCACTTCAGACTACGATGGTGAGTATGTAACTCTGGGTGAAAAACAGCTTTTCTTAAAATACTGGATACTTGGTACCTTGATAAAACCCCTGAAAACTCAGGTTTTTTTAAAGCTATCCCATGGGAACACACTCTAATTGAGATTGGTGCACTCTCTAGCTGGAGCAGGAGGTGACAGAAGGTGATGGAGCAGAGAAAGAAACTGGGGTGGAAGAAACTAGAAGGAAAAATTAGAGAAGTGAAACAGAGAGCACTTGAAACCAAAATCTTTAGTTAAAATTTAGACTTGCCGCAGTCCTGACTTGACCCTGGAGCGGCCCCAGATCTTGGGGTTTTTTTTGGAAGTCGGGCAGAGGAATTTCTCTCTGGGTCCCCAGGCCATCGCTGTGCAACACGGCGATCGCTTGTGAGCTGTGGGAAACCACGGGGCAGAGGAATCGTGTAAATTTTTGGTACAGTTCCAGATGGCTCCTGCTGCACACCCGATTCTGTTTGCAAGTTTTTTTCTGCCTGCTACACAGAATGCTCCCACTGCCAGGGACCCCAAGGCAAAAAGCAAACCTTAGTGTTTGGGGTGTTAGGTATGAGCCTGCTCTGCGAAACAGGAGGGGAACTGCAGGAACAGCAAGCAACAGGCTGTGTTTTTCCAACAGATTACTCCCAGGACATCACCAATGGGCAGGTGACGACACCACAGATCGCACTGCTTCCCCGAGCCATCCCTGGGGAGAAGGTGACCACCAACAACGTCACGTACCTGCTGGTACCCGAGGCCGTACGCTCTCAGCTGGGCAGCGCGGTCACCGTGCGGCTGGTCCCCTGCCTTTACACCCTCGTCTTCCTGGTGGGGCTGCCTTCCAACGGGCTGGCCCTGTGGGTCCTGGCCACCAGGACGGAGAAGCTGACCTCCACCGTCTTTCTGATGAACCTTGCTGCGGCAGACCTGCTGCTCGTCTTGGTGCTGCCCTTCAAGATGTTCTACTATTTCCTGGGGAACCACTGGCCCTTCGGGGAAGGCCTGTGCCGACTGACCACAGCTTTCTTCTACGGGAACATGTACTGCTCCGTGCTGCTGCTCACGTGCATCAGCGTTGACCGCTACCTGGCCGTGGTGCACCCCTTCTTCTCGCGTTCTTTCCGCACCCCGGCCTTCGCCGCCGCCACCTGCACGGCCATCTGGCTCTGCGCCGCCGCCCTCACCGTGCCCCTCACTCTGCAGCAGCAGTCGTACCCCCTCTACGGAGCCGGGGTCACCCTCTGCCATGACGTCCTCCCCCGGCACGAGGACGACGGGTATTACTTCTACTACTTCGTCTGCCTGATCGCCTGCGCCTTCCTCGCTCCTCTGGTGGTGATGCTCTTCAGCTACTGCTCGGTGCTGCGAGCCCTCCTGCGCAGCGGCAAGCGATACTCCTACTCCATGAAGCTCACGGCTCTCGTGCTCTTCACCCTGGTGGCCTTCTACACCCCCAGCAACGTTCTCCTCCTGGTTCATTACTCCAGCTACAACTCCAAGGTGTACGGCAACCTGTACATCAGCTACATGGTGAGCCTGGCCATCAGCACCTTCAACAGCTGCGCTGACCCCTTTGTCTACTACTATGTCTCCGAAGATTTCCGGGATAAGGTGAGGAGAAGGTTCTTCAGTCACAGAAAGCAAAATACCACATCCCTAAAAACTTCCAAGGAAACCCTCCCTCAAAAAAGTTCCAAAGATTCACTGGTGTAAGCCTCCACCCCAGCTCCCTGCTCCCAGAGCACTCCCAACATACACTGGGGATAAGAGAAGACAACACTGGCATCCCACAAGTCCCACCCGGAGCAGCGAGCAGTGCTTCCCCAGTCCTTTCTCCTGTCTGCACAGCTAAAATGGAACCAACCTGGACCTCCCCGAGAGGTGTGGAGCCCAGCCAAGACACAGAGAGCTGAACACGTATGGATCTGTTCCTGGGACACCGCATGGAACTCCTCAACTGGTCACACAGCGCCAGGGATGCTCTTCTTGCCAACAAGACCTAGGTCTGGTTTTCCTAACGCTGGTTTTGCAGACGTTGCTATGTGTGTTCTCTTTCTTTTGCTGCCACTGCCTCGCTTCTGTCCTCGAACGTGTGTTCCCTTCACCTAAAACTGAAAAAGAACAGGCACTTGCAGAAACAAATTTCTAAACATTTCTAAAGTACAAGGAGGTGCCTCTGAGAAATGTACAGCTCCTGGTCTGAAACGTTCAGTCGAACGTAGAGCACTGGTTTTTCTAGCAAATACATTCTTGGCTTGATTAATAAGCACAGTAATATCAGCCCATTGTTGGCAACAAGTGTAAAAATCCCATTCCCTAATCCCTATTTTTGCAAATGACCCTTGGCATCCATAATATCTTTGGGGAAAGACTGTATTAATGGATTTTTAAAAACTTATTATGTCTGTATTAAAACAGGAATTGAAAAAACCCTCTCTGTAGAACTCCCCACTCCTTTTGTGTAATGTCACACACAACTGAGAGCTGTCTCCTGGGAATCGGGACCAACCCTGTTCCTTATTGGAACCTGTTGCAAATTTGACAAAACGCAGCCAGCTCCTCTCTTGGGCACAACTAGGGCAAACCCCAGCTGGCAGCAAGGTACACTATGAGCAATAAACCCCCTCGGAGTTCCTAAATTCTTTCGTTTTCCTGGTACAGACACAACGGGTGTCCTCACCATAACCCATGAGCAGACAAACTTACATCCTTCCGTGTGAACAATAAGAAGAGGCAGACAAGATGGTATTAAAATCAGTTTTTAATATTTATCAGAATCTAAAACAAACCCTTTTCCGGACTCAAAGAAAAGGTGATAGAAGTGTTGGTGTGTACATGTGAGCGCGGGGGCCAAAGGCAGAGCTCATCTCCTGGGGGTGCAGAGGATGGGCCAGCTCCTGGGCACAGGAGACCTGCTGCAGCCAGGGCTGTTACCACTCACTCACAAACAAGTGCTAAAACCCAAAAAAACCCAACCCCAGCCCCCCAAACCAACCTGGCCTGAGGTTTTCTAAATAGCTGATCTATTCCCAATACTGAAAACCAGGTTATTGTGCAGGAAATGTCAATAGTTGACATCAGCAAAGCAAGTGCTGCTGTTTCAGTAACGTTCTTCAAGCCAGCTGAACATTCTTCTGGTGGTTGTTTCTTTTCTTGAGGCTGGTTAAGGAGGAAGCAAAGAGGCAAGACCAAAACACTCGGACAAGAAAGAACAAGGGAACTATTGCTTTAAAATAAATACCACAGTAATGATTACTCTGCATAATGTACACTTACAAATATATAAATATTAATTTCACTGAAAGGGCTGCAAGCAAAAATCACTGCTAACTCGTGCTGCTGCAGCTACTCAGTAACAAAACTCAATGTAAGTAGGAATCTCTGGGTCTTACAAACCCACTGGCACTTTTCTCCTTTTGCACTGAGGGACCACCAGGAAAAGGGAAGGAGAAGCATCTCTCTGACAGAGGGAAGCAAACGTCCCTAAAGCCAGAAACAACTGGAAGCCCAAAGCAGCAGCAGCTCTGCTGCCCTGGCTGACTTTCCACCACCGAGTTGGTGTTTTCCTTGGTTAAAAAAATTAATAAGAAAATCAATCTATTCTATCCAAACTATGACTGGTTGGTCTTCACAAAGCTGGAGCCTGAGGTTTCAGCGTTCTGATGTCCTTGTGTTCTCAGGGAATGTGACTGATTGAAGTTTCAGAATCAGAATTGGGCCAAAGCCAAAATAACATCGAGTCTGATAAGGCTCAATGTCCAATGGTTCTCCTCGACCTGGTCCTAAAGAGCTTCTGTGTTCCAGGTAGGATTTTGAAGAATGGAAGAAAAATCATCTAGGAAAATTTTCTTCCTAGATAAGAATTAATGATGATTACAAGAAACATGAACAACAAATCTGGGACAGGGGAAAGCTATGGACATCAGCTGGAGTGAAGAGGGCAGAGACCTGCTCCTTTTCTCCTGCGATAGAGGAGAAAAGGCAAACGCACCTGTGTAATTGCAGGTGCCTTTATTCAAACCCTGAAATAAAATGATTTTTTTTTTTTAAACTACAGAAAGGAGCTGGTTTGGTGTGACAAGTCTAGAGGGAGTCGGAGGGTGCCGAGAGCAGATGGACTAGTGATTTCCCTGAAGTGCCAAAGCTCTGAAGAAGAACTCAAGATGTGGTCGGGGCCCCAGAGACCCTGGCACAGACCTCCCCCGTGCTGCCCTGCTCTAACTGGCACTGGTTAGGGATGCTCAGGCTGCTCTGCCTTTGCCTTCTGAGAGTCCAGGTCTCTCTGGTTTTTATTCTTCACAGAGGCCCCCCAGAACAAGGCCACGATTGATGGGCTGGCACCATCGGGAGGAATTATTTAGCTGGCAGCAACGGGGAGGTGTCTGCATCTTGGATTAGTGCATTACATATTCCAGAGCTGGAGGAAAGTGGAGAAAGTCAGGTTTAATACTTGGCTGGAACTCCCGCCCTCCATCTCCTTGTCCACAGCGGTGATGCTGTCGAACTGCCCAAAGATCTATGAGAGGACCAAGAAATAGAAAATGACTTCAAATTATCTATCCAGAAGCACACAACGGTGGAGACAAGGAAACCAAAGCCAGAAAGGGACAGAGGACAAGAGACTAGAGAATCCAGAATGCAGGCGGGAAGCCGGTCACACAGACATTATCAGGGTGACTGAACACCTCATTCTCCCAGGCTCAAAGCATTAAAAGCTGAGGCTGGACCCAGCAAACAGCAGGGTTTGCATTGTGCAGCTTCGATATTTAGAAAAGAAACAAACAAACAAAAAAATAACCACACAACTCTTGTTGCAGCTCACACTCGGTCTGTTATTCACCCAGGGGATAAATATTGACTCAGCCCCGTGTGTGTACACAATAGCCGGTGTCGGCCGGGCCAGTCGCTCACAGGAGATGGAATTTAGTTTAAAGGCATTTATTTACCTGCCAGACAGGAATGCAGCCGCCAGTGCTTCCGCTGCGCTGTGCGGACACAGTGAGGACGGGGGCTGTGCAGGCACCCCGAGGAGACGGGGCAGAACCCTCTGCCGGGCAGCAGCCACCATGGGATCTGGCGCGGGGAGCTCAGCGCCGCCGGGAGGGAAGGCTGGGAAACCCGCCAGCACAGCAGTCCTGAGATTTCTGGGAACTTTAAGGCCCAAGACCTTCATCATGTCAACTACATTCTGCAAATATCTGGCCCCAGACAAAAAGGACTGGAAACTACGTATGCCCAGCTTCTGGGATACCTCCTGGTTTGTTCCCATGCAGACATTTTTCTGGAATAAAATTGCCTTTATTCTGGAATGGAATGTCTATGCTGGGATAGATTCTTGTCATGGTTCCTGTGTAAACAAGCCCTAAAAATGAATGGAGCTGGGCTTTTTCCTGTTTCCATTCACTAATAAACACCCTCAAAAGGAGTTTCCATCCCACTCTGGGTCCTGGTAACAATAGAATTGGGAAGATAAAATATTAATCCTATTTTGCAACAGGCCATTGCATATAACTCCTCCAAAGAGAACAATGCTGCTCCAGGCAGGAAGGGAAACAAAAACATCTTGGTTCCTGCCCTTTTGGAAACACAAAGCTTTTGGTTTTAGTTTTATCACGTCGCTTGGGGCAGGTCAGTCTAAGGGAGCCCACTCTGACACCAGTGACCTGTACTGGGCAGCAGACCAGATTACCATATCCAGAACGACCATTGCAAGGGGAATCCTACTGGGAGCTGACTAAGTGTGACTGGTGGCAAACGGTTAAAAGGACTGTGCCGTGGGTCAGCTTTATTTTCACGCTGGGGTTACAGGGAGGAAAGGGGCTGAGAAGGCCCCGAGCAGCCCTCGTCAGCACGAAGTGCAACACCAAGGGGGCTCACCCTCCTCATCCTCGTCACTGCTCTGGCTGGAGTTTTCCCCCCCCGAAGCCTGTGGTCCTACGGTGGGCAGACAAGCCCCTCAGCCCTGACAGGGGATTTCACTTTCCTCTGGTAAAATGTACCCCCCGACAACTTCCCCGAACACGGAGCCACCAGGGAAGTTCTTCTCTTGCGTGACATTGTTGTGGGTACAGCAGACTTATGGGCTGGGGAAGATGATTTAGCCTCTCGCTATGTCATAATTAGCAAAACACACTGATTTTTATTATTATAATTTGAGAGAAAACTTCTCAGCCATCTTTCCTCAAACAGCAGTTCAGCTAAGCACAAGGCCTGGACTTAGCTTCTAAATGTAGCTAGGAAATGGCATTTGCAGTATTCTGATAGTAGAGAAAACACTTTGAAACGGTCTATAGGTTTGAATTCCAGCCCCTATTTTTTCTCACCTAGAGGGCACAGCATATTGGTCTCCCATCCTTGGAAGTACTCCAAAGAGGATGCACAAAAAGGCAAGAAAATGGACAGAAAAAAATAACGCTGAGTGTCCCCCCCCTTAGCGCTCCAGGTCCCCCCCCACGGGGCAGCAAAGCCTACAGTTCTGAGTGCATCAGGAAGTAGTCATCGTTCGGTTTCTGTTCTGCAGCAGGTCGTCTGTAGGAACAAACTCATACAGGAGTTGATTCTGAGCCTCTTCTCTTCATTTAAATTATATATTTCTGTTGAAAAGAGAACATAATGAAGAAAAGTCATTTTGCCCGTGACATACCTTTGGGACACATCACTGGGGCTGGGCAGAGAAAAGCTTTTAAGGTCACTTTTTATTCTCCTAGCGATGGAGACATTCAGGTCACGAAGACTTTTATATGCTGCCCTAGTAAGGTCTTGTTCCTGGTGATTCCTTGCCAAAGAGGTTAGGAATTCAGTTGTAAGAACGCCCCTTTTGAAGAACTGAATATAGATGATCCAAGACATGAGTCAATATTATATTATTATACTACATGTTGACACTTAAACCAGCTTTATGACCCCCCCCGCCCTCGGGCTCACCATTCTACTGTGGTCACTGCTTCCTGAATCTTGTCCACTTCTTTTGTCGTGCTTGTTGTTGTCAGTTCTGCCACAATCTCAAAAACGTCCCCTTCCGATGCGTAGGGGTCGGGGTCGTACTCGTAGGAGTAGTAGGAGAGGTCTGTCTGCAGGGGAGGGCCTTCCTCTGCTGGAAAGGAAAGAGCAGAGCCTCAGGTTGTGCTTTAGTCAAAGAAACTGAATTTCGGCATCACAGAGAAGGGGAATGATGTAAGAGGAAAGGAATTTTAATCAGGAGACAAATCAGGGGTCAAAGGAGTTCCTTACACAAGCAAAGGAGGCTACACATGTCAACGGACATGTGCGTGCCGAGCTTCACACGCAAGGAGAAAAGCTGCTGTAAAATCAGAATTTTCAATTTCCCAGTCTGAGACCTGGGCACTGGAAAAAAATATGAAAGGAATCATAGAAAAAAGGAGCCAAAGTCTCATTTTAAAGTACCCAATTAACTGAGGTGCTTAGGTTAGGAACCAGTTCACCCTGAGACCCGATTCTGGTAAGATAAAAGCAAGAGGCATCCTTGAGAACACCAAATGTCACAGAGGAGTTACTCTGCACCCCAAAAATGCACCTCTGTCCTTTGACTTGGTCCAGGCCAAATACCTCGGTTAAAAGGAGAGACCAATCCATATGAAGATGTATACTGTGAGTGTTCTCTTAAGCACTGTTTTTATAAAAGTTACAAAGTTAGAGGGCAGACTGTGATGGAGCACGTCATGAAGGAGATCAGCGAGATTTCCTTTCAGCCCATGAAGAACAAAGATTTTGGCACAACGGGCCAGGACCCTGCACCAAAGCCATTCACTTCTCCTTCAGCTTGAACTAGCAGTAGCTGAGACATCTCCTCCAGCACGGTCACACCCCACTGAGGGACTCCCATCGTTTAAGATGGGAACAGAGGCATCACAAGCAGAAACATGCATTTATCCTCCTGGCATTCACTCCTGTCTGTACGAAGACACGGGCAGGTCACACGGTGCATATCCCACCCCAGCCAGGCTGTGCCGGGTGATTCCTCACTACCCGAGGGATGGACACTGTCCCACTGCAAGATAAAACGTCTAGGAATATCAATAGGTCCCCATTTTCTAAACCGTTCCTTGAGCCAGGTCAGCCATCCATCTTTCCTGCTTGCTCTCCACTTTAATCCAAACCAAAGCAATCACTGAAATATAGTTGCTGGAGGGAGGAAAAGTCTCTCCCCCCCCGCCCCCCCCACCAGGGTTGGCTTTATTTAAGGAAAATGCTCATCAAAGCTTTTGAAAGTGTTTGTTCTCTAGAAATAAAAATATTTGAAGGCTCTTCCCCGTTGCCTCCCACATCCTCCCAGCAACAGGCTCAGCCCAAGGCAGGGGAACGCTCGCCTGAAAGCGGAGTCAGTCTCTTGTGTTCGCTGCTTCTTGGCCTTCTCCATGTGAGAACCTGCCAGATCATGAGCTCGCTCTATGAATGGCTGATTGCTGTCCACCAGGGATGGAATTAACATCACAGACCTCGCTCTTCCCAGGAATGCAGTCTTGGAATCAAAGCAAAGAGGAAAGGCCGACGTTTCCTGTTGCATACAAACCACTCCCCCATCTCCAAATGCTTGTGCCTGAGCCAATGTTTGCTGAACACCGATGGGGTGAAAGGAAAAATGGCCCCCGGCCAGTTCAATCAAGCCTTAACGAATAGCGGTGCTGGGAATAACGTGCCTGCCGGGGGTGTTGTGAGATGACTCCACCTGGAAGCAGAGTTCACCCCGACGTCCCTGTTAAGACCTAGCGATAGGTGGTGGCATTTAATTTTTAAAAAAGTAATAAAATAATGCCACAACCAACTAAAAGCATCGTAATTCCACCTAGAATTTTCTTCCAGCTACTGGTTCTTCCAACTGCAAGAGCAGAACTGCACAACTAATGAGGCTCCAGATGTGTTGGGGGTCAGGCTGGAACCAGCACTGGTACCACTGGGTGCTGCTGCCCCACACATCCATGTTGTTTTCCCATCAAATACATGTGAAAACACAACATTTCTGTGATATCAACATACTGTTTTCCAACATCAGTGGTGATACACTTAGCACTTTCAGGAGAGAAGATTTAGACAATTTCAGAAGAGCAGTAACAATCTATGGAAGCGATCAAAGAGAGCTGTTAATCAGAGCTACGGAGGATGCCTGAGGCTCTGAAACCCACTCGTATTTTTGTAGCCTGGTGTGCCAATGATCATTGGAACCACAGAGAGAGGTGCTGGAGATGCTGACACTCCAGTTAGCAATCCAAATCCTGCTCCAGGAGCTTTAGGTCCATACAAGCACAACAGGACCATGCTGTGGAAGCACACAAGCAGAGCTTCAGTGCTTTGAGGCAGAGGTGGGTCTGCACTACCCATCAAAACCCTCTCCCATCCCTCCCAGTCCCAGTAATCCACCAGTGAGAAAGAGCAGCTGAGGAAGGGAGGTCAGACAAGTTTTTTCAGCCGAGTCTGTCCCCTGCACACTCCCCTCTCGATCAAGAGAATATTTCTAAGGATGCAAAGAGGTTTTACCCACCTGTACAAAATGAGGCTGCAGTTTTAAGATCAAACCTCAGCTCTTCTGCCTGACTTGCTGCAACATCTGCTGCAGGCTTCTGAAAGGCATTTTAAAATGCTTTGACGACAGCTAGGTGATGCAAGAGGCACCTCATCCCGAGTTTCCAGGGCCACCTACGTACAATTGCTTACCCTGCACAGCATAACTCAAAAGCTGTCGTTTATTCTACCCAACTCCCTGGGGTTCCATAGGAACTACGCTGCCAGTCTGTGGCTGCCAGAGAGAGCCCCCAAACGTTACCAAGTTCCCCACTGTTTGCTGGAAGGAAGCTGGCACTCATTGTTTCCATTGCTGGGGTAACAGATGAGCGCTAACAATGAAAGCATCACTCACAGCCAGCCCAGCCTGCACAAGTCATACGGCAAATACAGAAGGATTTCAGACTATATATAAACACCACGAGGTTTTCTCCGAGAAAGCGGTATTTCCTGAAGATTAACACACCGAGGCGGTTTCACCAACCTGCCCTAAGCTCGATTTGGCCCCTGGAGTTTTGCATCCTTTTAGGAAATCACAGATTTAGCCATGGCTCATCAGAACTTTCACTAGGAACCCCGAGCACCTGAGCCGACTTAAACCAATCACATGCTTCAATGCTAACAAACCAGAGAGTCCAAAGGAGACCCGTGTGGAAGGAGGGATTCATTCATTTGTTAAACTTTGATTCATGTACCGTGTGGTTGACCTCAGAGGAGCCCAGAGGATTAATGAAAATCACATGCTGGGCGCTTTTCCTGATGCAGGATTTAGTCAGTTTGAGTTCTGAATGCTCACTCTGCCATGGCTGCTCAGACAGCGCAGCTCGAAAGAGAATCTCTGCCTTCCAGGAGCTTCTCGGATGGAACCCTCACACATCCTAGAACAAAGCCAGCTCTAAATGCTTGTGCTGGGACAAACACATCCTTATGGCATATGGGTTTGTTAATCTAACATCTGTATAAAATGCCACACACACAAAAAAATAAAATCAGAATTTCCACTTTTGCTCTTATTGTTAGCCTTATGAGCCAACAGTGCTTTTGTCTGTTTAAGACAGAAACCAGAGGCTTATTTTTCTTAGACAGATACTTTAATGCAGATTATTTCAGAAACAGTGTTTAAAAATTTTTGGATTCTGGACTACTGTTAACAATTTTTTTCCCAGGTAACCATATTTTTACTACCAAATTTTTTATTTTAAAATAATGTAATTGCAGTGCCATTCCGCAAAGCAACAGGAAGACACTTCACATGGCCTCGCACACCATCAGCACCCTACAGAGAGTCTGGGAACACTGCTTTAAAAGGCTCAGATTGCAAACACAGTTTCTGTGCTGAGGACATAGTATTTGCACAGAAAACAAGCTTTTAATTCATCTCCATTATTCTAACAGACAGCATTCTGATCTATATACTCATAACATGAAGTCCAGAACCGAAAGGAGGGAAAACAGGAGAGACATTACCCACTTTAAGGTGGAATGACCTCTAGAAACAGCCACAATGGAATATTCACCATGATTTTACACCTTCATAAGAAAACTGCCCATCAACTTCTCTAGAGCAGAGGAAGGGGAAAGAACAGGATGGTGTCTCTCACGTTGGACACATCCTAACCTGAACTCTGGTGCTCAAGAAGGTCTTGAGAAGGCACAGAGGCTTCTCTTGAAGAATTAACTTGTTTTACCGATTTGTTAGGGAGCTAGAAGCCAGGGGAAAATTAATGAGTGGAAAGCAGCCAGGAAAAATCTAGTCCAGTTTATTTACTAGAAACAGCATGAAACAAACTATTCTATTGACCTTCCACTGCTTCTTGGTGAGATTTATTGTGAGCCATGAGCAAGTTCGACATGAGTCTTGGAAAAAACTGTATGAATATAAGCACCAAATAAAATGAGCAGCCAAATTCCTGGCTACTCCATCTACTGACCTTAAAGTTTTTGCTCACTAAGGCCCTTTATTCCAAAGAGCAGCTTGGAGAGAATCAAGTCTGCCAGCTCAATTTTTGCCCAGAACTGCTAGGGACAAAGTTAATCCTCCTGGATTCTAGTTCTTGCAATGGTTTGGTCTGTTGTCATGTCCTGTGAAGTTGTTTGGTGAAACACATTACATCAGCCTGGTTTAAATGTCATCTTTCCAGCTTAATATTGGAGAAAAGACTTGCTCAAACATACCAAGGCTGAGAAAATCGGAGGGTTACTTGCCCACTCCTGTGAACAGTTACCTAAACTTTGCACGTGCACTGAATCGAGCAGGTCTCATGCGGGATTTCCTGAAAGGAAAAGGACTAGAAGAGCTACTCTTCAAGTTATCATTTTAAGTTTCCTTAACCTCTTTGTTTTTCTGTTTTCTGAACGTTCTGTCTTTTAGAACACATGAGGAAATTCTGCGTCTTTATTTAAATGTGCATAAGAGCCATATATACTTTTATATAGTGACAAGATAAGCTTTGACATCGCTGAAGAAAAAGGCCTTGGATAAAACCAAAGGAATGACATTACCTGCTGGAGTTTGTTGAACGCTGGGTTGCTCAGCTGTGTGGGAGTGTGTCTCCCTTTCTTCTGGCAAATTCTTGGCTGTAAACAAAAAGAAAAATGCATGCATTGGTCATAAATTATGTTAATGAATCTCTAGAAAATGTCTGCATTTCCAGAGGTGGTGTACTCAGTCACTGAGCTACCACACTGCACATCTTGAAAGCCCAAGCAGAATCTCCAAGGAATGTTACATTTCATGGATGTCATTTTTATCTAGGATTATTCCCTACAGATAAAACAGCTCGTTTTGACTGGTAAAAGTGTATTCGCAAGAACAGAAAACCAGTTATTCTGAGCTTAGCAGAAAGGCAGCTGGTCTTATAACTTATCTCCTATAGTATGAGGAGCAAAATAACACAGAGGAGGCTTTGAACTCTCCTTTTTTCCCTGCCACGTGTATGTAATTATTATTTGCTTAGACAAGGATTTGTAGTGAACTACAACTCTTGATCAGGGGGTGTAACAATAGGATGAGGGGTAATGATTTTAAATCAAAAAGGGGAGATTGGGATGAGATCCGGGGAAGAAATTCTTTGGTGTGAGGGTGGTGAGAGCCTGGCCCAGGTTGCCCAAAGAAGCTGTGGCTGCCCCATCCCTGGAGGGGTTCAAGGCCAGGTTGGAGGGGACTTGGAGCAACCTGGTCTGGTGGGAGGTGTCCCTGCCCAGGGCAGGGGGCTTGGAACTTGGTGATCTTTAACATCCCTTCCAACCCAAACCAGTTTGTGACTCTGTGATTGTAACAGAAAAGGGAATTGAATGAAACCTACAGGCAGAACATTGAGACATGGGCATCTGTTCTATCCTTGTGTTATTCCTGCACGATGCGACTTCCATCTGGCAGTGGTTGGGGTAGATCTGTCCATCCGATCCACACACAGGCTCCCCGTCGTAGCCACAGTCTCGCGAGCACATGCACTGCTCAAAGTACTCATCCTCCAAACAGCCAAAAATGTTATTGCACGGTCCAGAGTGAACAAAGCCTGAAAAGCAAAGAAAAACAGCCAAAGCAATATTTTTGCATAGCATGGGGAGGGGGAAGATGGAATGGCAATTTTCTTTTATTTCTCTAAGTTTTCATCTTGAATTCCCTAAGATTTCTCATAGGAATTTACAAATTTGTGAGAATAAAAAGCTCCAGGAACGAAGTTGTCTTTCCAAAAGAACCACACTGCAGCAGATTCCAGATACAGGATAAAGCAACTGTTTTGTACGACACAGAGGACAGAGAGAGGAATGTACAGTTTCTGGGGAAAGTTGCTCTTTTCACAGACGCATGAAATTGTTCCATTTTCTTACAGTTAATAGTGGAACTCTGTTGCAAGATACTTTAGAGAAAGAAAACAAAATTGCATTTTAAAGAGTTTTAACCTTTATGTTTATGAACACATCTTACTTTGTGCAGGTTCTTCCAGAATTATTCGTTATATCTGAAGCTAATACTAGTCACTTCGGTGACTAAAGAGCAGACTACGTTGGTCTGTTTGACTGTCACTAGTTTGATACTGCTACCCCGTAAACCTTTGTAAAACTTCCACTAACACACACAGTGAAAGAGAGCATTTCTCTAAATATAATTTTCAGTTCTGAACTCCTGGAAAGTATGTCTGTGGGCTCCACTTTCCAAAAAAATAAAATAATAAAAAAAATCTGCTTGGCTTTGGTGCAACTTACCACCCCACTGGCTAGCTGAGCTTTCCACCTCATTGCACGTTGGCCCATCACACAGCTCCCGAGCCAAGGGACTGTTCTCACTCACGTTGTAGAAGCGAGTTGCTTCAAAAGCTGCAGATCAGCAAGAAAAAGAAATCCCAACTGAGTTTTAAGCCTAGAGCTCTAATGCTGAAAAAAAATATCTAAGGAAAACGGGCACCCACCTGGCTCATAGTAATCATACACTTTGATAGGAACAGGAGCTGTTTTCCCAACTATATGCTCTCTGAAAGCTTGGAACTTCACACAGGTCATGCACTGGCTTGGAATCTGTAGGAAATGGAGTGCATTTTTTGGTTATAATGTCTTGTATGTTAAGTGAGAAGAGAGACAAATAAACATAGCCCGAGTCCCATATGTAACACTTGGGGAGAACAAAGCCACCTCCAATCCTAGGTATAGAAACAAAGATAATGAATAAACCGGGATGAATTAAAATATGTGATACTTTGCTGGCCTTTAAAGCACAGACTTGCCACACAACAAAGTCAGAAAGTCAAAACTGAAGGTCCAGACATATTCTCTGGCTTACCTAACATCACCCGTCATCAGCCAGTTCGTTAGTGCAACCAGCTAACGATTTAGTGCTGCTGACCGAGCCAGGAGAGATCTCATCTTCCACACTGAGGTAACGTGTGGTGAGATTGGAATTAGACTGCATTTTTAGTTCATCCTCCCAGCAATGCTTGTGGTACCTGGAGGTGAGATTCTTTTGAGGCAAAAATTAAGTGATCTCTGCCCGGAAATTCTATATAAGGCTGAAGCGAATGACCTGCCTCTATTGCACTTTTGTTTCCAATCAAACCCCCAACACCCACCTGCCTCAAAAGAGGCTCAAGTTAATGCTTTGTGAGAATCCTTGTCTGTGAGGGACCAGCAACACCAACAGACTGTATCTACACCTGATCCACTGGTCATTTGCCTTTCATTGAAAAGCCATATATTTATAAGAAACAGAGTCATTACCTCATCAAAATAAAAAAGGACTTTTCTTCCATCCACTTCATATCTTTTTAATCCAATTTGCTTGTTCATCAATAACTGGGAGGAAAAAAATATAAACAGGTTTAGTTTCATCTCATTTTATAGAAAACAGTTTGAAATTAGAGAAGAAGAAAGATTTTAGACTGCTCAGAAAACTGATCGGACACTAAATCTCAGGGGTTTCTTCTGCTGGAAAAGTAAACTTCAGTAAGAGAGGGGGAATGCAGAGAGGAAGGCAGTTGCTGTCATACAACTGAGGAAAAAGCCATCTCGGTTCTTTCCCATGGGGGATGAGGAACACTTGCAAGGTGCACAGCACTGAGTGTCCTTCCTGGTCCCTGGTCTGTTTATCTCCCTCAGACTATGCCTGACACATCACCCATAATCTAATTGAATACTTCCTGAATTGTTTTCAGTACCAAGGCTCAAGCAAGACCTCAGAGACCCCAAAATATTTGGTAAAGTCTCTTATTTACACTCCTTCAGTCTGCCAGGGAACGATGCTGCCGGATCACACCGGGTATTAAAGGTCCCCTTCTCCCACCAGCTGTAAAATCCAAAGCATTCTTCTGCCAGGAAAATTAATCCTTACATTTCAAATGAGCAACCATTTGAGAGAGCCCTGGGCATCCTGCCTTTGGACGCCTGGGGTCAGGAGACACATCTTCTCACCCTCTGAGGCCCAGAGATCTGCCATTTGCATTGCACCAGTCAGGCCCACAGACCACCTCTTCTCGTGCTTTTTATTTATTGGGGAAGATCTATGTATCTAAGGAGTCTCAGAATCCAATCTAAGGGTACTTCCCAAATCTGGGGTGCTGCTGCCCACAATCTACCCCAGCCCTTTGTAGAAATGCTGTAGCTCATGTCCCCGTGCTGAGGCAGGTCTGTAGGTATCTCATCAGCACGGTCTTCGGAGGAAAGTGTGAGAGCCCCTGTTTATGGAATTAGTGCACCTCCTCAAAGAATCTAGTAACAATCTCCCTGCTATGGAATGCTAATGAATCGCCATTTTATTTTAAAATTTCCAAAAGAGATACTCCTGTGATTTGTCATATTTGGCATGTTAACGTCTCGATATTATAACGACTGACGTGCTACATGTACTTGATCAGTCAATGAATCATTACTATTTTGATAAATTGTATTCAAAACACATCTATTGTGTGAAAAACTTTTAATTCCAGAAGCTGGGAAGGATGGGGGTCTGTGGAGAAGGACTCTTGTGTTTTAATCCCAGTTTGGGGAGCAGAGTAAGGGCCAGAGCAGATACTTTAATTCTATTCTCCAAACTGTCCTTTACTTTAACCTCGCTGTCACGCAATCCCATTTGTGACATGGGGATAATATTTCCTTGCCTTTTTATTTTTTTTAATGTTCCTAAGTTATTTTGAGATCTTAGAATGAAAACTCTGTGGAAAGGAGAACAAAGCATCATTACGACTATGCATGAGAAAGAATGACATGAAGCAAAAAGCAATTTCTACTGAAATTAGCCCAAACCTGCTCCCGACAGCTTTAACTGTGAATTTCTCCAGCGCAGTGCTTCTAGCTGTAAAAGCCTGCACACAGCTTCCTGCTATTACTGTAACAAGCAAAGGAACATGTGTTTAAGTCCCACACAATATGGAAAGGGCCAATTTAATTTGTCCTTATAATTTTAGGGGCCTGATGGTGGCTGTTATTACTCAGCAGTGGATGGCTGCAGACAGTCCTTTTATGAGGGCCCGGAGAGGCTGGCGCCACCGGGAAATGCTCAGCTCAGCTAAAGTTGCATTTTTCTGGTGAAGCTTGATATATACCAGCCTGTGGTGACCTCCTGACCTTGTCGACACCCAGCATTATTAGAAGGATTTGTGGCTGCAGAGCCAGGGGGGCTGCCCTGGCTGGGGAACAGAGCCTTCATTAACCATGGCGGCCCCGGAGCCGCGCGTGGGCCCGCTCTGCGCACACTGCTCCCTTGTCAGGCCCAACAACACACAGGGAAATCTGATTTACAGCCCTGCCCTCCGCGCCGGGAGGAGAGGGAAAGAGCCAGGGGAACAAGAAAATGCAGCAGTGGGGGCGACAGGACCGGCCTCCGCCGAAGGTGGTGTCCCAGACACAAGACAAAACTAGTACTGGGCCTTCAGTGGAAGAACTTCATTTTTCTCAGCATGGTTTGGATTTACATTTGGTAACCACGAATAGGTTGTGTCTTGCATCTTCACTGCCTGCCTATATATATGCTTGAGCTTTGTCCCTACATATCTTTTTTTTTATAGATGCAAAGGGTTTCTGCAATAAGACAGGTGGAATTCAGCTCTTCAAGGGGAACGTTGCCCCTCAAAGATGTGATTTCCTTCCTAATTTAGCAAAATCTCCTACTGCCCAAAGGAAGCAACTCCATTCTGGTTCTGGAAATGGACTGCTCAGTGCTGAGTCCCAAGCGGGGAACCCTCTCTCCAAATCGAGGCATCGATGTATGGGTTTTTTTCCCAAAGATCTTCCAAAACAGTGGGTTTTGAACCAGCTCTTTTGCACCTGAACAAGGACTGAAGAAGCAAAGCAGTACCCACTGAATGAAGGGCTGCAGGGACCTAACTTGGATCAGCTCTGTGCTGCGGGAGCTCAGCCTTCCCAGTTAAGGGAGAGAATCAGCTCCTTTTTCCATTAAGCCAGAGGGAGAAAGGAACACAAATCACCTGCTATTCTGTGCCCAGAGACCCCCCCAGATGGGGACTCTGTTGCTTCTTTACTCATAGATGCAGGAACATGAGATTCAACAAGACGCCACAAGGGAAAGCACAACCTCCCCATCTGCTTTATACTAGAGAAGGGCTTCCCAGCTTTTGGAGGCAAAATACTTTTTACCTCTTTACTAGTTCTCAAGGATTTTACACCTCTTTAGTTACATAGTTCTTAAAAACTCTATTTGCAGCATAAAAACCACCAGTGAATACACCGCGATGCTTCCACAAAACAGAAAGCAAAGCTAGAGATGAGGGTTCGTCTCCCCTAGAGGGCTGGCTGGGTAAGAGGCACATTCTGTCCACCTCACTCTGCCTTGCAATAAACATGATGTTCTCCCAGAAGGAAAAAAGAAAAAAAAAGAAAAAGAAAAAAAGAAAAAGGCAAAAAATTCCAAGACACAGAGCCTCCAAAGAAATGGAATCCAGATGTTGGAGATAACACAGCCCACTAAGAAGCCATAAACAGCTCCTGTTAGAGCACATTTTCACTTCAGCATTTCCAAATGGGTCTCATTTAATTACTGTGCACTGTGCTCAGTAATAAACCTTCATTTGGCCACGTTCGGTACTTTTGTTAATCTTGCTCAGAACATCTGTTTACTCATTTCAGATAAATATTTTTTGACAAGTGAAATCTTCTCCCTCTCCCAATTTTAATGGCATCGTTTCGGATAGTGCTCTAACATTCAATGGCATTTGCTTCCTCTGGCTTCCCAAAGGGAATCCCTGCCAATTGGAGTGCCAAGTCCTGGCCCAAGATCATGCCTTGAACTCTCATTGCAACATCTTACCTGCTCCAGGCTCTCAATATCTGCGCGGAACCCCGAGAACAACGGCACTTCCAAGACAGCCATGTTAGAAGATCCAGAGTGCAGCCACCTTCCCAGGAGAGCAAAGAGAGAAAGAATGAAAACCAACTCAGGATCCAAGAGAACAAACGGTGCATGGACAGCTCAGGATGGAGAACTGAAACAAACTAAAGAGGAAAAAAATATTAAAAGGATCTACTCTTCTTTGAAGGATTTGTTGAAAGCCACAGTCTCCTTTGTTTTACAAAATCTTCTTTTCTGCTGTTACTTCACAAAAATTAAGCACAATTCACAGAGGGCAGAGAAGTAGGAGATGCCCAGGCAGAGACAGAAACACAGGAGGGATGTAGTCTCCTGTGGGGATGCCTGCATTATTTTCAATTAATCAATGAGAAAATGCATTTTGTAAAAGGAAATAACCCCTTGCAGTAGAATAAACTTCTGTTCTTTCCCAAGTGGAGGGGAGTAAATGGATTGTGCTGTAAGAGGAATGTTACTTCCCAACACCAGGCAGAGTCATTCAACCCTGGGGTTTCGTAAATGGCCATTTCCCCTCGGCATCTAACTGACACTGAGAAAAGCATCTTTGCTAATGAGTCAGCAAACTCGCTCCCTAGTTACTAACATTAAAGAATTCACTCTATACCATCCTCTAGAATACCAATGAAGACTCCAAAAAGCCACTGAAATTCAGAGTTGTTCTGCTGAAGTGTGCATTAAAAAAAAAAAACCCACAAGAAGGCGTGGAGAGAAAGTTTATTTGGGCCGTCGAGAAAGATTTCAGTTTTTTGCAGTATGGCAGAGGAGTTGATGCTGTAATGAAGCTCCTGCTAATTCCAGAACAATGCTCCTTTTCTCTGCACTCACCCAGAGTCAGCTCCAAACTCTCCCTCCTTGGCAGATTACCTGTTTGCTCCTTAGTCACACTGCAAGGACAAGGAGCTTGGACCCAGGAGGGCTTATTAGCTCATGCCCAGCACCGAGAAAACACGGTGCACAGCTGCCAGGCCCAAATTTGCCAGGTCTGAACTGGCTCCTGCAGGGCTACTTGGAAGCCTCTCTTCGGAGACCCCCACTGCTGGGGTGGGTGGTGAGTTTGCTGAAGCCCTGGATGTAACACCACAGTCAAGCTCATACACCCACAGCAGCACAAGGTGATGGAACATCCAGTTGGCTTTGTGTAAACCAGTTCAGGGCTGAAAGTCTCCCAGAAGACATTACACCTTGTTAATCCTGATCTAACTCCATGCACCATACTCCCCAAAAAATCCTATAGTGTCTCTTTACCTGCATTTTTCCCATTCTGTCTTCTATCACAGCCTTCTATTTCCCATACTGCTTTTTCCCTAACTCCTCAAAAGTGCCTCACGGACTTCACTTAAACAACACTTAAACAATTACATTCTGAAGCTCAAAATATTTCAATTGTCATCCTTAGATGCACTGCTCTATTCGCATTGCCTAACTAAGATGATGAAGGAGTTAAAAGAGCATCATTACAGGAAGAAGGGGAGGAAAGGGAAGATTTCATTTGCTTTTGTTTTCTTTCCAAGCAATCAATCTCCCTGGACTGGGCTTCCTCTCAAATTTCTGTCTTTGCTCCAGCAATTCCCAGGGCAGAAGTTTCAGAAATAACAACAGAAAGGTTGTGTTGATGCAGGGCAGCCTCCTTAGTTACAGCCATCTTCAAGGACTGACAAGACTTTATAAGCCACCTCCCCAAAACCAGCTGCAGTGCTGACTGATTAAGCAAAACACGTAAGTGGATCGGATACAGGTCAGAAACTATTCTCACTGCTGGTTGTCCACAGGCAAGCTGTTTTCTCTTAATATCTTAAGTTTCCCAATCTATGAAATGAGGCAGAACTGCTAATGTCTCTGCAAAGTGCTTTGAGAGCCAGGAATGAAACTTCTGGAGCTTTAGTATCATGCCACCTTTAAAAATTATTTTAAATTTCTTCATGCAGAATAAGGAGAGAAGCAATGAGCTTTAGAGAGCTTACTAACAAATACCTGCATATTTATCAGAGTCCAAATTCATTCTCCACCTTTGACATATACTTAACACTAAAATTATCAATGCCAGCAGAGAAGGCTCACGAATGTCCATGCAATAACTCTGTCCTACAGCCCACAATTACACTGAGATACAGACAATGCAGCAAGAAAGAATTTGGTATTTTTCCTGTATCAGTATAGACTTGTTGCTCAGCAAACTAGATGGTCCCTGAGAAACAGGCAGGACACGATGCAGACTGGCATTTCCTACCTAGTGCACGTCTCCAGTATGACCTTGTATTCCTGGTGGTCCTGATCTGAAGCCGGGTCATCGTCATCCACCAGAGCCCTGTCTCTGTGCAAGGCTTCAGAGCGGTTCTCGTCTGGAGAGACAGACCGCGGGAGATTCAGAGCTTGAAGGTGCTGCTCTGACTTTGGCTCCTTCAGGTTAACCAGGAGCTGGAAAGCTGGTTTGGCAATGGGATCGGGTACATTGTAAGTGACATCAATCTGCAGCAGAAAGGAGGAGAAAAAAAAACCAAACCAAACCAAATCAGGGCAGTTATTAGAATCCGACATTTCACAGCATCTACAAATGTTCCCCAGAGACCAGCCCAAACACCAGATCTCTTCAGGAGGAGGTCATGGCAGGACCAGAGGCAATAGAAGCTTTGCAACACAGTTATATGTAGGTAAAGCTTTACCAGAGCAGATTTGCCCTCGTACAATCACATTTACTTCTACGAATTAAATCAACACCACGCTATATAATTACTTTGAGAGAAATTCAACGCGTGACTCCTTCCTCACAATAAACTGGGATTTAAAAAGTAGCAAACGGACTGTGAGTTTAGAGATCACCCACTCATACTTTCTCCAGCCCCATGGCAATTTTACCTGCATCAGACAGCAGCCTTCACCTTTGGCACTCACAAACAGCCCCGTTGGGATACTGGGGATCTGGGGAAAATCCACAGTTAAGACACAACCAAGACATGGCACTCAGAATTCAAACAAATATCAACTTTCGCTTTATTCTCTACAGAATTTCTGGTTATAAACGAGATTGCAGAAGTGGAGTGAGAATGTCTTAATCTTTTCAGCCACCTGCATCTAATGGTGGTAGAAACAAGCAGCAGCACAAAATAAGCATCAGGCATTAGTTACAGTGAAAAATGCCTTTAACTTCAAGTATTGGCTCCTTCACATCACAACCCGGCCATAAAACCCCAGAAAGTCCCAAGACCACAGTGTTTAACCATTACTAAACTTATCCAAGTTGTCATTCAGACGTGGATCGCTTTAAAAATTTGGCTCCATAAACAAAAAACCACCTACCACTGCAGTCTGGAGGACTTTCTTATTCATCTTGTTAAGCTCAAACGTCTCCTGGTAGTCTAGGTTGGTAGAAGCCAAGGAAATGGTAAGGTTGACTCCTCCAACATAAGAAAGGATAGCGTATTCAGCCAGTGCCTGCAGGGCTACACACGTGTCCTAGGGACCAGAAGAGGAAGACATCAGAACAGTGAGGAATACAGGGGCACAGTAAACTTATAAACAAGCACTGTGCTGTTCAGTCACCAGCTTCTGGTAGCAGAATCTTCCTTATGAATTCAGATAGCAAAAGAAATATCAGGTTGCGTACGCTTTTAAAGGCATCTCTAAGGACAAAGTCCAGGTTCCTTTCAAATTATCATCCAAGAAGGAAGCTGTAAAGAGCACAAGGAAGCTTTTCTTCTTACCAGGACACAATTGTTTTCTGTCTAGATTCTAGATGGAAACTCTGCATTGACCATTCCCGAATTAATTGATTTCTACAATTGATTGCGCATGCATTGAAGTTACCTTTTTTGGAGGCAGCCCACCTGAGTAGATGAGAATCCTCCAAGTGCATTCCTCTGCTGTGAAAGCCATTTCACTACTGGGAGTGCAGAGGCCACGTCTCCTAGGAGTGTGTATGTCAAAAGGGCATAAGATGTCATTTCCACTTCTGCAGAAACAACTGCAAGGGGGAGAAATAAAAAAAAATAAATCAGAATACCATCTAGATATGAGAATCTGGGCAGGTGTAGAGATAGTTCTATGAATATTCATTAAGTTAAGAGTCTGTAGAGGTAAACACAGGAAGAGAAAAAATGAAGTTAAAAGATGTCTGCATCCAAGATGCATCATCTTGCAAAGATATCTCTGCTTCCAACACAAGCTCTCTCCTTCACACAATAGATAACCTTCTTTCTACTAGATTGTATCCCATAAGGAATTTCTTTCCTGCTCCAGTTCTACGTTGCTGCTGCCCACACTGTATTCCTGTCCTAGAGATTTCTCATGGAATATCCTGTTAGAGCCTTCCTGAACCCTGGTGGAACCTACATCCTATTAGGAGAGTCAATGGCTTTAAGTGACTTGAAAATTATAACATTAGTCACTGTTGATGTAGCTTTGACCGTTAAAGTCTAGGAAATCGGCTGAAATGCCAGTGACTGCTGGGAATACAATCCCTAGGTCCATTTGAAAATACGAAGCTAAACAGCTCTAAAATGAAGTGTATTCAGCTTCTCTCAGATTTCCATTTCAAATTATTCTTTCCTGATGGAATCCCATACGGCTCTCACTCTTCTGTATCTCTCACTTTATAAAACTGGAGTGAGAAACGGTGAGAGAGCTGGGGCTCAAAAGCCAGTCCTGTCTTGAGCACATCTAGCTCTGTCTCTTGTTTGCTCTCAGCTCTTTCAGCATAATGTTACCCGCCTTTTACGAGCTCTCATTTCATCCAGACCCTGCCCTGACCAACTGGCATTTTCAGAATACTTTGGCTAATGAAGCTTGCTTTGGGGACCAAAACCTTGTGTGCCTCCAGAAATGCTAACAGATTGGGGAAAAAAATAAAGAAAGAAACTGATGAGGGAAATTTTAAAGTGTATTATATAAACAGATGACTAGAATGTGTGCAGTCAAGTGGCCTGTTGTTGCAGCCATTCCCTCTGTCTTGGCAGTACAGGTACCTGATTGAGAGAGACCATCATTAAATCCCATGAAGGTATCTTCATCAGTAACGAGAGTTCCTGTCAAGCTCCAGTGTGTAAAGCCATCTAGAAAAAAAAAAAACAAAACCAAAACAGGACAGTGGAATATATACATTATTAGAGCAGGGCTGCAGCTAAGCCTCCCTGTATGAGAAGAATCAAATTCTACCATTGCATCGACTCAACGACCCCAGACTGCACTGTCCCTCCTTTTAGACAAGAATCCCCTGGGCAAGAGACTCCCTTTGCAATTATAAAGATGGCTCAATGGGGCAAATTAAGCAATTCTCAGATTTTGGATTAAAATACACCATCAGAGAACATGTTACAAAGCAAACTGTCCTGTTGAGAGGAAAGGCACCGTGGAGGCTCTGATGCATTTGCCTTCCCTCAGCAATGGAGGGAATTCTGCATGTGCAGAATTAAGGCACTCAGCCCTCTCTACGGAGAATCGGGAAAACTCTTGCCTAACAAAGTCAGATTGTGCGGTGAGAAAGACCTCATCTCTCAGGCTCTGTCCTCTCCAGTAACTCAGTATATCGTTCGAGTTGTGAGGGCTTTTTGCTTGCTGCTCTGAGAGGATTCCCCGTGCAGGGATTTGCCAGCGGGGCCCCGGGAGCGCGGTACCTTGTGTAATGGCCATGCCGTTCATCTTCCGCAGCGTCGCGGCGGCGGAGGGACTGTGCAGCAGCGTCAGGGCGTACGCCGTCAGGGCAGTAGTGTAGGGGTCTTCTGCCGAATACAAGTTGGACTCTAAGAAGTGTTTTGCTTTCTCAACGGCTGTTCTTTCTTCCTATATTTAGGGGAAAGAGCCCAGATATATCACCAGCCTTTATCTCAGAATCACTTTATTTCACGTTATTTTCTGTCCATTTAAAAAGAATCAGAAAAAGCAGGATGGATGCATTTTTGCTCTCTGCTGAACCACATTAACATTTTCCCTAAGAAAAGCCACGCATCACAAATTCAAAAAAAGGAGCAAACAGCACAGAAAGAATGATCTAGACTAATATTGAGACACATTTATTCCTCCTAAAGCTGAAGAAACGTCATGCCCCTGCAAGGCAGCAGATGAACAGAGCAGAAGCAAGCTCTCTACCGTAGGTTTGATTGTGTTCCTGACACTCCGGAGCGTCTAGCAGACGCCAGAGGATAATAAAGGCCAAGGTTCCCAGGGGTCCCTGCAGCCAACAAACATGTTTTATTAACTCCCTCAATGACCTCACCATGTAGGAACGTGGCTCTGATAATTTATAGAAACAATTTAATTGGACTTGATGTAATTTGGTTTCCTTTGATTTCCCTGTGGCACTAACCTTCCCCTTCCTCATTTCCTAGCTCAGATCATTAGTAACACTTGCAAAGCTCCTCTAGGAAAACCATTAGATCCACATAAACTGCACTTCCAGCAAATAAAAACTCTAGGACTGTCTTGACACACCGCAGCCCAGAGAGAGCATCACATCACTGCGCAGAGGAGGGACACCGCTCACAGGGATGCAGAAAGTTACTGGAATTGGAAGATTTTTTAATTTTTTTTTTTTTTTTATAAGGTTGAAGGCCTTCCAGTCCAACAAGAAGTGGAGGTTAAGGGGCATCTGCTTGCAACAGCAGCAAGGTCTCACTCTTCCAGCTCTACAGGGATGCCATCAGAAGTGCTGAGATCATCACAGAGGTTCTGATTCTGAATAAACGGATATTTACACTGGCTGTCCCAAACTCTCCATAAACTCACTGGGTTTTGCCTGAATGGGCAATCCTTTGAGCACAGATCCCCAAGACATGCTGAAACACTCACCACACCTCCTGTTTTAATTTTCCACTTCTACCTGTACAGACCTACTCTCCCCCCACCACTCCTTGCCTTGGCTGCTGAAGAGCAAGCGAAGAACTTTATGCCTGACTTGCTTAGCACGTCTGCAAGTAGAACTGTTTTTACCATGTGTTTTAAGAAGGAATCTCTAAAATACCAGTTATACTGGAAGTGATTTAATTTTCTTTCTTTAATTTTCTTCTACTTCAAAAATTATGCAGCACAATTGTACACTCCCATGTAGCGATTCTTTTTTCTGGAGTGTTCCTATTCCGACTCGTTATGGAGAAACATTTTTCTCCGGAGCCCTCAATGCAGCACATTACAGGAGTGCAGCTCCAAAGACACGGTAACCTAATAGCAGTAGCACTTTGGCCACTGTACCAAAGGCAGACCGCAGAAATTCTCTGGATCCCCAAAGCCTACGCGGCCCTAGTTAAACTGCTATTAGCACTGTTTTCAACCACACCTTGAAATTACAAGGCAGAAAAACTTTTTTGCAGCCACTTCTGGGAGAGGTTGGGGTACAGAGGGCGCACGGAAGAGTTTTGCTCCTTAAGTTGGTGGTTGAAGGGTGGGAGACCACGTTGAATAACTTCAAGTTATAACTTCAAGTCAATTCCTTGACTTTAGAATCATCTTAATGCTTTCTAACAACCTCTGTTACCCTCATGCTGTCACCCTAGTGAGCACAGAACCTTTGAAAGTGAACAGCAGTAAATTCAAACTTAAAAAAGATAGAAAGATTATGTAGAATATGTAGAAGGCGAGAGTTTTTGTTACCTCAGAAGTTACACCAGTTTCCAGAAGAGATGCAACCACGTAAGCTGTCAGGGAGATCTTACCATGGATTCCACCCTGGAGGGCAACAAACACAAATCACTAGATGAAAACTAGAGAAAAAGATGCTGCATAAACAGACTCTTGAAGCAAGTCACAGAATGTTATAACTCTGAGAGAAGCTGTGGCACCACTGAACTTCTTTTCCTTGCCTGTAAGGGATACGAGATGTAGAACCCAAGCACACACCGTAGCTCCTTCCTCAGCAGTGGCCTGAGAACACAAAACTCCAAGATGTGACTTGGAAGTGTTTTGCAAGACTCTACATCTTGCTTTCCCTTCTCAGGGGACAGCACAAAGACTGTTTTTTAACTGAAATTCTCCTGTTTCTTCCTATCCCATTCCAGCCTTTCAAGTGCAACGCTCACATTAGGCATAAGGTAACTGCATCACGTCATGCTTTAATAACAACTTTAAAAATGCACCCATTGCACAATTTTGAGTCTGTATAGTTTTTACCTGAATGTCCTTATTTAGTATCCTACCCATAGCAGGAAAAGAACCATCTTCTTTCTGATGCTGGATGATCCAGTCTTTGGCAGCTGTTAGTTCTTTTGGGTCAATGAAAATAAACCCACGAGACTGCGCAAAGGACTTGAGGACAAACGCTGTTAGCCTGTAAATATGAATTTATCTTCTTTACTGAGAAAACCAATTCAGACTAAGGTATCAGTAAGGGGAAAGCAACATTCTTAGAAAGCAAATTGGAAAACTCTTGTTGGGGAAACATTAAATACTGTTAAAAAGTTAATGGTACATAAAAGCACCTAAACACTGTCCAAACTTGTGAATAAGAGCAGGATTACGGGTCAACAAGTTAAATTGAAAAGTATAAATGGAAGATATATTTGTTGTAGTTATGACACACTCTGAAATTCTGTTCCCTTTTATAGGTGTTCATCTGACACCCAAATCATTAAAGCTATTAATTTAAGAATCAATATCCTTATAAGTATGGAATTATTTGTAAAGAAAAGAGAGGAGCAAATTTTTCAATTTTTTTACTGTAACTAAAACTAAAAAGAAATCCAGACCCATTGCTGAAGTCCAAGGCTGTGTTAGACTTTATGCAGAATTAAGGCTTAAGAAAGCAACCGAAGTGGTTTTGGAATTCTAAACTTCTGACATTCAACAAGTGTGAACTCTGGCCAGCTTTGGGAGATTGAATCATTCCTTTTACAAGCCCCTGAGGAATGGGAGGGTAGAAAGCACGCTGCCTGGCAGGGCATTGTTCAAGTGTTAAGTAATTCTGTGTCACCGTATTTTACATCTAGGGACTGGGAGATGCCAGATAAAAGTTTACTATCTTAGAAACAGTGAGGCAGCAGCATCACAGAAGCGGTACTTCCCCTCACTACGAGGTCATGAACAAAATCAGTTTAGAGCAAAGTACAGAGCAGATGGAGAAGCCAAATGACAGCACAAACAAATGAATGAAGACAAGAATCTACTACATCTGAGATGTTACAGTCAACTAACACATTAAGGTGATGTAACGCACAGCCTTAAAGGCCATGGTTTCCCAAGGGGGACATCAGAGAGATGAGCTGATTTCTCAGTTTCCAAATTTCTGCTTCTCGTGTTTTTTGACTCTGAAAGGTCCTGCTCTTCAATTCTCAGGGCATAAACCCATCCCTTCCATTTCATCCACAAGGAGGTAGAAAGCACTTTGGAGAAAGACTTCGGGGTTTTTTGAGTTGGTTTTGGTGGGAGTTATTTTTCTACCCTGGTAAGAGCCTCTGCCACTTCTAGAGACAGCAAGTTTCTCTGCACAAGCTTCAGGCAAAGCTCCATTCCTAAGTGGAATTAGGTGTTTAAATGCCCCAACACACTGATAATCCAATTATAGTAGACCAAAAATGATTCTTAACTGTAGTTTCTGTGCTTAAAGCCTGGACACATTAGCAGATGTGACTATCTGAACTGCCCCCAAGTCTTGAAACGATTGTAATACATCTACTAGTGTAGCCCGAACGCTCAGCAGCATTGAAACAGTAAGTCTATAGTCATTGAGTATTACTTCTGTTCTCCACTGTGTGCAATACCATGATAGAAGCTGGAAAAACGACTCTTCTTTCCCTGCCAATTGTGTATTTTTCCCATTTAGCAAACACTGAATTTTCTAACTCTGTTTTAAATAGCAACTCACCACATACTCCCCGAGGAATCCCTCTCGCCAAAAGCGCTGTATGAACCATCTTGTCTCTTGTAGGTCAGCTGGCGCTGGTAGCCTGGAAGTCACAAAAGAATTGGGAGAGTCCAAAATCCTCACATAGAGGAAAGCCAGTATTTAAAGTGAATGAAGACTCTGACCATCTGGCACCAGTGCAAAGGATTCTGCTGCCCGAGGCAAGCTCTTATTTTGCTGCGAGTGCTAGAGCCAGCTCAGTGTACGTACGCTGGAGCCGATTCAGAAATCCATTCAGGCTAACATCTGTAAGACTACAGCTCCTGCCTCCTGGCCAGTAGAAATGTTAAAATTTTGAAATTTGAAGAGACTCAGGATTAGAAGACAGATTTTTACGTCTTGCTTGCTTTTCTGAACTCTTCTGTTTCCTAAGCGCTCCTCTAGGTGCTGGGACTCACTGGAGAGGTCCCCCTTTCTAGATTTCCCCTGTTCACCTGCTTTGGAAGAACTGCCTTGCGGGGAAGCAGAAAAATTACTGACTCGTTGAGCTCAGGCCACTTCTAAAGATTAGGGAATACAGGGGAATTGTTGGGTATCAGCACTTTCTGTGACAGATGACTAAGTGATGAGACAGTTTTCTGGCTTGGTAATGCACAAAAGCCTTCTAGAGTGAGCACAGGGACTTTCCCTTCTAAACCTTACACTTGGCAGGGCTCCAGTAAACACAGAAGAGTTTAAAACTCCTGAGCATTTCTTCTGCAAGGGTTAATTAGCAGGCAGAACTTGGAGCCAAAAAACCTGGAAGGGTTGCAGATTCATCCAAAGAAACAAAAGCAAATGATACTGCGAAGGAAAAACTGACCAGACTATTAAAAAACTCCCTTTGTCTTACTGCTATCAGCAAGCACAAAAAATTACAAGCGAAAGGACTGTGGCCAGGCAAAGGAAGCAGCACGGGGCTTTTACTGCTGAATACAAGAAATATATTACATATTACATTTTATATTTATATTTTCAGAGGAGAACCACCTCATCCTGTCACCTCTGATTTCATGACATGACTATTGTCTGACTCATACACAAGACAGCTTTGTCCCTTTGGGTCATTCTTGTTTATAATGACCTCTGAATTCTTACTTGCATTTAGTTATAAAACTGTTTTGCATGTGGCTCTTCCCAAAGAAATGCTGAGAAAAACAGGGCATGAAAAGAGAGATTGCTGTAAGCTGTTTAGTGAGGTAGGACAGGACACTGACAGGACAGAATAAAGCCTTTGTTACATGACTCTAGGTTAACTACTTCACATACTAACTTTTGATTTTGGGTGTACTGTTACTAAGAAAATACTATTAAAAAAGAGAAAGTTCAGAGAAGAATCATGTGGACTCCAGTTCTAAAGGACTGGAAAGAGACTTTAAGAATAAGGCCTTTACTAAATTTCATTTCTTTGACTTTCTGAAATGTTTAAACATAGAAATAAACTGCCTAAGAAAAAAAAAAAGATAAAAAAATAGATATTAGCATGTCAACTAGGATTGATGGGAAGCACAGGCTACATATCAAGGAAAAACATCTTGCTGTCAAAATCTTGTTAACCTGTGAGATGATCCTACAAAAAACAATGAATCCTCATCACTTGGGATACTCTTGACTAGAAAGGACAATGTGAGACTGGTAAAACTTTTCTAACTTACAATTTATAGAAGGAGAAAAGGCTTGTAAGCGCAATGAGTTACCTTGAACAAGGTAGTCAGTAGCTTCACTCTCCACCTCATGACTGAGTTGTTTGGTTTTCTGCAGATATTTGAGGACAAAAACATTAGGAGCAAAATGGATCATGTTCTGCTCCCCACATCCAAATGGTAATCGCAAAAGATTATCCAAGTTGTTCAATGTAGGACCCATCACATCTCCTGTTTGAAAAAGAGGAGATATGGTCAGTACTAAGGAATTATGCTTTGCTTTTGATGTTTTCTGATTAAACCCCACCTGACTACACTAATTTCTACTTGTTACACACAGTCAGCTTAAATAAACTATCATAATTTGGAAGTCCTTCAAATGTTAAGTCTATTCCAGCAAGGGCTTGAAGGGCTAAAAGAAATTTCACATTTAAGAGTCTCATTATCCACGAGTCCACAATTTAGACCACTAGTTTAGAACACAGCAGAGTCTGCAGTTATGATGATTCTGAAGTGAATACTATGGATTCTAACAGCCAGTGCCTCGCAATGCCCTCAGATGCTATCAACTTTAAATCACTGTCAACTCAAACAGGGTCAAACAAGCCACAAAAAAAAAAACCCCAAAACAACCCATCCCAATTATTTGGCCCAGAATTAAGCAGCATATACCTTTGTAACTGCCTATGACTACCTTATCTGGTCTGTATTACTCAAATACTGGTGAGAAGCAAGGAACAGTTGGAGTATCTCTTCATATTTGATAACTAGTACCTAGTGGTACCTCCTCAGAATTGATACCTATTATTGAAGCCGTAGCTCTTTCTGATCCTGGAATTATGTTGTGGGGAACTCCAAGAGTAAATGCTTCATTGTGATTTTCATCAGTCTCTTCTTTTCTCCAAATTTTAAACTCTCCCATTGACCCCCAGCCTGTGGAAAAGCCAATGTACTTCACCTCAAGCTGTTTGGGGACTGTCCACTCCACAATAATAGACTCATTTAGCACCCGAGTACCATGGCCAACCTGAAAGGAACAAAAAAACATGCAGTTCCAAGAACGTATAAAGCCACTACACCATGTGTCCTTGGACCTAGCAACTTCTGTGTGCACCAGAGAACATTGTCAATGAACCAATACCTTTCTCTTCCCCACCCACAAAACAATCCATGGAAGTTTAATGAGAATTCCCTAGGCTTTCAGCATGCTTAGCACTAAAACCATTGAAAACTGAGGTCCTGAGACCACAACATGTCAAGCCAATACAGTCTGATTAAAACAGCCTGATTAAGACTTAATGTAGAGAAAGTAACAGGAACAAAGCTTTTGCCCAACAAGCCTAATGAAAATTTGTTGATTGCGTGTGCTCAAACTCTATATAAAAAAGCAAGAGACTTCCAGACCATTACACAGAGAAATTCACTACCTGGATAATTCCATTTTTCCAGCTGATCCAGAAGCTGCGGAATTCATCCCAGGAGAGGATACCAGCTGTGTCCCTGCTGGCCACTGGCTCACCCATTTTGCTTATGGAAATCCATGTTTTAGTATTCTGATGGCCACCGATAACAATCTCGGTCATCTCTGCCATGTCATGTGGGCCAGAGGACAAGGCCAGGTGAGCATCATTGTGTGCCTTCACAGCGATATCAAAGTGTGTCATCTGAGCAGGTTTCTGCATGTATTGGTACTCATATTTGTTAGGTGTAGAAATGTGTATTTTCTCTAGTCAGAAAAACAATGGAATGTTGTAAGAATTAGAGCTTAGCTCACATACTCAGAAATAACCCATAGCTAACTACTAAAATTTAAACAAACAGATCTTTCTTAAGCACGTGTTCTTTTTTCCAGCTTCTCTTATAGAAACTATAAAAATACACGTGGATTTTTTTCCCATCTTCTATTCATATCCCCCTTTCAATACAGAAGATCCTTCAATTCCAGCAACTTAGCTAGATTTCTTACAAAGTCCGTAAGCAACTTTTCAGTTCTAATCTAGTGGTCAAAAGCATTTCTGTTCAGCTACTGGAGCCAACTTTGAGCTATCCAAATCTCAGGCGGAAAGGACAGGCTGATTCCAGAACTGAATTTTAAAACATCAACTGAAAAGAAGCACAGTCACCGTTACTGTCCACAGTGCTGAATACTCAAACTGTTCCATAAAGGAAAGGAATTTAATTGCCATTTCCAGAAATCACTTGGGCAGTTAAAGCAAATTCATAATTAGCCAGCCCGGTAAGAAAGAGTCTTTATTCAAAAGTTCCTCCTACACACCATAACTCATCAATCATAGACAAATGGAAACAAAGACTTTTTTAATTTTTTTTTTTCTTTCATAGGATGAAGACGCATGTTTCTATTTATAATTAAATCAAAGAAACTTAATATCTCATTCAAATCATGAACTTACCATTTGGGCAGAAGAACACACTATAGGTATATTCTCTCGATAGTCCCTCTGGCTATATAAAGACAGAAATCCATACATAAAAATACAGCGCTTGGATTAGTAGTAACAGCCATTCACTTTTACTTACAAAATACAGAAATAATGTTCTGCTGCTGTACAGTGGTTTATATCCTTTATAGAAAAGTTCTTACGCTCTTTTCTGCTAGAGCCATGTTAACCACTACCTGCTAATCTCACATCACAGCTTATTTCTTAGCTTATATATACCCAATAAAAATTCTATCCCTTTTTCTCCTGAGCAGTATTGAAGATTCACCAGCATGAACTCAGAACAAAACAGGCCCTTTCAGTACCTGTACCACTAAAACTGATTATTTCCAATCATGTAAACTTATCATAAATTAACTTGAAGATTCTTATAAACTTATTCACATTTCATTAACTACCTAAAAACTTCCATGATTTGCCCAAGCATTTATATTTTTTTTTCCAAAATTATTACAAATTTATATTTTCTTACCTCAATAATAACACTACTGCGAACATAATCCACTCCCACAGGGGTCCTTTTGTCCACGTAGTTGTCCTCCGAGTGCTTCCCATTCTTTAAGGGCTGCATCCCATCCTGGCAGCAATTAGTTCCACCATAAGCAAAAGCTTTTGCTAAGAAACAGAAGGGAAAAGAAGCAGAGATTTTGTGATAGGAAGATCTTCAGGAGTTCAAGTGATGATCTAAACTAATTAGATGGAGTTGATTAACACATCAAAACACATTTAAAACACATCAAGTGTTTTAGAATCATAAAATGGTTTCGGTTGGAAGGGGCCTTAAAGATCATTGAGGGCGTTGGGAGGCATGGGCAGGGACACCTCCCACCAGACCAGGTGGCTCCAAACACCCTCCAACCTGCCCTTGAACCCCTCCAGGGATGGGGCAACCACAGCTTCTCTGGACAACCTGGGCCAGGCTCTCACCACCCTCACAGCAAAGAAGTTCTTTCTAGTATCTAATCTAAATCTCCCCTCTTTCAGTTTAAACCCATTTTGTAATTCCAGCTCTCATACTACTTTTATTCTCTAAGTATGTGACTGGTCACATCTAAAATTGGACAACATTTGGACAATCCCAGGGCAACAAGAGATACCTTCTCCCAGTTTTCAGTGTTTCATAATTTTGACTCTGATTATTTGCATGAAAGCTGCACAGATTTTGTTGGTTTTCTCTTATTAAAGAATTTCCACTGATCTCTTGAGGGAAACGTAACAAGCCCAAACCTTAAATGACCACTTATCACAAAACAGGAGAACCAATGACTAGGGAACCTCCTGAAGTTTGTTTGTACAGACTCCCCAGTTGAGGTGAAAAGCTAAACCGGCAGCAAGTGGAACAAATGACTCCACTTCGGGGTCCTAGGGAAATAAGAATTTTCTTCTGAAAGAGGATTAAAAAGAAACACTTAAAAAACTCCTTCAAGCAGCAAGCTATTTTTATTTCTATACTACCAGTGATGTTGCTGAGTCCCAGCTCATTGAAGGACAAAACGATAGAGGTGGGTTTAGCTTCCCCAGGGGCAACGCACTTCTTTCTTGTCAGATGGTGTTTCCCGGGATGCCCAACAAACTTTATGCCTTTTGGAACAGAAATCTTCACGTGGACCTGTGGAAATTTTGGAATGCCATTTATTGCAAATTTCAGCTGCAAAACCAACTGATATATATGAAAAATCCAAAAACCACAAAACACTGAATAAAATCAGAGTATGCACAGATTACTCATTCTTCAAACCTTCCAGTAATATATTTGAGTGACAGCATTACTTCCAGCTCAGCCATTCTACCGGTAGTTCCGAATGATACTGCTGGAGCTAGACAGGTACCGAGTTCGAGAATAAAACATCCAGGGAAATAGGATTTCTTGAAAAAAAGACATTCTTTTAAAATAAACTACTTTCTGATTATGAAGGAAATTCTCCCCTGTGGTTCAGCATAAGCTTCCTAATTGTCTTCCCTACATTTTTCAATATTTGTATCTCTGAAGAGTTGGACGACACTTCAGACTACTACAGTTATTTCAAGCTAAAATAAAGCAATGACATTTCTTTGTATTAAAAAACCAATGTTTTTATCTTGTTCAAAGCATTTACGATGAGCTTATCGCTATCTTATCCCTATACCTGATCTACCCTGACTTGTATATCACTTAGGAAATTTTGATGACAAAATTGATGACATGATTTAGTGACATAGCAATAGGAATGAAGAAGGTCATTACCTCTACACAGACAGGTAAGTAATTGTAGACAGTCAGTGGGATTTTGGTCTGCTCGCCCCGGATGACGTGGTAGGGCAAGGTGAAATCAATGAAGAAAGGTTTAAATGTCTTCAGCTCTGTTTGGTTGGCAATGCCCAAGCCCTTCTCCTCTGACAGACCCACGGCTTCCGTTATCCACGTCGTGATGGAGTCTGGCACCTCCACCTGCAGCTCTGCTTCCCCTGACACATCACTGCCAAGAGAACAGGAAATAACTCAATTGATGGGATTAATGTTTTCTATCAGGTTTTTTGAAACCTGTGCACGTTTCTAAAGAGCAGAACAGCAAGTACTTGCTCCTGCAAAACACAGTCTAACATACAAATTCTTACTGGATTAAAAGCTTTACAGGCAAAGAGGAAATTGTCTACACTGTCAAAAAAAAAAAAGAGAGAGAAAAGAAAGACTGCTAGGCTGAGGTCCCAAACAAAAGCAGTTCAAGAATAATTTATTTAAGAGTTAGAGAAATAAAAGTAATTTTTGTTGGAAGCCATCTTCCTTGTATATGTAGCCACATCACAGACTCTGCTCGAACATAAAGGCAAAGCAGAATTTTTCCAGACACTGAGTTCAGCAACTGCCTGTCCAGGGGAGGGTATGTTGATTCAGAAACATTTAGGGTGGTTGGTTTTTGGAATGGCTGACTCCAAAAAATTCCAAAACCATAATTTTCTTCCAATGAGGACCGAAACTAATTATTAAAAATCAATTGTCTATTCTGAGCATTCAGCTTTACTGTGCATACCGCAACAGGCTATCAGAAACCTGGTGTCCTCTTCCGTGCATTATAATAACAGAAAATCAATTTAGTTCTGCAGACTTTGCTATTTGCCTCCTGCAAAGAAGCTTTGGCCTTTCCTGGAACAGAAAACATTTCCTCTAAAGCAAGAACAAAAGCTATTTCATGGCTCAACTGGCAGGATGATTGGCGCAGTTATGAGTACACCCTAAGGTTGTTTTCTCTCAAGTTCTTATTTATTCCCCAGAGCCCGATACACATGCTGGTAGCTCTGGAATCTTTTGAGAGCAACGTGCATCTTAGTTGGCCTGGAAAACGAGAAAGCAAGATCTTTGGAACAAGCTCTGCAAGTCTGCAGCGTAGCACACTGTCTTTCAACGCCGCAATTCCACCAGATTCATACCCAGGACAAACTGAAGAATTGTGCTTTCAGTGCTTTTGAACTGAAGGTTATTCACATTTTAGGCTCCAATGAAGCACCTTTACTTTCTTCATCCAAATCAACTGTTTGGAATTTTCCAATGAGCCTGAGCTACTGCGACTGTCACTAACTGGGCAGCACATCATGTAGTGGTCTGTGCATTTATATCACAGTATGAAAAGGATTAAACAAATAGTTTGATAAAAAGACCAGAGATCACTGTGCTTTTGTGCAGGGGTCAGTCTCCAACTCTCTGGGCAGTGAAGTGGCTCCCCAGCTCAAACTACAGCGTGCAGAGCCTGGGAAACCAACCTGCCTTGATAGCACCATGTGATTTTAACTACTTTTAAGTGCTGGTTTCTTAATATCCAGGTCTCCATCCTAACTGGAGGTAGGCAGCTGGTACCTGCAATAGACTTCAGCCCTGAAGAGCTAGCAGAAGGGTGTTCTAGCTCCAGAACTGGCAGTGTTCCAGTCTGTTTAACCGGACAATTTGTTGCAGCTGATGTTCTTTCCACTGGGATTTCAGCCCATAACCAGCATTAACATTATTTTCACACATGAGGGCACTTACTCTTCTGGGCGGGGGGCCAAAGTACACACACCTTTCCAGCCATTAGACCCTCCAGCCAGGCTTTAGGAATTTTTAGAATTGGTTTGGGAAGTTGACATTTAGGCTTTTGTTTCTTTTTTTTGAGGATTGTATATTGTAATTATAAATGGTAGAAGAAAAAAACTAAAATTCTTCTTGTTCAAGAGAGTGGAAATCAAGGAATGCTCAACTCAGTTGTTTTTAATGAAATGGAGAAAACATAATCTGCAACTTTTTATTGCCCACTCTCCCACTTATAATTAACTGCCCCAGCTTGCTGAGGCCCAAACGGGCACTTTTGGAATTCTTTGTGTATTTCTACAAAGCATATTTCACGCTCAATTGAACAGATTTGAATACACTTGCTGCAAGTTCCTGTCAAATTTAATTTATAATCATCTATTGAGAATGAAGTTTACTTGTAAACCTGGAGAAACCTTTTGATAATTGCTTCAAATTATCCTAGATGTGCTGTTTCTGGGAGAGATCAGTTATCTATTTAGTCATTTTTTTTAGTTTCAGTCATACCAAGTGGAAACCATGATTTATTGGGCAGTAAATTAAGGTTTGGGGGCGATGCTCTTGCAGCAGATGAAAGAGAAAGAAGGGCTCTGTGCAACCTAAAAAGCGATCAATATAGAATTCCACCAGCATTTACAGAAGCAGCTGTTCTGCCTCCTCCTCCTCACATGGATTATCCTGTGATCATTTTCCCATTAAAGCAGCAAGTGATGCTAGAATTGGGGTGGAAAGGAAGAAAAACGCTCGCTGAAGGTGACATTTCTGAATTATCCAAGGGGCCAAATGGAAATCCAGACCCAGCTCCTCACTCACAGAAAACTGGCTCTTCTGAGGGGCTGGTCTTGCCTCTTGGCTGTGAGCTCGAGCAAGATTCCCCCCCATCCTTTGTGGCACATAGAATTCTGGCTCATTTGAAGATTTTAGCACAGACCTATAAGCACATCATCGCCTGACACTGTGGTCCATTGCACGTGGGTTGCAACGTAGTCACAACTGACAGGTTTAACTTGAAGTAAGTGAATACACTTTGAGACCAAATGAAACGTTACAAAGAAAGGTTATTGGTTAAAGCACTAATGAAGAAAAGCAACAACAACAAATATCAGAGAATGCCAATGTAACTCCAGTAGGTTTTAAAGAGCTTTGTTTTCTGCAGCTGAAGGGGATACAACCCTCTGGATAGAATTAAGGAAATTCCCTGTCAATACCTGACATTGAGGCAGTGCCAAATCCATGTTTCAGGAAAGAAGGTTCTTTTTCTCTTCTCTGCTCTGCTAGAACAAGAAATAAGTCATTGGCAAAGAATTCTTTTAAAAAGATGGTTTTAACAGTAATTGCTAAATGAGTATTATCACCCGAATGCAGCTCGCATGACCAACCAAAACTCTAGTTAGCACAGAACCATAACGGAGTGACTGGGTGTATCATTCATAACACAAATTATATAGTTTTCCAAATGATCCCACTAGGCACACACACATTAAACAGTCTGGAGACATAAACAAGAATCTAAAAAAATGGTATAAATAAGATAATCTTAAAAAACAGCATAAGTAATATAATCTAAAAAAATGAAGATTTTGTGACCCAATTTTTTTCACAAAATGAAATCAAAGGGAGCACACAGAGCATGAGGCTTTCCATATCACAATGTGGCCTTACCCAATAGCAGTTACTACAACCACTACTTTACATTCCCCTCCCTTCTCTTGGAATTGTCTTGATCTCTATTCTTTTCATAATTTGTTCCAGTTTTCTACCTGGGGTGCTTCATTTTTTTTTTTTTCTTAACTAACCTCCAAAGCTTACTCTGCTAAAAGAGGCCACCAGGGGTTCAGAATAGAGAGGGAAGGCACATCCTCAGTTTACAGCATTAGTCATGGAACTTCAGGACTTTTTCCCTCATTTTATTTATTTTGTCCACCAGAGGAATGGTCATATAATGAGCAACTCCACAAAACAAGGGCTAGCTTGCAAATATTGAGAAGCAGCAAGTATTCATAGAAAATTAAGATATGCAAAGAGTTCCAAATGATCCTTTTGAAGAATATTACTTTGTTAAATTAATTCTGGAAAAAGGCAAAGTAATGTCAGTTATAATTTTTGTTAGGTCTAATCAAGAAAACAGAGGAGCGTTTCCCCACCAGTGCCTTGTCTAAATCAAGCACTTTCCTGGGGGCTTGGAGGTGGGAAACAGCTGAGAATATATGGAAAAAAATAGCTAAGGGTATTGTAGACAATATGTGTTACAACAAAAACGTTACCTTGGGGCTATTTTAGAATGCATTGTAGCCACCAGCGTCCCAGTATGTGGCTGAAAAGCTGGGACAGCCTCATCCGTGTACATGCCTCCGTTCTGCCTGTGGTTTAAGCTGACTATATCAGTCATTACAACCAGGCCAGTTTCCTAGACAATAAAAATGGATACCACAGAACAAACACCAACAAGGAAAAAAAAAAATAGAGGAATTAAACACACACCGGTAAAAAACTTTACCGACTAGAATCCCCCAGCCCTATTCCAATATTCACGGTGTAAATTTCAATTGAAACTTGAGGATTTTTTAAAGCTTTATATAAAAACTGACTGTTAATGTGAAAACATGTAGGCACTTTATAGGCAGAGGTTTTATGAGAAAGCTCTTGTTTGCTTGGAAAATGCATTTAAACCAACATCTAACGTTACTGGGCATGTGTAACTGTCAGGCAGCTACAGGTGAAAAATTATTACACATATTTTTCCCCTAAAATATGACATTAGAGCTTTTCACTCTTTCTAAAAGTTTCCAGTGTGTTCTACTGCAGTTAGCAGGCAGCTCTCACATCAGGCAGCACCAATTCTGCACCACCAGGGATGCCAAGCAAAATGGAAAGCGTCCACACAGCCTCACAGGGAAAATACAGCATTCGGAAGAAAGCTGTCTGCCAGCTCTGTCCCCTAAATGCACTTATTCATAAGAGACAGCGGTTCCCAGACACCACAGGGAGAATGAGCTTTGTTCTCTCTCTCTCTCTCTATGTATATATGTATGTCCAATTATCACAAATCAGGTATACAGCAATGCGTACGCACCAGCTATTAACTTATATATCTTTTCCCAAGAATTTACAGCTCTCTCAGTAAGAAAAAAAAAAAGGCATCAGAACAAAGCCCCCAACAGATGACAGGGAGAGAAGCAGCGGTGACTCCTGCAGCAGTGGACAGTGATGAGGATTTAGAGTTTATGATTAAGAGCTGGAGGCATTGGGGGAATATGTGGAAGCCTATGGGGTTTAAGAGAACACACTAGAACAATTTAGCTAAAACTGCACAAAGGACAAAGAATAAAGAGACAGAGAGGATCAGGGTAACCTGATCAGGGATGCAAAGAGAGCATTAGTCATCTTTCACACTGATGGCTACGGAAGGTGGCAAAACTAGGGCAAGAAAGAAGTTTAAAGGATTTTTAAAGGATAGTCTAAAAGGGAAAAGGCAATAAGGAAAGACTCACGCTCCAGCTTCCTTCCATGTCAAAGCAACTGCAGAAGAGATCTGCGTGCTCACCCATCTGTCTGATTCTCCAGAGCATCAGCATAAATTCATTCCCCCAACAGGATATCTGCCCTCGCATCAACATTGGCTAAAATCAAAGCACATTTCTCCCAACATCTTTGCTGGAACAGTGTACTCTGTTCTCAGAAATTACTTTTCAGCCTGCCCCCTGGAGAAACAGCTCTCAGGTGAAAAAAATAAAGGCCTATGGAGCTGAAAATTATCCTGCAAACATGAAAGTGAAAAAGACACTCCATAGAGAAGCGAGGCTGATTCTTCCTACTGTAAACGCGAAGCGAGCATCCTTGGTGATGTCCCAGTGCCAGGGAAAGACAGAAGATCTACGGCGTCTACGTGAGGACATGCCTGGCCACCAGAAGTGCCCTTCTTCCTTCGGAGCTCCAAAAGCATCAGATACATCGTATTCTGCAAGCTCTTGAAAAACCTGCAGGGAAAGGGAAGAGACTGCTGTGTTTAGGTATAAAAAGCTACATACTAAAAGCGCAGATAGCAGTATTAACAAAAAGACTTAAGCTTCCTTTTACCTGACTGGCTGTCAGCTGAAAACCCGTCTTCAGCAAGTACACGCTCTTATCTACAGTGGCAACGCAGACACAGCTGGATTTGGCAGCTCTGACCTTGATGTTCACAACATCACCAGGTCTGGTCTCATTTGCTGAGAGCGTCACTGCAACCTAGGAATTTAACATTAAGTCCCATCGTCTCGACTCATAATCAGCGGACAAAACTATGAGGAGGAACAAGGCACCATCCCGTCCTCTCCGCTGGCTACACTGCCGATACCTGGTTTTCAAAGGAGGACTTCACGGTGAACTGCAGGCTGTCCGTCACCCCTTCTCCGTTCTCTCTCACATAATACACCAGAAGACGGCCCAGGGGAGCCATGCTGTGAACTACTGAGAAGCGGAGGAACGTCACACAGACTTCAACCTCTGCTGCAGGGAGGCTGGTAGGAGCTAAAAAATAAATTGTAAAAAAAGGACAGTGTTATTTATCAAAATCACTTGCTTCTTGCCCCATCTAATTCCTGCACGGCACAGAACTCTCCACCCAGGACTTAATCATTCCCTTGTTCCTGTTGCACAGATTCTCTTGAACTCAGAATCTTTTCCATTTCTTTTTCTTTTCCTTGTGTTAGCTGATAGGCTATTGGCACCCATAACATAACGAGCAGTATGGAGAAGGTGGATAGAGAACAACCACCCAGTGTTTTTCCTGACATAAAATCAAGGAAATATACAATTAAGTTATCAAGCCATTTAAAATAAACAGCATTGCTGCAGAATGTTGCCGAGAGAAAAAGTATAAATGGGTTTAAGAAAGGACTATGCAGTTTACAGAACATCGTTTCAGGTTGGAAGGGACCTTAAGGATCACCTAGTTCCAACCCGCCTCCTGTGGGCAAGGGACATCTGTCACTAGGTGAGGTTCCTCAGAGCCCCATCCAACCTGACCTTGAACACCTCCAATGATGGAGCAACCACAACGCCTCTGGGCAACCTGTAAATACAACAGCTCAGAACGAAGCTTCAGTGCAGAAAGTTATTAGGAATTTTTAAACCACTGATTGCCAGAAGCTGGGTGGGCACTTCTCTAGAAGTTTCTTTTACTTCTCCCCTAACTATCTGACACCAGCTGCTATTACAGACACGTTACTGGGATAGACAGACTTTCCCATTGGCAGCTGTAGTGTGCATCTTCCCAAGCATGCCATTCTTCATCCCCCTGTTCCATGGATTCATCATATTTGTGTCTTTCTGTTACTCTTTGTCCAAAGTAGGAGTCCACACTTCATTTCCCTTCCCCATGCTAACTACATGATTGTCTCCTTTAGCCTGATCCATTCTATCAGCCCATCTAATATTCTCTTCCCAGTTTAAACTCAGTTTAGTAGATTCCCCAGCCCCAACATATACTTCCCTACCAGTCAGCTGATGCCAAGTCAAACATGTTAAGAAAGACTGGAGTTTTTGGAACAGAAAAAGAGTACAGAAAGGCTAGAGGAACTCTCCAAGAGTTTTCCCTCTTATAGAAAACTAGATAAATGCCTACAGGACTATGTGCGCAATGGAAATCACTATTTTTATTACACAAAATTATTCTATGCCTTTTAAGGAGCATCAAATCTGGAAAAAAAAGATTATACTTAGTTATGCAGAAAGGTTGGCTTTCCCTGAAAAGAGGGGCAAGTTTGCATTTATGATGCCAGCTACCTGTTCCTGGGAAGCGTGTGATATCAATGTTCTTCTCGGAGGGAGAGGTGGCTCTTTTGCTCCTTTGCTGGGTGACGTTACTGGGCTGCAGTCCCGAAAGGACAATGTTGCCTCGCGATGCCACTTCATAATGTAGAGTGAAGTTGCAAGGACATGTGGACTTCACTGCAATCCAAGCTTCCTCTCCTACCTGCACCCAGAGACAGAAAGGCAAAAGATCTGGTCTGCTACAAGAAATGCTTTTTATTCATAAAGCACAGAAATCTGTTTGGGTTTCAGTCCAGAAGAGATGTGACCCCGCTTCCGCGAAATGTATGCATTGGAAAGTATATTTAATTAGCACTGTTTTCATGGACTTTTCACAATAAAAAAGGGCCTGTGTTCCGCTCTTCACTCCCTGCAAGTCTAAGAGGAGAATGGGCTGGGGGGTTGTATTAATGAAAACAATAAAGGAATCTCTGGAATCCTGAAAGTTAAGCCTTTTGGCACAGACCAGCTGTCAGAATTGGTTGAATTTTAGACACCCCTTCAGTAACCCGGCCCCCAAAAGAAAGAGATGGGTTGGGGGTGGGAAGAGATGTGCGCTTGATAGTCTTTGCAGTTTAATTGACATTATACATGGTGATTGCTTTCATATAGCAAATACTCAAACTTAACCAATGTGGCATGAAATAACTGGGAATAGATCTGAGGGAAAATGTTTTCTGATTACACAAGTCTTGACCTGGCAACTCAAGAAGCTGTCAAACATACAAATAAATGAGAAGGGAGCTTCTTCCTGGGTAAACTCATCTGAAGCCTGTAACAGGCTCCAGAGCAGCACACTGTTGTGTGTCCCAAAGTCCTGTACCCAGGGGTACTCGCTAAGTATTGAATCCCCTGGAGACAAAATCCCCCAAATAGTGCCAATCCCAACAGAACAGACATCAGTGCTCAGTCACAGGATCAGTACTGTCATGTCTGACTTATTGTAAGTCTTCCGTGGAGCAGCCAGCTTTCCTAGGAACACAAACCTCTTGCTTCTGGGATACGAGGAGGAGCTAATGCTTGTATTAAGGAGGATTTCTTCAGCAACCTGCCATTTAAAGCATAGCAATACCCAGCTAAGACTGTTAAGACTGAATAGCAGTGTTAAATCCCAGTGAAATGTTTTGAAAAACCTCTTTCTGCAGCACTAACAGCGTTGTCTTGCCAGCACGTACATATGGCACAAACCAAAATGGCAAGGACTTGAATGCAAGGAGCTGCTAATGGTTAAATACACTGAGAATGCCGCAGAGTCCAAGAAATGCCTCGTGACATTAAATATTTGAAGTATTAAGAATTCCCCAGTGCAAATGATGAAACAATTCATTAAAAAATGAATGTAGCTAATTGGAACACCCAGTAAGAGCTGGCAAGGCAGGGAAACTATTCCCACATCAGCTGGTCATCCAACTCCCAGCTTTCCCACAGAAGAATTAGTTCTAATCAGGTTATAATAAGAACAATGCGTTCAGATTAGCAGTGTATAATCCCTTTTCCATACCTCAGGAAACTTGTAAAAGATTAATTAGCCATTAAACTACCATGAAATACAATGATAAAAAAACCACTCTTATTTGGATACAAAGAGTCTGAAGCCAACCTGACAGATCTGCTGATAATAGAAATCTAAGTGTGTTTATTGCCAAAACCCACTCTTTTTTTTTTTCATTTTTCCCCACAAAGCAATAGGCAGGCCCTCAGAATATCTTCTTGGGTAGAGAACAAACCCTAAACAACTCCCAGTAAAACAACATACAACTGAAATCATGGTTAAATCGGACCCTTTCCTTTAGGAGAGAGAACATGACAACTCTAATATGGAAGGACTACGTTTTTAGAGATGTTTCTATGTAATTTTCACTAAACAATTCATATGTGAATGAAACAGGGGGGTGCACGAAACATATATTCAAATATAAAAAAATTAAATGTTGTCACAGTGCCTATACCCACCCTCTCTCCCTGTCCCAAGTCAAAGGAGAATGAGATGCTACTTAAAACCACATGCAGCCCACATCGAACAATTATTTGGTGGCTGATGTGCAGCTCCTTCAGCCTTCGTAGTGGAAGCAATAACAGCCCAGGATCACAGAAATAGAAATGGCTAGAAATATTTAATTAGAACAAAGTACTTTAATCCAAGAAACGCATTTGTTGCCATGATGGAATATGAAGCCAACGTACCTGGAAAGGTTTATCTGGTGCCTGGAGCTGGATATGACACTTGCTGGGCGAGTACCAGCTACTGATGGACAAGTAGTTTGGCAGATATTGATCCCCTGATGGTTTCCCATCAATCGCTGTCACTTTGGTCTAAATGAAAGTTATACCTGGATGTTATGCATGCATAGAAAGCCTGATTTGTACTCTCTTCTTACCCTGTATCCCCTCTCCCATTTTATACTTTCCAACTGTTCATCCTTTATCATCTTTACACAGCAACAGTACTCTCCAAATATTGGACCCTTACTACCACGTTAAGCTGTATTTGGAGAAGCATCTTTTCATCATGGTTATCAACATCAGTTCTATCAGCAGCAAGAAACAAAGCAAGTGTTTGCTGCATTTAAATCAAGAAGTTGAAGCTAAAAGGCACTGATTTATGAAGTCCAGGTCTGACAAGACTAGTTACATTGAAGTCCACTGATCCTATAAAGAACTTTCACCCACCTCCAGCCAGACATATTGGGCAGCTGTAGGGATGGAGGGGATTTCAAACTCCACCAGGCCATTTCTTGATACCAGTTCACTTGTATAAACGTTGTCCTTTGGTGTGAGTTCAGCTTTAATTCGGATAGTGACTCTGTCAGCTGGACTTCCATCGGGGTAAGTGACTTCTACCTACATGGTGTTTCATTTAGAGAACAGTTAAAGGCAATTCCAGTCAATGATGGAAACAGCAGGTGGGAAAAACAGACCGGAACATGGTATAACATCCTGGGATCAAGTCAGTATAACTTTATCCCAGCCACATCTCAGTGTCTCTACTTTTTATCTTACCTTTCCTTTGTAGGGCAGTCCAGGTTTGAACTGTTTTCTGGTGTCCTTGGAGTACTTGATATCAATCAGCTGTTTCTGAACAGGGGTTGAGTCATCAAACGTAACCTGCTTGCTCCCATCAGAGCTGATCACTGTAGCCCAGATATTGACCGTGCCTCGGAAATGTTCTGGAACATCAGCTGGCATCATGTCTTTCACACACACATCAAAAACTGCAGAGCCATCAATCTGCAAAGTGTGTTGGGGAAGGGCAACATAAG